>OVBL01000403.1:0-401158 GCA_900406555.1 Pseudoturritis turrita
TTTCGCAGAAACCTTCGAAACGACTTGAGATGAACTGCGAGCCATTGTCCGTCACGATCTCGTAAGGCACTCCGTGTCGGCATATGATATTTTTCCAGACAAAGGCCTCCACTTGCGCATCTTTAATGTTAGCATAGGAGTCGGCTTCGACCCATTTTGAGAAATAGTCTGTCAAAACCAGAAGGAAACGTTTCTGTTTTGACGGATGCAGTGGCCCGACGATGACCATAGACCATCGCATGAATGGATACGGCGACGAGATTGATGAAAGTACTTCTGTTGGTTGGTGAATCATCGGCGCATGGCGTTTGTATTTTTCGCATGTGGCTGAAAAATTTTTGCAGTCTTTGTCATCGTTGGCCAATAGTAGCCATGACGTTTGACTTTTATGGCTAGTGCTCTCCCTCCAGAGTGATTTCCACATGAACCGTTGTGAATTTCCTCCATAATCTTCATGGCTTCCTTTCCTTCTAAGCATTTTAGCAACGGTCTTGAGAATCTCCACTTGAAGACATTTCCATCGAGTAACACGTAACGTGCTGCCTGGGCTCGAAGCTTGCGAGCTGCCCATTTTTTGGTTGGTAGTACACCGTCGTATATGTATCCTCTGATTGCGCAGAGCCATTCCTTGTCGCAGCCATATCCTGCATCGTCGGTGACCTCGTTTACTTCCTTATTGGGTTCGATGATAGGGTCGTTGCTACATTTCGTGGTTGGTGATTCTTCGGATTTGTCTTCTTCCATTGGGGCAATATCTGGCTCTGCGGGTGATTGGTTGGCCAATTCTTCCTGCATTTCATCCATCACCTCTTGCCCGGTTGTGACATCTGCTGTTTGCCTAGCTCCTTGTGAACGAGTTATGGCATTCACTAAATCGCCAAGACTAATGCTCGGGTACCGGGATTACTCTCTTTAGATCTGGATCGGAAGTTGATGCAAGGGCTGCAAGTGCGTCGGCTGGGGTGTTCTCCCTTCGTAGAATGCGTGTTAGGATGAATTGTTTGAACTATGCAGCCAATTCTCTGACGATCTTCAAGTAAGCTTCCATTTGATCGTCCTTTGCTGCATATTCTCCGCTGAACTGATTCGCGACTAGTTGGGAATCGTAAAATGCATGGAGTTGCTCGATCTTTCGGCCATTAGCAAGTTTCATCCCGGCAATCAAGGCTTTGTACTCTACTTCGTTGTTGGATGCATGAAAGCCAAGGCGGAATGATTGTTCCAATAGTTCGCCAGTTGGAGAAGTTAGCCGTATCCCGACTCCCGAACCGTTTTTGAAAGATGAGCCATCAACGTGGAGTTTCCAGAGCTGGCCTTGCATTTCGTCGTCAATGCCTTCTTCGGGGAGTTCGATAAGAAAATCAGCCAGGACTTGGGATTTGGCACACGTTCTTCCGCGATACTCAATGTCATACTCGCTCAGTTCGATTGCCCAGTTTGCTAGCCTCCCTGACTGACTTGGACTATGCAGAACGGACCTTATCGGGGAGGTGCTTAGGACGACGATTGAGTGCGACTGGAAGTATGGCCTTAGCTTTCTTGCCGACATAACTATAGATAGCGCCAATTTCTCCATCTGCAAGTACCTTGTTTCAGTGTCTGTAAGGATTTTGCTGACGTAAAAAATTGGCTTCTGCTACCCACGCTCATCTCGAATCAACACGCCGCTAACCGCTGTGGCAGAAACTGCGGTGTACAGAAAAAGTGGTTCTCCTGCTTCTGGTTTTGTGAGAACTGGAGGGGTAGCCAGGTAGCTCTTTAGTTGCTGAAAAGCTTCCTCGCATTTTTCCGTCCACTCGAACTTCTTGTTCCCTCGCAAAGTATCGTAGAAAGGTAGGCATTTGTCGGTGGATCGTGAGATGAATCGGTTAAGTGCAGCTACCCTCCCGGTAAGTCGTTGCCCTTCCCTTTTTATCTTTGGTGAAGTTATATTGATGAGTGCGTCGATTTGCTTAGGATTGGCCTCAATGCCGCGGTGAGTTACTAGGTAACCAAGGAATTCCCCGGAGGTGACTACGAATCTGCACTTGGTCGGGTTTAACTTCATGTTGTAAAAATTCAGCTGCGAGAAGTATTCTTTGAGATGGGTGACGTGATCCTGTTCTTTCAGCGATTTCACCAGCATGTCGTCTATGTAAACCTCCATTGTCTTTCCGAGTTGATCAGCGAACAGTTTGTTCACCAGACGATGGTACGTCGCTCCGGCATTTTTCAGGCCGAATGGCATCACCTTGTAGCAATAAATTCCACGATCTGTTATGAAAGCGGTCTTCTCGCGATCGTCGGGGTTCATCAAGATCTGGTTGTAACCTGAGAAGGCATCCATGAAAGATAGGAGCGCGTTCCCTGCCGTTGCTTCGACTAAACAATCGATGTGTGGAAGGGAGAAGCTGTCTTTTGGGCAAGCTTTGTTTAGATCGGTGAAATCCACGCATACACGCCATGTTCCATTCTTCTTCTTAACCACCACTGGGTTTGCCAACCAGTCCGGGTACTTCACTTCGGTTATTGACCCGACACGCAGGAGTCTCTCTACCTCGTCGTTGACTGCTTTAGCTCTGTCTGGCCCGAGCTTTCTCCTTTTCTGCTTTACCGGTTTGAATGTTAGGTGAACGTTCAGTTTGTCGCTTGCAATGCTGATATCGATACCGGGCATGTCTTCTGCTTCCCATGCAAACGTGTGGATATTTTTCTTCAAAAAAGCAACGATTTCGTCTCTGATCTTTTTACCTAATGTTGCCCCAACCTCCACGCATCGCTCTGGATGTTCACTGTCGATGCAGACTGATATGATGGGGTCGCAAGTGGCTTAGATACTTCGTCTTCGCGATCCTCTGATATCTATAATTGCTATAACAGCTTGGAAAGCTCTTTCACCGGTTCTCTATCGGTCTTTATCCTTTTGCGCTTCGAATTACCCGTCGGATCGGTTACTGGATTTCTGAGCTTGTGTGCGGTGAGGACGCAGACACTAGACTCCTTTTGGTTTTCCCGAATCGTCTTTACTCCGTTCGGTGTGGGGAACTTGAGGCAGAGATGGTAGGTTGAGACAGCGGCGCGCATGGAATTTAACCAGGGGGTCCCCATAATGACGTTGTAAATCGCTGGGTGATCAGCTACGGAGAATTCTACGATTTTCGTCACCTTGCCAGCTTGGAAAGACAGTTTGATTGTTCCAGTAGTCATGGTTGTTTTCCCAGAGAATCCGATCAATGGTTTGGGGGTAGATATCACTTCAGACAAGTCTACGTTCATTCTTCTGAGAGTCTCGAGGAAGATTACGTCTACAGTGCTCCCTGTGTCTACCAATACGTGTGCCACGTCGCAGTCGTTGATGATTAACTCGATCACGAGAGGCTCATCATGGGGTCTGTCGATTCCGATCGTCTCCCTTTCCTCGAATGAAATCACATAGTTTGGAAACTTTGATGGTTTGGACCAGTTGATGCTGACGTCTGCCCTTCGCTGGAATGCTTTGATTGATGAGACGGTGTCCGAGCAGTAGTGTGATCCTCCCATTATCATGCTTATTCTCCTTCTCATTCCGGATTGTGGCGCCTCGTGATCTCGTCTATCACGTTTTGAGTGATCTTCTTTCATTGGATCGGGTTCGCGTGAGTTCACGTCCATCTCGAAATCTTTAAGACTGATGCTCCCTCCAAGTTCGCCAGCTGCTAATTTTTTGGCGAGTTTTAGGCCAAGGATACGCAGTTTACGGTGGAATGTCCGTAGATGTGGTGGTGTTCGCAGTAAGCTGTCTCGTCATAGGAACTGTCACTTTTGGTCCATGTACTCCACGAACTTCTTCCGTGGCATCGTCCTCTTCCGCGACCGTATCCAGGGGCATCGATCTGATAGTTATGAGCTCCTCGGAAACCTCCCTCGTGCTGGATGTAATCGGAACCTTGGTTATTCTTCCTAGCGTTGGGAGGGGTTGACACATGGGTGGAATGGTTCGTTGTCTTGGCCTTCCCGTACTTCTCGGTTTGGATTTTCATCTCTTCCTCTTCGGTGATGAAGTCTGCGGCTCGATGCATAGCATCCTGTATCGTCGTGGGGGCATTTAACGCGATTTCTTTACGAAAATCGGAGTTGAACCAAAGTGTTCGCTTCAGGGCTAGTATGGTCGCTTTGTCACTCAGGCCTTCCACCTTGGACGTAACGGCTTTGAATCTTCCGATGAAACTCCGGAGTGTTTCATTCTGTCCCTGAGCTAAAGTCCACAGATCGGCGTCAGATGTTCCGGGATCCATGAATATGGAGTAATGCTTCAAGAATGCCGCAGATAGTTGGTTGTAGCTATCAATGGAGTTCCGCTCGAGTCTGGAAAACCATTGGAGAGCTGGTCCTTTGAGATGCTCTGCGAAGAGAAGGCATTGTCCGGCATCTCTTTCGTTTTCTTTGAAGTTAGAGCATCCCATGGCTATAGCGAAAGCCGTTAGATGTTCTTTTGGATCGGTCTTTCCTTCATAGATCGAGACTCTTATTTTTCCAGGGTCAGGAATTCTCGTGCTGGTAATCCGTGCTGTGAACGGGGTGTTCTGCGCCTCCTCCAATACACGATCTATTTCCGGCACTTTGCTAGTTACTTTGTGCATCATGGATCGGACAGCTTTTATGTCGGCAGCTGCTCGGCCCATCTATGCTCGCATCATGGCCATCTCCTCTTTTTGGGCTCGAGCTCCAACTCTGCGTTCTTCGTTCACCTGTGCTTGCTCAGCCCAGAATATGTTCTCTTCCTCCTCGGCTAGCTCTTGATCTCCTTCTAGGACGGCTTCGCGTCTTTCGGTTCGAGCCTGGCTGGCTGCTAAGGGTTCGGGATGATCATGGCCCTCCGCGTTCTGCTCCATTCGATTCTCCTCCTCCAGATTGATGATGGGGACCGCCTCATCCTCCGTTGGTGCGTCGCCTACTCCCGAACCCTTAGCAGCCAGCCTATCAAAACAGATCAAAGCCTTTAGGAAACTGAAGAACAAGTTGAGATCCTTTAGAAAAATTAAGAGTCAGATCCAAGTCTTCAAACAAACCACCGGGAAACTCAAAGATAGCGGCGGAGCCAGTTGAATGTGGATCGGGAAATTTGAATGGATCGGCGGCGAAGGAAGAACAACGGAGGTTCTATTTAAAAATAACGTAAGCAAAAATTAGAGAGTGAAAGAAGAGAGAGGTTACCTGATATGAAGAAATTTTCGGAGAAGTGAAGTGTTGAAGAAATGAGAAGTGTCACGGATTATATAGGCAAATGGTGACATCACTCGCCTCGGGAACCAGCAAAAATGCTTGCACTCCCCGATAAAGGTACCTTGGCAACAAAACCCCGAACTGAGTTTATGAAGGAAGGCGTACCCAAACTGAATCAGCAATGCTATAAACGCGGTAACACTACAAAGAGATGGTTCGGGGTTATCCACGGATCATGGTTCGGGATCATCATCGAAAATACAGTTCGGGCGACCACGAGAGTCGTTGATCTCACTCGACTACTCACAGCTCGGCACTAACATTACTGATACTGCCAAGCTGGGGGGCTAACTGTTGGGGTCAGATTCCCCCTCTTGAGAATCAATAGTTAAAAAACGGCTAAGTATGGAGAAACGCTAGCAGCTGTACCCCGAACCGTGAAGTGAAGGAGTTGGATCGGGTGTCCCCGAACCGTGAAGGAAGGAGTTGGATCGGGTTTCCCCCAACCATGAAGAGAAGAGTAGGATCGGGTGTCCCCGAACCGTGTAGGAAAGAGTTGGATCGGGTTTCCCCCAACCATGAAGAGAAGAGTTGGATCGGGTTTTCCCTAACCGTGAAGTGAAGGAGTTGGATCGGGTGTCCCCGAACTGTGAAGAAAGGAGTTGGATCGGGTTTCCCCCAACCATGAAGAGAAGAGTTGGATCGGGTGTCCCCGAACCGTGAAGGAAGGAGTTGGATCGGGTGTCCCCTAACCATGACAGGGGAAGGTTGCGCGAGAACCCCTGAACCATGGGCAATTGGTTCGGGTACTATGATCTCAATTAAAGACAAGATGGGTTAGGTTCAAAGACAACCGTCGACACCCGAGCCGTGAACCATGGTGTCACCCGAGCCGTGAACCATGGTGTCACCCGAGCCATGAACCATGGCGTCGCTTGAGCCGTGAGCCATGGTGTCACCCGAGCCGTGAACCATGGTGTCACCCAAGCCGTGAACCATGGCGTCGCTCGAGCCGTGAGCCATGGTGTCACCCGAACCGTGAACCATGGTGTCACCCGAGCCGTAAACCATGGTGTCACTCGAGCCGTGAAACATGGTGTCACCCGAGCCGTGAACCATGGTGTCACTCGAATGGTGTCACCCGAGTCGTGAACCATGGTGTCACCCGAGCCATGGTTCAATGATAAGAGATTTGGGCCGAGGCGACGAGCCCACAAATTTAAGCCCACAAAAGAGATGACAAGGTTAAAGCCCATATATTAAAGTCCATGGTGGTAGCCGACTTTGCTAAAAGGAAATCTCTAAAAATTAGGAAATCTTCCTTATCTCTTTAGGCATTAACTTAGCCGACTGAAACTTATATATATACTGATGTAAACCCTCTGAAAAGGGGATCCGCAATTTACCTAGCAAAACCCTATACTTTTGCTCTCATACAAAAAGCTTTGTAAGCAGCTTAATAAAATACTATCTTTGGATCTCTGTTCGTGTTTTTGGGTGTTTTTATTCAGAAATTTCAGATCTCTCTAAAAGACTCGATGAATTCAATTGGCGTGTATTTATACTCCCACACCGACTAAAAACTTGTATATATACTGATGTAAACCCTCAGAAAAAGGGATCCGCGATTTACCTAGCAAAACTCTGTACTTTTGCTCTTATACAAAAAGCTTTCTAAACAGCTTAATAAAATACCAACTTTGGATCTTTGTTCGTGTTTTTTGGTGGTTTTTACTCATAAATTTCATCCCTCTTAATAAACCCTCGATAAATTCTATTGGTGTGGATTTACACTCCCACATACACGACCCAAACTTCTTCACCCTGGGTCATGACGCCTAATCCGTTTGTCTTGTCATGGATCGGGGTACTCGACCCAAACTTCTTCACCCTGGGTCGTGACACCCGATCCGTTTGTCTTGTCATTGATCGGGGTACACGACCCAAACTTCTTCACCCTGGGTCATGACACCCGATCCCTTTGTCTTGTCATGGATCGGGGTACTCGACCCAAACTTCTTTACCCTGGGTTGTGACACCCGATCCGTTTGTCTTGTCATGGATCGGGGTACACGACCCAAACTTCTTCACCCTGGGTTGTGACACACGATCCGTTTGTCTTGTCGTGGATCGGGGTACACGACCCAAACTTCTTCACCCTGGGTCGTGACACCCGATCCGTTTGTCTTGTCATGGATCGGGGTGCACGACCCAAACTTCTACACCCTGGGTCGTGACGCCCGATCCGTTTGTCCTATCATGGATCGGCGTACATGACCCAAACTTCTTCACCTGGGTCGTGACACCCGATCCGTTTGTCTTGTCGTGGATCGGGATACACGACCCAAACTTCTTCGCCCTGGGTCGTGACACCCGATCCGTTTGTCTTGTCGTGGATCGGGGTAGACGACCAAAACTTTTTCACCCTGGGTCGTGACATCCGATCCGTTTGTCTTTTCATGGATCGGGGTACACGATCCAAACTTCTTCACCCTGGGTGTAACGTCCGATCCGTTTGTCTTGTCATGGATCGGGGTACACAACCCAAACTTCTTCACCCTGGGTCGTGACACCCGATCCGTTTGTCTTGTCGTGGATAGGGGTACACGACCCAAACTTCTTCACCCTGGGTCGCGATACCCGAGCCGTTTATCTTGTCATGGATCGGGGTGCACGACCCAAACCTCTTCGCCCTGGGTCATGACACCCAATCCATTTGTCTTGAACAGTTAACTTCAAGCGGGTGAATATCGACCCCAACAGTTAGCCCCCCAGCTCGTCAGATTTAATATTGAAAGTGTCGAGGTAAAAAACAATCTGAAGTTAACATGCTCTAAACCAAATTTCTCTGTAATACCAAGCCGTTTCTCGCTATTACCCCGAACCACTTCTCTTCATGACATCGAACTGTTTTTCACCGATATCCCGATCCATTTTTAGCTATCGCCTTGACCCGTAGTTAAGAGTTTGGACTCAGCTCGGGGAATGCTAGGAAGCTATCTACTTTATCGGGGAGTTTAAACATTTCCGCCGATTCCCGAGGTACGTGACATCGCCTTTTTCGCCTATATAACTTGTGATGCTTCTCATTTTTCTTTCACTACTTCATTTCTTTAGGAATTCCTTCGAGCAGGTAACTCCCCTCTTCTTTCTCTCTCTAATTTTCGCTTAAGTTTTTTTTTTTTTTTGTTCCTCCATCGTTTCTTCCTTTCTGCCGAGCCCCTCAAGTTTCTCGATCTATTTTCAAGCAGCTCCGCCGTTATCCTTAAGTTTTCCGGTAGTTCGCGTAAAGATTTGGATCTGATCTCAAATTCATTTTGAAGATCCTGCCTTGTTCTTCGATTTTTAAAAAGCGTTGATCCATTTTGACAAGTTTGTTGATAAATCCGATTCTTTTCCTGAAATCTAGATCCTTTCTTGCGAGCTCTTGGGAATCCCGATCTGTTTGTTCTCCCGTCCAAAAGACCGATCCGTTTTCAACAAAAGATGTCTCGACTATCTGCTTCTGCGTCACCAGATCTAGAATCTAGATTATTAGTTGTCCCGGACCAATCATTTCCCGAATCTTCATTCCGCCCGATCCAGTCTCTGCTCAAAGTTGCAGCCGAGCAGATTCATCTGGTGCGAACATCCTAAAGGATTTAGATGATTTAACCGGTTCGGCGATAGGACCTTCCCTCCTTGGTAGAAAAATGGTCCTCTCTGACTCTTCAAGGGCTGACTGCGATGCCGGGGCTCTTATGGAATTCGAAATCCCCCATCTCCACGATTCTCCGTTCGACGAGATGGCGAACCCTTTTACGGACATCATCGGTTATGAGCCGGCAAAGATTGAACCAGAGAATTGGTTCTACGATCCTGTCTTAGCAAGACAGGAGTAAGAAAGGTTGATGGGACCTAACCAACGAGCCCCCAGGAGGATGAAAGTAAAAAGGAGACCCGATCCGCTGGGTTCAACTCTCTCTACTCCATATTCATTATTAGCCCTTAGGCAGAGATTCAACATCTCGGAAGAAATCGACTTTGTTCTTCCGTCTCCGGCTGACCGAGCCAATAAACCTCCCCCAGGTCACTTCACCTTTTAAGAGCTTTTTCTACCGCTGCTTGCTATGGCTCCCAATCCCCGAAGTGATTTCGCGATTCCTCTGGAAGCATAATCTGGCTCTTGCCCATATCAACACTAGGGAAGTCAGACATTTGATCCGCATTCTGGTAAGGAGTTATGAGTGCGACGTAGACGTTGGGGTTGAACATTTGAGAAGTCTTCTCGAGTTTCGGTGTCGCAACAGAAGGGAGTTGAAATATTATATATCGGGAAAGGCCAAAAAGAAGATCATAACTGGATTCCCGAGCAAGGATGAAAACTGGGAGAATTACTTCTTTTTGTTCCCATTACCGAGGCGTCAGTGGGGTCCAGATGTCTCAGCCTAGTCAAAACAAGTTGGAGAGAATTTGGTAGCCGAGCCGTGGCTTCTTTTCGGGTTACGGCTCAGTTTCCTTTTATATCGATCTTGTTTTAGGTCTACTTACGTTATTTCCTTCTTTTGCAGCTCGACACTTTCAACTCTTGCTGCCTCCCGACCTCTCTGAGATTCACGAAACTCTCTCGGCTCGAAAGTGCAATTGGACAAGGGATTTCAATCTCTAGAGAGTGGAAAGAGCTCGAGCCATGTTCGACGGTCAATCTGTTTGTTCGTCATCTTCTTACTGCTCAGACGATAAGATGCGACGACCCACCTTCAGGGATAGAGCCGCAGCCAAGGCAAAGGCGGAGGCCGAGGCGAAAGAGAGAGCGAAACAGGCCGAGGCATTAGGTCAACTTCGCCAACAAAACCCTCAGATCTCTGTAACTCTTGCTCCCAAACCGACCTCTTCTAACCATCTCTTCGAACCAAATCTTGACTTAGCTCCCGAGGGGGTTGTATTAGGGCTTCGTCCCATAGAATCGCAGCTGGTGCCGCACAAAGGCAAGGGGAAAGCCAAGGATAAGAAAGGACCGAGCCAAAAATGCCAGGCAGAAGACAGAGGTGAAGGGCTTGCCGAAGCGGCGAAGCGGCAAAGCGGAGGCATCGCGCTGAAGCTCCTCGACCCATCCCCGAGGCAATCCCACTGTCCGCCGTGCCCCTTAACGCCGAAGGGGCTTACAATGATGCTGTGACGTCTGCTGCCATCTTTTCCAATATCACCTGCCCAGGTGATCAGCTTCCTCCTCCAGACACTTTCCTCAGGGATAAAGCCTACAACGAGGTGTCCCTTCGAGGCGTTAAGGTACTATTTGTCTTTTATTTCCCGAGCTGTTCCATGGTTTTTTGTTTGCTAAAATGTCTTTACTATTTTTGCACAGTTCATATCTCATCTTAATAGGATGGTTCTCGGATATGAATCTGACGCCCGAAAAGATAGGGAGAGAGTCGAGGACGCCCGGAAAAGGGCCATCGAGCTAGACGGGAAGCTCAAAGATATCGAAGCCAGTCACGCTTCTGAGCGGGAGAAAACTCTCAAGAGAATCAAGGCCTTTGGAACTAAAGCAGAGGCAAATAAGAAGCACATCAGAGAGGCTGACGAATGGATCCTGAGGCTGGAATCTGGCAGATCAAAAAGGGATGCTCACATTGCTAGTTTAACGAGACAGTTGGAAACGGCAAATGAACTGCGAGAGAGAAAGATTGAGCAAGCTATGCTTGAGGCCAAGCAGGAGATGTCGTCCAAGTTTAAAGATAAATTCTCCCGAGCCAGTAAAATCCTTGACAGGATTGCCGGTGAACCGAAGGAAAATATGCTTGATCTAGCTCAGATCGAAGGTAACCTTCAGTTCATAGATTTGCTCCAAAGCGGCGAGCTGCCGTCACTCGATTCCGAGGCAAAAATTCTGGCTGAGCAAAAGATCGACCTAGACGAAGCCCACGAGATATTTGCTAAGCTCGTGGACGAGGCGACTGGACTTTTGAAGTTGTCCCCTGTTCGTTCTGACATCTTAAAGGAATTTAATTCAGATGAACCCATGGGAATGCCAGGATTTCTCTGGTTCAAACATGGGAATGCCAGGCCTAGCTGAATTCAGTTTGAAGGTGGTCGCTGAGGAACCAACTCCCGAACCGTCTCCACAAAAAGATGAAGAGGTTGTTTCTGAGGAGCCAGCTCCCGAACCATTTCCTAAGAAAGAGGACGAGGCCGCTTTGGAGGAGAAAGTTGAGGAGTTCATCGAGACGATGCCTGAAGATAACAAAGTACTGGGAGGTGACATAGCTGAGCAGCCGGCGGAGCCGGAGCAAAGGGTGATCACAACCCCTGAGATAACAGAGGATTATGATCCTCTTTTCTTTGTTTGATTACATCTCTTATTCTTTTTTTTGTTTAACGCCTAGACGGCTTTATCTAAACTGTAGTATTTTTTGAACTTGTTGGTTATAGAAAAACGCCTTTTGTCTTTGATGAATGTGTTCACGAAGAATTGTTAAGTATGCCTTTTTGTTTGATGACGAGTCTGAATGTTTTGCTTGTATCATCTTTGATAAGATATGCATCTGAGTATGGGCTTCCATGATCAGTAGCTATGTTTAAGATGAACGATTTGGCTTACAGACGCGTTATCGTAAACTTGCCTGCTCTGAAATTAATCATAAAACTGCATAGTTTAGTTTGAACATTTCGGTTTACGGATGCACTACCATAAGTGTATTCGCTCCGATAATGGACATATGCTTGTATAGTTTAGGATGAATATTTCGGTTTACATATACGTTACCGTAAACATATCCGCTCGGATAATGAACAAAGTATTTGTATAGCGCGCTTTTAATCCTGGGGTGGATGTGACAGTTTTAGATCCGAGATGGATGCAAAAGGTCACTACTGTGGCCAGCAGTAGTGCAGATGTGGCGAGATGCCTATCGTAGCTTAATTCATTTGACTATGTCTGTTTTGTTAAGACTTTATGATTCTTGAAGGATGTTTAGGTAAAACTTGTCTTTGAAAGCTTTGCTTTGATAGATCATAGAATCTATTACAAAGATGGGAGTATACGAGTGTATGTATACGTACCCACCCCCCCCCCCCCCGCCCTTTTTAAAGGAGGGGGCAACTGAACCCATCTGAGGATGAGCTGCCTACGTACCCTTTGCAGGGATCAAGTCACCCGTAGTTCATGTAAAGTAGCTTAGTGATAGTACTTTTTGAGATGCATTGCATTCCATGATCTTGGTACTGGAATGTCCGTCATGCTGGCAAGTTTGTAAACATCTGGTTTAACTATCTCCGTGATTTTTTAAGGTCCTTCCCAGTGTGCTCCCAATTTTCCGGTATTTGTTTCTGCTGTATTTTGGAAAACCTTTCGTAAAACTAACTCGCCTTCGTAGAAACGTCTTTCTCGAACATTGGAATTGGAGTACTTTGCTGCCGCGTTCTGAGAGTTCTAGATTCTGATCAAGGCTTGATCCCTCTTTTCGCTGATCAAATCAAATTCGGCAAGCATCAATAAGTGATTGAGCCCTTCCTGCTCTGGTAGTAGTCCGCGGTGAATTCCTGGGAAATGTATCTCCGGTGGGATGACACACTCTGTTCCATACACGAGGGCGAATGGGGTTTCTCCAAAGTACTCCTACCAGTTCTTCAGCCCAATGTCCCTTTGTCTCATCAAGACGCTTTTTCAGGCCGTCGAAGATTGTTTTGTTGATTGATTCGGCATGTCCGTTCCCTTGTGGATATCTTGGAGTAGACTTGCTGAGTCTGATTTTCCATTTGTTGCAGAAACCTTAAAAATGATTTGAGATGAACTGTGATCCATTATCCGTCACGATTTCGTAAGGCACTCCGTGGCGACATATGATGTTCTTCCAGACAAAGGCTTCCACTTGTGCGTCTTTAATGTTAGCATATGAGTCAGCTTCGACCCATTTTGAAAAATAATCTGCTAAAACCAGCAAGAAATGTTTCTGTTTTGAGGGATTCAGCGGCCCGACGATGTCCATATACCATCGCATGAATGGATATGGTGATGAGATTGATGAGAGCATTTTCGTTGGTTGGGGAATCATTGGAGCGTGGCGTTGACATTTCTCGCATTTGGCTGAAAACTCCTTGCAATCTTTGATCATTTTTGGCCAATAATAACCGTGACGTTTGACCTTTATGGCTAGTGCTCTCCCTCCAGAGTGATTGCCACATGAACCGTTGTGAACTTCCTCCATAATCTTCCTTGCGTCCCTTCCTTCCACGCAGTTTAGCAATGGTCCTGAGAATCTCCATTTGAAGACATTTCCATCGAGTAAAACATAACGAGCTGCCTGGACTCGAAGCTTACGAGCTGCCCACTTTTCGGTTGGTAAGACTCCGTCGTATATGTATTCTCTGATTGCGCCGAGCCATTCCTTGTCGCAGCCATATTCTGCTTTGTTGTTGATCTTGTTTGCTTCTTCGTCATTGGGTCGTGGTTCGATGACAGGGTCTGTTTTTGATTATTGGTGACTCTTCAAGACTGTCTTCTTCCATTGGGGTTGTTTTCGGCTCAGCGGATGGCAGATTAGCCAATTTCTCATGTATTTCATCTACCTCCTCTTATCTGATTGTGAATTTTGTTGCTTGCATAGCGGCTTGTGAGCGAGTTATGGCATTCACTGCCCCGGTCAGATTGATGCTTGGGTGCTGGATGAATTATACCGGGATAATTCTCTTTAGATCTGGATCAGAAGTTGATGCAAGGCTGCAAGTGCGTCGGCTGGGGTGTTCTCCCCTCGTGGCATACGTGTTAAGATGAATTGTTTGAATTGCGCCGCCAATTCTTTGATGATTGTCAAGTAAGCTTCCATTCGATCATCTTTTGCTGCATATTCGCCGCTAAACTGATTCACGACCAGTTGGGAATCGCAAATTGCATGGAGTTGCTCAATTTTTAGGCCACTAGCAAGTCTCATCCCGGCAATCAAGGCTTCGTACTCTGCTTCGTTGTTGGATGCGTGGAAACCAAGGTGGAATGATTGTTCCAGCTGTTCGCCAGTTGGAGAAGTTAGTCGTATCCCTACTCCCGAGCCGTTTTTGGAGAATGAGCCATCAACGTGGAGTTTCCACAGCTGTCTTTGCATTTCGTCGTCAATACTTTCTTCAGGTAGTTCGATAAGGAAATCGGCTAGGATACTCGATGTCGTATTCGCTCAGTTCTATTGTCCAGTTTGCTAGCCTTCCTGATTGACTTGGACTGTGCAGAACGGACCTTATCGGGAAAGTGCTTAAGACGACGATCGAGTGAGACTGGAAGTACGACCTTAGCTTTCTTGCCGACATTACAATTGATAGTGCCAATTTTTCCATCTGCGAGTACCTTGTTTCGGTGTCTATAAGAGTTTTGCTGACATAAAATATCGGCTTCTGTTCTCCACGCTCGTCTCGGATCAATATGCCGCTTACTGCTGTGGCAGAAACCGCGGTGTACAGAAAAAGCGGCTCCCCTGCTTCTTATTTTGTGAGGACTGGAGGCGTGGCCAGGTAAGTCTTCAGTTGTTGGAAAGCCTCCTAGCATTTCTCCGTCCATTAGAACAACTTGTTCCCACGCAACGTATCATAGAAAGGCAAGCATTTGTCGGTGGATCGTGAGATGAATCTGTTAAGTGCAGCTACCCTCCCGGTGAGTCTTTGCACTTCCCTTTTGATCTTTTAGCGATTCCACTAGCATGTCATCTATGTAAACCTCCTTTGTCTTTCCGAGTTGGTCAGCGAACATCTTGTTCACCAGACGCTGGTACATTGCTCTGGCATTTTTTAGGCCGAATGGCATCACCTTATAGCAATATATTCCACTATCTGTTATGAAAGCGGTCTTCTCACGATCGTCGGGGTTCATCAATATCTGGTTATAACCTCAGAAGACATCCATGAAAGATAGGAGTGCATTCCCTGCCGTTGCTTCGACTAGGCGATCGATATGCGGAACGAGGAAGCTGTCTTTTGGACAAGATTTATTCAGATCAGTGATGTCCATGCATACACGCCATTTTCTATTCTTCTTCTTGACCACCACTGGGTTAGCTAGCCAATCCGGGTATCTCACCTCAGTTATTGAACCGACACGCATGAGTCTTTCCACCTCGTCATTCACTGCTTTAGCTCTGTCTGGCCCAAGCTTTCTCCTTTTCTGCTTTATTGGTTTGAACGTCGGGTCAACGTTCAGTTCGTGGCTCGCTATGCTGATATCGATGCTAGGCATGTCTTCTACTTCCCATGCGAAAGTGTTGATATTTTTCTTCAAGAATGCAATGAGTTCTTCCTTGATCTTTTCATCTAACATTGCTCCAATTTCTATGGAGAATTCGATGATTTTTGTCACCTCGCCGGCTTGGACAAGTAGTTTGATTGTTCCGGTAGTCATGGTGGTTTCTTCAGAGAATCCAGTCAATGGTTTGGGGTAGATACCACTTCGGACATATCCACATTCATTCTTCTGAGAGTCTCGAGGAATATTACGTCCACAGTGCTCCCTGTGTCTACCAATACGCGTGCTACATCGTAGTCGTTGATAATTAACTCGATTACGAGAGGGTCATCATGGGGTCTGTCGATTCCGATCATCTCCCTTTCCTCGAATGATATCACGTCATGTGGAAACTTTGATGGTTTAGACCAGTTGATGCTGAAGTCTGCCCATCGCTGGAATGCTTTGATTGATGATACGGTATCCGAGCAATAGTGAGATCCTCCCATTATCATGCTTATCCTTCTTCTTGATCCGGAGGGCGGCGCTTCGTCATCCCTTCTATCACGCTTGGTGTGATCTTCTTTTGTCAGGTCAGGCTTGTATGTGTTCGCGTCCATCTCGAAATCCTTGAGGCTGATGTTTCCTCCAAGCTCGCCAGCCGGTAATTTTTTAGCAAGCTTTAAACCCAGAATTCGGCAGTTCGCGGTGGAATGTCCGTGGATGTGATGATGTTCGCAGTAAGCCGTTTTGTCATAGGAACTGTCGCTTTTGGTCCACGTGCTCCATGTACTTCGACCGCGGCCTCGGCCTCTTCCTCTACCATAGCCGGGTGCGTCAATTTGATAGTTATGGGCTCCTCAAAAACCACCCTCATGCTGCACATAGCCGGAACCTTGACTATTCCTCTTAGTGTTAGAAGGGGTTGAGACTTGGGGAGAGTGGTTCATTGCCTTTGCCTTTCCATACTTCTCGATTAGGATCTTCATCTCTTCTTATTCGGTGATGAAGTTAGCAGCTCGATGCATTGCATCATGTATCGTTGTGGGGGTGTTTAGCGCGATTTCTTTACAAAAATCGGAGTTGAACCAAAGCGCTCGTTTCAGGGTCAATAAGGCTGCTTTGTCGCTCAGGCCTTCTACTTTGGACATGATGGCTTTGAATCTTCCAATGAAACTCCGGAGTGTTTCATTCTGCCCTTGAGCCAGGGTCCAAAGATCGGCGTCGGATGTTCCAGGATCCATGAATATGGAGCAATGCTTCAGGAATGTCATGGACAGTTGGTTGTAGCTGTTGATGGAGTTCCGCTCGAGCCTGGAAAACCACTGGAGCGTCGGTCCCTTGAGATACTCCACGAAGAGAAGGCACTGTCCGGCGTCTCTTTCATTTTCTTTGAAATTATAGCGTCCCATGGCTATAGCGAAAGCCGTCAAATGCTCCTTCGGATCAGTCTTTCCTTCGTAGATTGGGAATTTCATCTTTCCAGGGTTTGGAATTCTTGTGCTAGTAATCCGTGCAGTGAACGGGGTGTTCTTTGCTTCATCCAGTACACGATCTATCTCCGGCACCTTGCTAGTCGCTTTGTGCATCATGGATCGGACAGCTTTTATGTCGGCAACTGCTCGATCCATATCTGCTCGCATCATTGCCATCTCTTCTTTCTGGGCTCGGAAAACCGATATGCGCTCCTCGTTGATAGGTGCTTGTTCGGCCCAGAGTATGTTCTCCTCCTCCTCGGTTAGCTCTTGATCTCCTTCAAGGATGGCCTCGCATCTTTTAGCTCGGGTCTGGCCAGCTACTAAGTGTTCGGGGTTATCACGGCTCTCTATGTTTTGCTCCATTCGATTATCCTCTACCAGATTGATGATTGGGGCATGCTCCTCTTTGATCGGTGTGTCGCTTGCTCCTTGCGTTCCGGAGGCTAGGTTTGCTAAGCTTTGATGGAGTGGCGGCAATCTTCCACGGGTTCTTGACGGGTTGAGCGGGGTTGAGAAATCTAGGGCCGTTGGGTTGAGGTGCCTCCCGACACGTCTTGTTGGATCCAGACCTGAGCCTATCCCACGGGTTCGACTCGCCGTCGCCAAAGCCTTCAGCTCGCCCGTCATCGTGTTGTTGAGTTTGTCTTGCTCCTCCGCCTTCTTGAGCAGTATCTCTAGGGGTGTCAATGCGGGCATGAAACCCGCGGGCTGGGCTGAACCGGTTCCATTATGGGGCGGGTTACGGCTATATATTTTTATGCCAAAAAAAAGCGGGCGTTGCGGGTTAGCCCATCACGGACAGCGGATCATTGCGGGCATGACTCGGTCAGCGGGCTTTAATCGCGGCACGTTAAAATAACAAAATCAAATCCTATTAAAATATAATAACTAAAGAAGTCGGCTACTATAAAAATTAATAGAACGCTTATATTAACTTTTTTTTTAAATGATTGAGAATATTTTTTGTTTCTCGTGATGATGGATTTTACGGTTTTAGAAGGTTATTTTTTCAAATTTATTCAAAGACTATTCATTTTTATGGCAATGATATTTTATCAATATAATATGTTTAATATGCTTTGTTTTATTTAATAAAACATATATATGATCGAATTGTTTGTATTTAAAAATGTGAAAAATTATAATTTTATATGCATAATAAAAGATCCGCGGACATACCGCAAAACCCGCGGTTATAAATTGGGGCGGGTTAGGGTTATCATATTTAGGACCGCGGGTTTATGCGGGCTGGCCCACCTCAACCCGCAAAAAAACATGACCCGCAGCGGAGCGGGTTAAACGGAGTGGGTTAGCCCGCATTGACACTCCTAAGTATCTCCAGTAAAGCCTTCATCTCCGTGAGTGTTGTTGAAGTCTCCCCAGCATCTTTGGATTGGTTCGTCTGATCCTCCATTCCGGCGTTCCTAACATCAGTAGCGTCCTGCTCTCCGTCGTTGGCCATCGTCCTTCGGATCAGTTTCGTGGTGGTTCTTTTGAGTAAGAAAATTTCGTCCCCCCCTCCTTCTAACGCCAAATTGTGGGGGTGTAAATCCACGCCAATTAAATTCGTCGAGTCTTTTAGAGAGATCTGAAACTTATGAGTAAAAACCACCAAAAACACAAACAGCGATCCAAAGATGGTCTTTTTATTAAGCTGCTTCGAAAGCTTTTTGTATGAGAGCAAAAGTACAGAGTTTTGTTAGGTCAATTTTTTCTCTCCTCCTTTTCAGAGGGTTTACATGAGTACATATATCATTCTCAGTTGGCTAGGGCGACTCCTAAAAGGATAAGGAAGATTTCCTCATTTGTCGGGATTTCCTTTTAGCAAAGCCTATCACCGCCGTGGGCTTTGATTCATGGGCTCATTACCTCGGCCCATCCATTCGTTCGCTCAGCTCGGCCCAACTTATTATCCCTGGGCTTCGGCTCGGATGGCGGTGATTGATCAGCTCGGGTTGCACCACGGTTCATGGTTCGGGTGATATCATCCAAACGGCTCGGGTGACATCATCCAAACAGCTCGAGTGGCACCATACAAATGGCTCGGGTGATGACAAGTGACTCTCGCCTCGATACCGATCCACTTGCCCTATTACAGGTTGTAACATCCGATCCGTTTGTCTTGTCATGGATCGGGGTACACGACCCAAACTTCTTCACTCTGGGTCGTGACACCCGATTCGTTTGTCTTGTCATGGATCGGGGTACACGATCCAAACTTCTTCACCCTGGGTCGTGACACCCGATCCGTTTGTCTTGTCATGGATCGGGGTACACGATCCAAACTTCTTCACCCTGGGTCGTGACACCCGATCCATTTTTCTTGTCATGGATCGGGCTACACGACCTTTTCTTCACCCTGGGTCGTGACACCCGATCCGTTTGTCTTGTCATGGATCGGGTGCACGACCCAAACTTCTCCACCCTGGGTCGTGACGCCTGATCCGTTTGTCTTGTCATGGATCAGGGTACACGACCCAAACTTCTTTACCCTGGGTCGTGACACCCGATCCGTTTGTCTTGTAGTGGATCGGGGTACACGACCCAAACTTTTTCACCCTGGGTCGTGACACCCGATCCGTTTGTCTTGTCATGGATCGAGTACACGACCCAAACTTCTTCACCCTGGGTCGTGACGCCCGATCCGTTTGTCTTGTCATGGATCGGGGTACACGACCCAAACTTCTTCGCCCTGGGTCGTGACACCCGATCCGTTTGTCTTGTCGTGGATCGGGGTACACGACCCAAACTTCTTCGCCTTGGGTCGTGACACCCGATCCATTTTTCTTGTCATGGATCGGGGTGCACGACCCAAACATCTTCGCCCTGGGTCATGACACCCGATCCGTTTGTCTTGAACAGTTAACTTCAAGCGGGTGAATATCGACCCAAACAGTTACTGGCCACAACAGACGAACTACAGCATCCTTTATGGACTCTAAACCACTATTTCTATACGGAATAGGATTCTCCAACACCCTCTCACAGGAATAGTAGCGCGCTATATAAATATTAACTGGGTATATCCTGGTCTAATATCCGAAAGGTATATCCTAAACGATATTCTTACAAGTTTACCTTCGAGAGGGACCCGTAAGTCGAAAACTCGCAAGTCTTAAAACTCGAAGTAAACTCTTAAACCAATAAATACCTCTTGGTACACTGGTCATTGACATCTCCAAAACGTGATACTAAACCTACCGGTTAGTATGAGATTTTAAGTCGGAACACCGCAAACCCTAAGCTGACAACAAAATATTCAATGCAAAAACAACCATACGTTTCCTAATACGGTGGTTCGCGACATATCATATCAAAGCACAACAAAACATACGCAAACGAGAACAATAAGCAAAAATCCAACCAAGATAAAAAAGTGTCACGCCAACAGACGGCAACTATTACAAACTTAGCAATACACAATAACAAAAAAGTGGATAAAGCCGTCCAGGCACCTGTTTCCAAATACTAAACAAAAAAGAGTTCGGAGTCGAAGAAGCGTTAAAAAAAGATCAGTTGGGAGGGTCCAGCTCGGCAGTCGTTTCCAGCGCGGCAGCCGTTTCATTGGCGAGATTGGCAACTCCGGGCGTGCCGACATTGGAACCTGCAAAATCTGTAACTCCAACCTTCGCTGCAGCATTCTCCATTGGCTCGCTCCAAAGGAGAGTACCTACAGAGTCAGAGGAAACCGGTGAAAGCATCAGATCTTTCTTCAGCTCGGCCTCAATCCACTCAAACTCATCAGTCGCGTCGGCCAAATCAGCCTTCCACCTTGCCAGCTTCATCACCTTGGAGTCTAGAGCCGGTGTATCGTCTTTCTGCAAAATCTCGAGTAACTGTAGGTTACTGTCAACCTGGGCTAAATCGAGCTCCTTCTCTTTTGCCGCCTTCAGCTGATCGATGCTCCTCTCAATCTTGGTGAGCCGCTCCTGAAACTTCTCCGACATCTCTCGCCTTGCTGCCTTCTGAGCTTTCTTAAGATTTGATTCATGCAAGGCTTGGGCGGCGGTAAGCTGCCTTTTCAAAGATTCGATTTCGGCAGCCTTCTTTTGTTTGGAGCGGTCCAATCTCCATCTCGGCGACTTTACCTTTGATGAAGGATGCGTCCTTTCGGGCATCTTCGATCTGGCGTCTATCCTTTCTCACATCTTGTTCGAAGGCAGCAACAATCATGTTAATAGACGCGACGAACTGATCAAAGGAAGAAATATTCAGTACTTAGCCTTTTTACTCAGCAAAATATACGATCTCCAAACATACCTTGGTGCTTCGGAGCGAAATATCAGTGTACAGGTCACCATGAGATAGCACATCCAGAGGCGGCAGTCTATCTCCTGAGCAGCGAATCTGCGAAAAGAGAGTCGCTGAGGCTGCCCCGTCATTACAGATTGTGGGAGTCTAAATCCACGCCAATTTAATTCGTCACGTTTTCTTAGGGAGATCTAAAACTTCTGAGTAAAAACCACCCAATAAACACAAAGAGATCCAAAGATGGTATTTTATTAAGCTGCTTAGAAAGCTTTTTTGTATGAGAGCAAAAGTATAGGATTTTGCTAGGTAAGTTGCCGATCCCCTTTCTTGAGGGTTTACATAAGTATTTATATGAGCCAGAGTCGGCCAAACCTATTCCTAAGAGATCAGGAAGATTTCCCGTTTCTTCGGGTATTTTCCTTTTAAAGTCGGCTTGGCTTGATGGGCTTCTTATCCCGGTTCGGCCCACTCCCATTTGTGGGCTAGTTGTGAATTAATCGTTACCTTGGGATAGGCTTGATTTCGTCGAATCCATTTCCTTTGGTTCGGGTGACACCATGTGTAACACCCCCGATCGGCGTCCCATACCACCAACCGCGGATATCACAACCCAGCGTCCTTGGACGGTCAATCCTAAGTCTCTAGAACAAATCCAGAGCCTCGAGTCCAACTATCCTAGGATACTTTCCCATTTATCAAGACCCAAGGCTTGCCAACCCGGATCTAAATAAATGGTTGGTTCGCCCAGACTAGACTTGTATCACATGAAACCCAAGTAATATCAAAATACTTCCATAGATTAATTCTTAGGTTTGAAATACGTTTCAAGAAAAGTTAACTATCCGGCCGTGAGTTATCAGCTCAAAACGATACAAGTCAAAGACAATTTTTTACAAAGAGGCAAAGCAAACTACCGCTGATGTTCCTAAGTCCCAGCTGTGCCCCCAAGGTCTACCCGCTAAGTTCTCCTGCAAAACAAAGTGAGGTCGTAAGTAATCTAAGATTACTTAGTGAGTCCGGGATTCTAACAGTCAAAACATTCCCATCCCAACCCCAAATTACCAATCAGAACACAATCAATCAATCAACAAGCAATCATGACAAGGCAAGCACAAACAAGTAATCACTCAATTGATTACTACTACCAAGTCTATATGCAATGCAAGTTCTCTCTCATTCAATAAGGCCTTGCGGTCCGTCGCTATTCTCGGTACTTTCACATGGGATGGCCGGCCACAAAGGCCCGCACACCACCCCTGGTTCCTCTTGAACCCTCAATGCATCGTCATGCATTACCATGGTTCTCTGGTTGCGACCCAGAGTCACATCCATGGTCCGCGCAGGATATCCCATAGCCACCCAGCCGTTACCCGCGACTTTCCCCCGAGAACGTCTACCGCCTCACATTCATTAAGTTATTAATATGCATGCATCTAATGATAACATGCAAATAACTTCTATCACACAACAACCAAGTATTAATCACATCCTGACCATGCTCTTCAAGCCTTAGTCGTGATCCTATACGAGGTAAAACATGCATTCACACATAACAAGTATTAATCACATCCTGGCTAGGTTACATCACACCACAGCCGTGATCCTATACGAGTTATTCATGCATTCACATCAACAATTCAATCATGCAATCAACAGCATTCACAAATCAAGCTTTAACTTAGTAAAAACAATCGATTTACTAAGAACCTCACACAAGCTTGACATAATCACAATTCAACCACAAGCATGGAAAAGTATTCACAACAACCCACATGTGATCTACTCATCACCACACGTTACCCTAAACTCACAGATTTGGTTTGGAGGTTTCTAGGTTGATCCACACGTCCCGCTTAGCTCTTCGACTGCCTTGCACCACCTGAGGCTTAAAACGAAAAGCTACTTACATAGGAATCAACTAAAACTTAGAAATACCTAACCAAAAACAGGCTTACCGACGCCCTATGCTTGCCCAAATGGATCGTACCTTCAAACCACTACTAAACCTGCGGATTGGAAAAACTCGACCCACGGGTGGCAATTTCTCGACCCACGGGTGATACGATCACGACCCAGCAGCACTTTAACTAAGGTTTTGGTGTATCCTATCTAACCAAAGGGTGGGTCTATTTATAGCAAATCCTAACGACAAGGTTCCGGAATTTAAGGAAAATGGTCGGCCATTCACCCTACACGCCGACCCAGCTGTCAACACGCATGCTGCCCACACTGCCGTGTGTCACCTTGGTTGGTTCTGACGCTGACACACGTCCTACTACCGCCTGTGTCGTACCGGTATTCGACACATACATACTGCCATGCATGAGACAGACATCCGAACCTGGAATGATGTGGTTCGAACGGTGGGTCGTCCACGGTACGATCTGTTCGACCCAAGGTACCATCCGTGGTACGATCTGTCCGACCCAAGGTACCATCCGCGGTACGTCGTCTCGACCCAAAATTCATTTCTTCGACCCGAAGTCAGATTCCTTCGACCCAAACTCAATTTTCCTGGACCAAAACTCCAATCCCAACTCCTTAAGACTTTCCTAAGTCTTGCTTCCTTGAGTTTTTAAGATTTCAAAATCTTCCCATCCAAAATCTTCTTACCGCTTATTGGGGTCACTACACCATGGCTTATGGTTCGGGTGACACCATGGTTCGTGTGGGGTGACGCAATCCAAACGGCCCGGGTGACACTGTACAAACGGCTTAGGCGATACCATCTGAACAGCTCGGACGAAACCATCTAGACGACTCGTGTGCTCCCATCCAAATGGCTCGGGCGACACCAGGTGACGAGAAATGACTCTTGCCTCACACCCGACCTACTTGCTTTGTTACAGGTCGTGACACCCGTTATGTTCGTCTTGTCGTGGATCGGAGTACAACACCCATCCTTCTTCACCATGGATCGTGACGCCCGACCTGTTTGCTTTGTCATGGGTCGGGGTACACGACCCAACTTTCTTCACCATCGGTCGTGACACCCGACCCGTTTTTCTTGTCATGGGTTGGGGTACACGACCCAACTTTCTTCACCATGGGTCGTGACACCCGACCCGTTTGTCTTGTCATGGGTCGGGGTACACGACCCAACTTTCTTCACCATGGGTCGTGACACCCGACCCGTTTGTCTTGTCATGGGTCGGGGTACACGACCCAACTTTCTTCATCATGGGTCATGACACCCGACCCGTTTACCTTGTCATGGGTCGGGGTACACGACCCATCTTTCTTCACCGTGGATCGTGACACCCGACCTGTTTATTCTTTCATGGGTCGGGGTACACGACCCATCTTTCTTCACCGTGGGTCGTGACACCCGACCCATTTGTCTTGTCATGGGTCGGGGTACACGACCCAACTTTCTTCATCATGGGTCGTGACACCCGACCCGTTTATCTTGTCATGGGTCGGGGTACACGACCCAACTTTCTTCACCATGGGTCGTGACACCCGACCCGTTTGCCTTTGTTCGACTGTTAACTTCAAGTGGGTGAATAATGACCCCAACAGTTAGCCCCCCAGCTCAACAGTTTTAATATTGAAAGTGTTGAGGTAAAAAGTAATCTGAAGTTAACACGCTCCGATCCAATTTTCTTTGTGATACCGAGCTGTGTTTCGTTATCACCCCGAACCGCTTCTCTTCATGTCATCGAACTATTTTTCACCGTTGTCTCGATCCATTTTTAGCTATCGCCTTGACCCGTAGTTAAAGTTTTGACTTAGCTCGGGGAGTGCTAGGAGGTTATCTACTTTATCGGGAGTGCAACCATTTCCGCCGATTCCCGAGGTAAGTGACATCCCCTTTTTCTCCTATATAACTCGACGTTTCTCACTTTTCCTTTACTACTTCATTTCTTTGGGAATTCCTTCTAGCAAATAACTTCTCTCTTTTTTCTCTCTCTAATTTTTGCTTAAGTTTTTTTTTGTTGTTCCTCCGTTGTTCCTTCCTTTCCGCCGAGCCCTTCAAGTTTCCCGATCTATCTTCAAGCAGCTCCGCCGTTATCCTTAAGTTTTCTGGCAGTTCGCGTGAAGATTTGGATCTGATCTCGAGTTCTCTTCGAAGATCCCGCCTTGTTCTTCGATTATAAAAAAGCTTTGATCCATTTTGACAAGTTTGTTGATAAATCCAATCTGTTTCCTGAAATTTAGATCCTTTCTCGCGAGCTCTTGGAAATTTCGATCTGTTTATTGTCCTGTCCAAAAGACCGATTTGTTCTCAACAGAGGATATCTCGGCTATCTGCTTCCTCGGTACCCGATCCATAATCTAGGTTAATAGCTGTTGCAAACCAACCATTCCCCGAATCTTCATTTTCGCCCGATCTAGTCTCTGCTCAAAGTTGCAGCCGGGCATATTCATCTGGTGCGAACATCCTAGAGGATTTAGACGATTCAACCGGTTCGGCGATAGGACCTTCCCTTCTCGGTAGAAAAATGGTCCTCTCCGACTCTTCAAGGGTTGATTGGGACGCCGGAGTTCTCGCGGAATTCGATATTCTCCATCTTCATGATTCTCCGTTGGACGAGATGACGAACCCTTTTACGGACATCATCTGTTATGAGCCGGCAAAAATCGAAGCGGAGGATTGGTTCTACGATCCTGTCGTAGCAAGACAGGAGTTAGAAAGGTTGATGGGACCTAAACAATGAGCCCCCAGGAGGAGGATTCCGAAAAGGAGACCCGATCCGCCGGGTTCAACTCTCTCTACTCCAGATTCATTATTAGCCCTTTGGCAGAGATTCAACATTTCGGAAGAAATCGACTTTGTTCTTCCGTCTCCAGCTGACCGAGCCAATAAACCATCCCCAGGTCACTTCACCCTTTACGAGAGCTTCTTCTACTGCTGCTTGCTATGGCTCCCAATCCCCGAAATGATTTCGCGGTTTCTCTGGAAGCATAATCTGGCTCTCGCCCAGATCAACACCAGGGGAGTCAGACATTTGATTGGCATTCTTGTAAGGAGTTATGAGTGCGACGTGGACGTTGGGGTTGAGCATTTAAGGAGTCTTCTCGAGTTTCGGTGTCGCAACGGAAAGGAGTTGAAATATTATATATCGGGAAAAGCCAAAAAGAAGATCATAACTGGATTCCCGAGCAAGGATGAAAACTGGGAAAATTACTTCTTTTTTGTTCCCATTACCGAGGCGTCGGTGGGGTCAACATGTCTCGGCCTAATCAAAACGAGTTGGGGAGAATTTGGTAGCCGACATGTGGCTTCTTTTCGGGCTACGGCTCGGTTTCCTTTTATATTGATCTTGTTTTAGGTTTACTTACATTTTTTTTTTTTTTTGCAGTGCGACACTTTCAACTCTTGCTGCCTCCCGACCTGTCTGAGATTCACGAACGCTCTCGGCTATAAAGTGCAACTGGACAAAGGATTTCAATCTCCAGAGAGTGGAAAGAGCCCAAGCCCTGTTCAACGGTCAATCTGTTTGTTCGTCATCTTCTTACTGCTCAGACGACAAGATGGGACGACGCATCTTCAGGGATAGAGCCGCTGCCAAGGCAAAGGCGGAGGCCGAGGCAAAAGAGAGAGCGAGACAAGCCGAGGCATTAGGTCAACTTCGCCAACAACACCCTCAGATCTCCGTTACTCTCGCTCCCAAACCAACCTCTTCTAACCATCCACCCGAACCAAATCTTGACTTAGCTCCCGAGAGGTTGTATTAGGGCTTCGTCCCATAGAATCGCAGCTGGTGCTGCACAAATGCAAGGGGAAAGCCAAGGATAAGAAAAGACCGAGCCAAAAATGCCAGGCAGACGACGGAGGCGTAGGGCTTGCCGAAGCGGCAAAGCGGAGGCATCATGCTGAAGCTCCTCGACCCATCCCCGAGGCAATCCCGCTGTCCGCCGTGTCCCGTAACGCTGAATGGGCTTACAATGATGTTGTGACGTCCGCTGCCATCTTTTCCAAGATCACGTGCCCGGGTGATCAGCTTCCTCCTCCGGCCACTTTGCTCAGGGATAAAGCCTACAACGAGGTGTCCCTCCAAGGCGTTAAGGTACTATTCGTCTCTTATTTTCCGAGCCATTCCATGGTTTTTTTTTGTTTGCTAAAATGCCTTTTCCGTTTTTGCACAGTTCATATCCCATCTTAATAGGATGGTTCTCGGATATGAATTCGACGCCCGAAAAGATAGGGAGAGAGTCGAGGACGCCCGGAAAAGGGCCATTGAGCTGGACGGGAAGCTCAAGGATATCGAAACCAGTCACGTTTCTGAGCGGGAGAGAACTCTCAAGAGAATCAAGGCCTTTGAAACTGAAGCTGAGGCAAGTAAAAAGCATATCAGGGAAGCTGACGAGCGGATCCTGAGGCTGGAATCCGGTAGAGCAAAACGGGATGCTCACATTACCAGTTTAACAAGACAGTTGGAAACGGAAAACGAACTGCGAGAGAGCAAGATTGAGCAAGCTGTGCTTGAGGCCAAACAGGAGATGTCGTCCAAGTTCGAAGACAAATTCTCCCGAGTCAGTAAAATCCTTGACAGGATTGCCGGCGAGCCGAAGGAAACTATGCTTGATCTAGCCCAGATCGAATGTAATCTTCAGCTCATAGAATTGCTCAAAGGCGGTGAGCCGCCGTCGCTCGATTCTGAGGCAATAAGTCTTGTTGAGCAAAAGATTGATCTGGACGGAGCCCATGAGATATTTGCTAAGCTCGTGGCCGAGGCGAGCGGACTCTTGAAGTTGTCACATGTTCGTTCTGACAACTTGAAGGAAATTAACACAGATGAGCCCATGGAGACGGCTACCGCAAGCGTTGGCATTCAGGATTTCTCTGGTTCAAACAAGGAGACGCCAGGCTTAGCTGACTTTAGTTCAAAGGTGGTTGCTGGTGAACCAACTCCCGAACCGTCTCCACAAAAAGATGAAGAGGCTGTTTCTGGGGAACCAGTTGAGGAGTTCGTCGAGACGATGCCTGAAGATAGCAAAGTGCTGGGAATTGACATAGCTGAGCAGCCTGTGGAGCCGGAGCAGAAGGCGGTCATGACTCCCGAGATAACAGAGGATTACGATTCCCTCTTCTTTATGTAGTTTTAAAACTTCCTTTTTGTGTTTAGCGCCTAGACGGCTTTATCCAAATTGTATCAAGACCTATTGTTATTTGCTTGGTTGTGGATAGGCTATCTTGCGGTTGATGAATATGTCTTTTTGTTGAGAAGTAGTTGTTCCGACGAACGGATACAAGCTCACGTTCGCATAGTTATGAGATGATCAATCTCGAGATGATTATTTCGGTTTACAAATAGGTCACCATAAGCTTATCTGCTCTGACAAAGACGTCGTTTGTATAGTTTAGGGCAAGCATTTCGGTTTACGGATGTGTTACCATAAACGTATCCGCTCTGATAATGAACGAATATTTGTATAGCGCGCTTTTAATCCTAAGATGGATGAGAGTTTAGATCCGTGATGGATGCGAAAGTTTAGATCCGTGATGGATGCGAAAGTTTAGATCCGTGATGGATGCGAAAGTTTAGATCCGTGATGGATGCAAAAGTTCACTATTGTGGCCAGCAATAGTGAAGGTGTGGCGAGACGCCTGTTGTTGCTTGAATATGTCTGTTTTGTTAAGACGTTGTGATCCTTGACGGATGTTTAGGTACAAGATTGTCCTTGAAAAACTTTGCTTAGCTAAATCATAGAATTTGTTACAAAGATGGGAGTATACAAGTATGTGTATACGTACCCACTCCCCCCCCCTTTTGAAAGGAGGGGGGTAACTGAACTCGTCCGAAGACGAGCTGCCTATGTACCCTTTGCAGGGATCAAGTCGCCCCGTAGTTCATGTAAAGTAGCTTAGTGATAATACTTTTTGAGATGCATTGCGTTCCACGATCTCGGGACTGGAACATCTGTCATGTTGGCAAGTTTGTAAACTCCAGGTTTGACTACTGCGGTGATCTTGTAGGGTCCTTCCCCATTGGCTCCTAGTTTGCCTGCATTCGTTTCCGCGGTATTCTGAAAAACTTTCAGCAGAACTAAATCTCCTTCGTAGAATCTTCGTTCTCGAACACTGGAATTGTAGTATTTTGCGACCGCGTTCTGATAGTTCTAGATCCTGATCAAGGCTTGATCCCTTCTTTCGTTGATCAAGTCCAGTTCGTCAAGCATCAATAGGTGATTGAGCCCTTCTTGTTCTGGTAATAGTCTCTGGCGAATTCCTGGGAAATGTATCTCCGGTGGGATGACACGCTCTGTTCTATATACGAGTGCGAATGGGGTTTCCCCCATTGCTCATCTCGGGGTAGTGCGGTGAGACCAAAGTACTCCCTCTAGTTCTTCAGCCCAACGTCCCTTTTTCTCATCAAGGCGCTTCTTCAGGCCGTAGAGGATTGTTTTGTTGATTGCTTTAGCCTATCCGTTCCCTTGTGGGTATCGTGGAGTAGACTTGCTGAGTCGGATTTTCCATTTTTCGCAGAAACCTTCGAAACGACTTGAGATGAACTGCGAGCCATTGTCCGTCACGATCTCGTAAGGCACTCCGTGTCGGTATATGATATTTTTCCAGACAAAGGCCTCCACTTGCGCATCTTTAATGTTAGCATAGGAGTCGGCTTCGACCCATTTCGAGAAATAGTCTGTCAAAACCAGAAGGAAACGTTTCTGTTTTGACGGATGCAGTGGCCCGACGATGTCCATAGACCATCGCATGAATGGATACGGCGACGAGATTGATGAAAGTACTTCTGTTGGTTGGTGAATCATCGGCGCATGGCGTTGGCATTTTTCGCATTTGGCTAAAAAAATTTTGTTGTCTTTGATCATCGTTGGCCAATAGTAGCCATGACGTTTGACTTTTATGGCTAGTGCTCTCCCTCCAGAGTGATTTTCACATGAACCGTTGTGAATTTCCTCCATAATCTTCCTGGCGTCCTTTCCTTCTACGCAGTTTAGCAACGGTCTTGAGAATCTCCACTTGAAGATATTTCCATCGAGTAACACGTAACGTGCTGCCTGGGCTCGAAGCTTGCGAGCTGCCCATTTTTTGGTTGGTAGTACATCGTCGTATATGTATCCTCTGATTGCGCCTAGCCATTCCTTGTCGCAGCCATATCCTGCATCGTCGGTGACCTCGTTTAGTTCCTTATTGGGTTCGATGATAGGGTCGTTGCTACTTTTCGTGGTTGGTGACTCTTCGGGTTTGTCTTCTTCCATTGGGGCAATATCTGGCTCTGCGGGTGATTGGTTGGCCAATTCTTCCTCCATTTCATCCATCACCTCTTGCCCGGTTGTGACATCTGCTGCTTGCCTAGCCGCTTGTGAACGAGTTACGGCATTCACTGAATCGCCAAGACTAATGCTCGGGTGCTGGATAAATTCTACCAGGATTACTCTCTTTAGATCTGGATCAGAAGTTGATGCAAGGGCTGCGAGTGCGTCGGCTGGGGTGTTCTCCCCTCGTGGAATGCGTGTTAGGATGAATTGTTTGAACTGTGCAGCCAATTCTCTGACGATCTTCAAGTAAGCTTCCATTCGATCGTCTTTTGCTGCATATTCTCCGCTGAACTGATTCGCGACTAGTTGTGAATCGTAAAATGCATGGAGTTGCTCGATCTTTAGGCCATTAGCAAGTTTCATCCCGGAAATCAAGGCTTCGTACTCTGCTTCGTTGTTGGATGCATGAAAGCCAAGGCGGAATGATTGTTTCAATAGTTCACCAGTTGGAGAAGTTAGTCGTATCCCGACTCCCGAACCGTTTTTGAAAGATGAGCCATCAACGTGGAGTTTCCAGAGCTGGCCTTGCATGTCGTCGTCAATGCCTTCTTCAGGGAGTTCGATAAGAAAATCAGCCAGGACTTGGGATTTGGCACACGTTCTTCCGCGATACTCAATGTCATACTCGCTCAGTTCGATTGCCCAGTTTGCTAGCCTCCCTGACTGACTTGGACTATGCAGAACGGACCTTATCGGGGAGGTGCTTAGGACGACGATTGAGTGCGACTGGAAGTATGGCCTTAGCTTTCTTGCCGACATAACTATGGATAGCGCCAATTTCTCCATCTGTGAGTACCTTATTTCAGCATCTGTAAGGCTTTTGCTGACGTAAAAAATTGGCTTCTGCTCCCCACACTCATCTCGAATCAACACGCCGCTAACCGCTGTGGCGGAAACTGCGGTGTACAGAAAAAGTGGTTCTCCTGCTTCTGGTTTTGTGAGAACTGGAGGGGTAGCCAGGTAGCTCTTTAGTTGCTGAAAAGCTTCCTCGCATTTTTCCGTCCACTCGAACTTCTTGTTCCCTCGCAAAGTATCATAGAAAGGTAGGCATTTGTCGGTGGATCGTGAGATGAATCGGTTAAGTGCAGCTACCCTCCCGGTAAGTCGTTGCACTTCCCTTTTTGTCTTTGGTGAAGTCATATTGATGAGTGCGTCGATTTGCTTAGGATTGGCCTCAATGCCGCGGTGAGTTACTAGGTAACCAAGGAATTCCCCGGAGGTGACTGCGAATCTGCACTTGGTCGGGTTTAACTTCATGTTGTGAAAATTCAGCTGTGAGAAGCATTCTTTGAGATGGGTGACGTGATCCTGTTCTTTCAGCGATTTCACCAGCATGTCGTCTATGTAAACCTCCATTGTCTTTCCGAGTTGATCAGCGAACATTTTGTTCACCAGACGCTGGTACGTCGCTCCGGCATTTTTCAGACCGAATGGCATCACCTTGTAGCAATAAATTCCACGATCTGTTATGAAAGCGGTCTTCTCGCGATCGTCGGGGTTCATCAAGATCTGGTTGTAACCTGAGAAGGCATCCATGAAAGATAGGAGCGTGTTCCCTGCCGTTGCTTCGACTAAACGATCGATGTGTGGAAGGGGGAAACTGTCTTTTGGGCAAGCTTTGTTTAGATCGGTGAAATCCACGCATACACGCCATGTTCCATTCTTCTTCTTAACCACCATTAGGTTTGCCAACCAGTCCGGGTACTTCACTTCGGTTATTGACCCGACACGCAGGAGTCTCTCTACCTCGTCGTTGACTGCTTTTGTTCTGTCTGGCCCGAGCTTTCTCCTTTTCTGCTTTACCGTTTGAATGTTGGGTGAACGTTCAGTTCATGGCTTGCAATGCTGATATCGATACCGGGCATGTCTTCTGCTTCCCATGCAAACGTGTGGATATTTTCAAAAAAGCAACGAGTTCGTCTCTGATCTTTTTACCTAATGTTGCCCCAACCTCCACGCATCGCTCTGGATGTTCACTGTCGATGCAGACTGATATGACGGGGTCGCAAGTTGGCTTAGATACTTCGTCTTCGCGATCCTCCGATATCTGTAATTGCTATAACAGCTTGGAAAGCTCTTTCACCGGTTCTCTATCGGTCTTCATCCTTTTGCGCTTCGAATTAGCCGTCGGATCGGTTACTGGATTTCTGAGCTTGTGTGCGGTGAGGATGCAGACACGAGACTCCTTTTGGTTTTCCCGAATCGTCTTTACTCCGTTTGGTGTGGGGAACTTGAGGCAGAGATGGTAGGTTGAGACAGTGGCGCGCATGGAATTTAACCAGGGGGTCCCCATAATGACGTTGTAAATCACCGGGTGATCAGCTACGGAGAATTCTACTATTTTCGTCACCTTGCCAGCTTGGAAAGGAAGTTTGATTGTTCCAGTAGTCATGGTTGTTTCCCCAGAGAATCCGGTCAATGGTTTGGGGGTAGATATCACTTCAGACAAGTCTACGTTCATTCTTCTGAGAATCTCGAGAAAGATTACGTCTACAGTGCTCCCTGTGTCTACCAATACGTGTGCCACGTCATAGTCATTGATGATTAACTCGATCACGAGAGGCTCATCATGGAGTCTGTCGATTCCGATCGTCTCCCTTTCCTCGAATGAAATCACATCGTTTGGAAACTTTGATGGTTTGCACCAGTTGATGCTGATGTCTGCCCTTTGCTGGAATGCTTTGATTGATGAGACGGTGTCCGAGCAGTAGTGTGATCCTCCCATTATCATGCTTATTCTCCTTCTCGTTCCGGATTGTGGCGCCTCGTGATCTCGTCTATCATGTTTTGAGTGATCTTCTTTCATTGGATCGGGTTCGCGTGAGTTCACGTCCATCTCGAAATCTTTAAGACCGATGCTCCCTCCAAGTTCGCCAGCTGCTAATTTTTTGGCGAGTTTTAGGCCAAGGATACGCAGTTTACGGTGGAATGTCCGTAGATGTGGTGGTGTTCGCAGTAAGCTGTCTCGTCATAGGAACTGTCACTTTTGGTCCATGTACTCCACGAACTTCTTCCGTGGCTTTGTCCTCTTCCATGATCGTATCCAGGGGCGTCGATCTGATAGTTATGAGCTCCTCGGAAACCTCCCTCGTGCTGGATGTAATCGGAACCTTGGTTATTCTTCCTAGCGTTGGGAGGGATTGACACATGGGTGGAATGGTTCGTTGTCTTGGCCTTCCCGTACTTCTCGGTTAGGACTTTCATCTCTTCCTCTTCGGTGATGAAGTCTGCGGCTCGATGCATAGCATCATGTATCGTCGTGGGGGCATTTAACGCGATTTCTTTACGAAAATCGGAGTTGAACCAAAGTGCTCGCTTCAGGGCTAGTAGGGTCGCTTTGTCACTCAGGCCTTCCACCTTGGACATAACGGCTTTGAATCTTCTGATGAAACTCCGGAGTGTTTCATTCTGCCCCTAAGCTAGAGTCCACAGATCGGCGTCAGATGTTCCGGGATCCATGAATATGGAGTAATGCTTCAAGAATGCCGCAGATAGTTGGTTGTAGCTATCAATGGAGTTTCGCTCGAGCCTGGAAAACCATTGGAGAGCTGGTCCTTTGAGATGCTCCGCAAAGAGAAGGCATTGTCCGGCATCTCTTTCATTTTCTTTGAAGTTAGAGCGTCCCATGGCTATTGCGAAAGCCGTTAGATGTTCTTTTGGATCGGTCTTTCCTTCATAGACCGAGACTCTTATTTTTCCAGGGTCAGGAATTCTCGTGCTGGTAATCCGTGCTGTGAACGGGGTGTTCTGCGCCTCCTCCAATACACGATCTATTTCCGGCACTTTGCTAGTTGCTTTGTGCATCATGGATCGGACTGCTTTTATGTCGGCAGCTGCTCGGTCCATATATGCTCGCATCATGGCCATCTCCTCTTTCTGGGCTCGAGCTCCAGCTCTGCGTTCTTCGTTCACCCGTGCTTGCTCAGCCCAGAATATGTTCTCTTCCTCCTCGGCTAGCTCTTGATCTCCTTCTAGGACGGCTTCGCGTCTTTCGGTTCGAGCCTGGCTGGCTGCTAATGGTTCGGGATGATCATGGCCCTCCGCGTTCTGTTCCATTCGATTCTCCTCCTCCATATTGATGATGGGGGCCGCCTCATCCTCCGTTGGCGCGTCGCCTACTCCTTGGACTCCAGAAGTCAGGTTTGTTGAGTTTTGATGGAGTGGTGGCAATCTTTCGCGAGTCCTTGGCGGGTTGAGTGGGGTTGAGAAATCCAAGGCCGTTGGGTTGAGGTGCCTTCCGATTCATCTTGCCGGATCCAGACCTGATCCCACGCCTCGGGTTCGACTCGCCGTTGCCAGGGCCTTCAGCTCGCCCGTCATTGTGTTGTTGAGTTTGTCTTGCTCCTCCGCCTTCTTGAGCAGTGCCTCCAGCATGGCTTTCATCTCCGTGAGCATTGTCGAAGTCTCCCCAGCGTCTTTGGACTGGTTCGACTCATCCTCCACGCCGGCGTTTCTGGTGTCAGCAGCGCTATCGTCTCCGTCGTTGGTCATCATCTTCCGATCGGTTTTGTGGTGGTTCTTCGGTGTAAGAAAATCTCCCCCTCCTTCAAGTGCCAAATTGTGGGAGTCTAAATCCATGCCAATTGAATTCGTCGCGTTTTCTTAGGGAGATCTGAAACTTCTGAGTAAAAACCACCCAATAAACACAAAGAGATCCAAAGATGGTATTTTATTAAGCTGCTTAGAAAGCTTTTTTGTATGAGAGCAAAAGTACAGGATTTTGCTAGGTAAGTTGCCAATCCCCTTTCTTGAGGGTTTACATAAGTATTTATATGAGCCAGAGTCGGCCAAACCTATTCCTAAGAGATAAGGAAGATTTCCCGTTTCTTCCGGTATTTTCCTTTTTAAGTCGGCTTGGCTTGATGGGCTTCTTATCCCGGTTCGGCCCACTCCCGTTCGTGGGCTAGTTGTGAATTAATCGTTACCTTGGGATAGGCTTGGTTTCATCGAACCCATTTCCTTTGGTTCGGGTGACACCATGGCTTATGGTTCGGGTGACACCATGGTTCGTGTGGGGTGACGCAATCCAAACGGCCCGGGTGACACCGTACAAACGGCTCAGGCGACACCATCTGAACAGCTCGGGCGAAACCATCTAGACGACTCGTGTGCTTCCATCCAAACGGCTCGGGCGACACCAGCTGACGAGAAATGATTCTTGCCTCACACCCGATCCACTTGCTTTGTTGCAGGTCGTGACACCCGTTCTGTTCATCTTGTCGTGGATCGGAGTACAACACCCATCCTTCTTCACCATGGGTCGTGACGCCCGACCTGTTTGCTTTGTCATGGGTCGGGGTACACGACCCAACTTTCTTCACCATGGGTCGTGACACCCGACCCGTTTGTCTTGTCATGGGTCGGGGTACACGATCCAACTTTCTTCACCATGGGTCGTGACACCCGACCCGTTTGTCTTGTCATGGGTCGGGGTACACGACCCAACTTTCTTCACCATGGGTCATGACACCCGACCCGTTTGTCTTGTCATGGGTCGGGGTACACGACCCAACTTTCTTCAGCATGGGTCATGACACCCGACCCATTTACCTTGTCATGGGTCGGGGTACACGACCCATCTTTCTTCACAGTGGGTCGTGACACCCGACCCGTTTATCTTGTCATGGGTTGGGGTACACGACCCATCTTTCTTCACCATGGGTCGTGACACCCGACCCGTTTGTCTTGTCATGGGTCGGGGTACGACCCAACTTTTTTCATCATGGGTCGTGACACCCGACCCGTTTATCTTGTCATGGGTCGGGGTACACGACCCAACTTTCTTCACCATGGGTCGTGACACCCAACCCGTTTGCCTTTGTTCGACTGTTAACTTCAAGTGGGTGAATACTGACCCCAACACAGATCGGCTCAGATCCTTCATGCCTGAATGACGTTAGCGCCGACTCGGTGGAAGTTGGATCGGCAAGCTTTTGGCATTTTCTTTTCTCTTGCTTTTCCTTAACTTTTTCTTTGTCAACTTCGGAAGTAGGGCGTTTACTAGGAGTCAACTTCTTGCTCCCATTGTGCTGAGATATGGCTGAAATAGAAGGCCTGACGACCGAAACAAGAGCCGAAACCACTTCCCTAGCCTCGGTATCGGGAACTGGAGGCTCGGAGAGAAGATGTTGCTCCTCCTCGATGACAGTCTGGCCGGCTACCTCGGTAGTTGGCTCAGTAGATTGTTGAAGTGCATCAGTCGCCTCTTTGGCTCGGCTGGCTGCCTCTCTTTCCTTCTTCTCTTTCAGCGCTTGCTTATCACGGATCGTCGGTCTCTTTCCCATGGTTCTTTCTTGAAGATTTTGAGATAGAGATTCAGATTCCGAGCTGTCGGATACTTCAACACCGGTAAAAATGGCTCGGGCTTTCTCAACTCTCCTCACTGAAAAATGATTTTCCCAATGACACTTTACGGCAACAAGCGTGTTCTTAAGCGCAAGCGTATCTTCGGGGAAACGTGGGAGAATCTGCCGCACTGCAAAAACAAAGGAAAGAAGTTTTGGTCAGCTCGCCACAAAATAAAACCTCGGTAAATCTCCTAAAAAGTTTACGGCTCACCCACCAATAGTTCCCCACTCCGTCTTGACATAATGGACGTATTCGGCTTCTACCGTAGCATCATTAACGGGAACAAAGAAAAAATAACTTCCCCAGTCGCTGTCTTTGCTTCGGAAGCCTTCAATGATCTTTCTCTGCTTCTTATTAGAAATGTAGTAGGCTTTGGAGTTTTTGATCTTCCAAAATTCGAGGAACTACCGAAGATGGGAAATGCGAACGGTCACATCACATTCGTAGCTCCGAACCAGAATCCCAACCAAGTGACGCATACCCAGAAGAGTAATTTGGCTCGGTGCTATCCCATGCTTGGATAGAAAATGGATAATCAATCCGGGAATTGGAAACCAAAGCAGACTTTGGTAAAATAAACTCTCATAGAGAGTGAAATGCCCAGGCGGCGGAGACTCGGCTCGGTCTGTTGAGGTAGGAACAATCAAATCTACGTCTTCTGAAATGTTGAATCGATGCCTCAATGCCTCCAAGGTACACAAGGATGAATCCGGTGGGCCAGCTCGTCTCTTAGGGACTTTCCTCCTGGGTTTTCGCCTCGTCGATGTGCTAGCTTGGTGGCTCGCGAAAAGTCTCTCTAACCACACATGAGAGCATCGCGCGTGACGCCACGCGACCTTGGGAATATGCGAAAACGATTGCAGTTCCCAATAAAGTTATGGTTAAGAAAAATACTCCGTCATCGAACCAATATCGCTGCCGAGCCAAAAAAAAATCACTCAGCAAAATGGCTCAGCAGCGTATTGCAACAGTTCGGCAAAATAAAGATGGCTCGACAGTCAGACAACCCAGACGGCTCAAAAACGTCAGCTGCCAAGAAAATTCCTGACAATGCCGAACCAAAGAAGGCTCGGCAGTCAGACAACTCAGACAGTGTGGGAATGACAGTTGCCGAGGCAATCCCTGATAATGTCGAACCAAAGACAGCTCGGCAACAGCTGCCAAGAAAATTCCTAAAAATGCCAAACCAAAGACGGCTCGGTGGTCAGACAACTCAGACAGTGTGGCAATGACAGTTGCCGAGGCAATCCCTGATAATGCCGAACCAAAGATGGGTCGGCAACATGACAGCTTAGAGTGACATCACGAGCCCAAACAGCTCAGCAACATGACACGCCAGTGTTGGCTCGGTAACAAACGCCTCAGCAATTATTCCCACCAAAGTGGTTTGGCAACATAAGGAAAGTCTCGGATGCCAATCTCGGAGATGACCAACTTTCACCTCGTCATCATCATCACTGACTCTGACGAGTTGGGGGGCTAACTGTTGGGGTCAATTTCCACCCAATCGAGATTGACCACCGAAAATGGCTAAGTAAAGATTTTGGGCCTAACCGACTTCGGTGGTGCAAAACAGCTCGGTAACACAAGCGAGAAGATGGCTCGGCAGCATGTCAAAATAAGTTGGCTAGGTGACATGACACGCCAGTGTTAGCTAGGCGACATGACACGCCAGTGTTGGCTCGGCAACATGACATGCCAGTATTGGGCGACATGACACGCTAGTGTTGGCTCGATAACAAACGGTGGCGAGCCAACATGTTGGCGAACCAGCAAACGGTGACAAGCCAACATATTGGAAAACTACCAAATAGTGACGAGCCAACATGTTGGTAAACCACCAAACGGTGATGAGCCAACATGTTGGCAGACCAACAAACAGTGATGAGCCAACATGTTGGCGAACCAGCAAACGGTTGGCAAACCAGCAAACGGTGACGAGCCAATATGTTGGCAAACCAGCAAACGGTGATGAGCCAATATCTTGGCAGACCAACAAACGGTAACGAGCCAACATATTGGCAAACCACCAAACGGTGACGAGCCAATATGTTGGCAGACCACCAAACGGTGACAAGCCAACATGCTGGCGAACCAGCAAACGGTGACGAGCCAACATGTTGGCGAACCAGCAAATGGTGACTAGCCAAAGAACTGATGAACCAAAACCCTTGGCTCGGCATCGAGGAGGAAACTACGAGCCAAAGGTCGAGGTGACGAACCAAACCCTTGGCTCGGCATCAAGGAAGAACCTACGAGCTAAAGGCCGAGGTGATGAACCAAAAACTCGGTGGCGCGCCAAGATAACGGTGACGAGCCAAACATCTTGGCAATGAGCCAAATACTTGGTGGTGCGCCAAGATAATGGCAACGAGCCAAACATCTTGGCGACGAGCCAAACATCTTGGCGACGAGCCAAACATCTTGGCGACGAGCCAAACACTTGGTGGCGCGCCAAAATGTTGGCGACAATCCAAACAGGCTAAATAGATAAAGATCAAGACAAGACAAAGAGGCGACGAGCCAGATCTCTGGTGACCCAGCGAAGCAGCAAGCCCAAAATCTTGTTGGGCCGAGGCAACGAGCCACAAGAGTTTGGTGGGACAAGTTAACAAGTCAAAGTAAGAAGTCCACACCCGAGTCGACTTAGGAAAACCAGAGAAGAAAGGAAATCCGAAGAATAAGGAAGTTTTCCTTTATCGTTTAGGAAGAGGACTAGCCGACTTATTTTTGTATAAATAGATATGTACACCTTTGAAAAAGGGAGGAGCAATTTTACCTAGCAAAACACTTGTTACTTTCTCTGCAGACAGCTTTCTAAACAGCTTGAATAAAGACACTATCTTTGGATCTCTGTTCTCTCCGTCCGTCATATCTCACGTAGGTAAAACTGCCCCTCCTTCTAGCGCCAAACTGTTTGGGAAAATTTTAACCAGGTTTGCAAGTAAACAGATCTACGGAATGACGAAGAGAAATATATCTTTATTAATCAACGAAGTCGGCTTGTAACCGAATTTTATTACAACTTATAGGTATCTAAAGCGTTATAAAGAATTTCGTTGGACGTCAGAAACAAGGGGTAGATCTTCGATTGCTATCTCTGGGATGCTGCGAAGATGTAGTTCTCAAGTTTTCTGAGTGTTTTTGTGATCGTTTGTTGTGATGTCCTTCTTCTCTCTGAGATGTCCTTATTTATAGGCTTCGATAAAACCCTTTTCGGATTAGGATAGGAATTGACGTGTCAATCCGCAAGCTTATCTCCTTAACAATCAGGATTCTTTATATACTTGAGTCCTTTATCTTTTCGGATTATGAAGTCAAGATGATAACAAACCTCGTAATACCTTGGATCACGATGTCTTTGCGATGTTATCTTATTAGCCATATCTATAAATCAATGTCAAATAAATTAGCTAACCTGTAAACAACGTCGTACCGATACTAACGACTTGATGATGACGTAATAACAATGTCTCATTTGGTAATGATAAGTCATTTCCACGTCTTACATGGCGTAGACGACGTATTGTCAGGTATAACATGTTATTACCTTATTTTACCAGATATAAATGATGTACAGTCAAGTCTTATGTCCTAACCGGGACTTATCAAAGTTGACCAGGGATAACTGGATAATGAATTTATTTTCCCCAACATAAATCATAAAAAAAAAAAAAAATTAAAATATCGTATAGATTTTCAAAAACGTTATAGACCATATTAATTAGAGGCATTGTAAAAAGTATTATATTTAAAAATATATTTTTGTGATATTTTTGAGGTTTTTAAAAAATAGCTAAAAATGATAGTATAAAATTACATAATAAATATAAATTAATAAATTACATCATATAATAAAATTATAAAAAAAATTATTTTATAAATTTTTGAAACATTTTAAAACACATCTATTAGGGGCATTATGAGAAATTGTGTTGTCGAAAAGAAAAGAAAAAAAAGTATTGCATTTCCTAAAAACAAAATATATATTGTTTGATATTTTGAAATATTCTTCTATTTATTAAATAATATATATATTAAATATATATTAAAAATTATATATATAAGAGGATCTGAATCTATATATTTTAATTTAAAGATGAAAATCCAGATCCGTAATTTCTAGATAACCTATTTTCTGGATGGAAAATCGAATGTCCGATTGAATTTCAAATTTTAGATTTTTTTCCATCCCTAATGCCAATTGGTTATTAGTATTTTTTCTAAAAAATTGGATTCGGTTTTTTTTTTCACAATGAGAAAAAAAAAATAGAGCATGGAAATTACGAGTAAGGGACATGTGAACACGTGGTGAGATCCGCTTAAAAGATAGCAAAGTTGTAATATTCAGAGTCAAAATAAAATAGTTAATGTTTGGGATAAAATAATTCATTTGGATTAGGCGAATCGCCTGAAGCAACGTATTTCACGGTGCGATGGAAACATTTAACTCCCTTTGTAGAGTTTATACCTTGACAAGAGCCCTCAAAGGAATTTGGACATGAATCTACAATGGTCCAAACATACAAGTGATGTCACTTGGGTCTGGCCCCATCCCGGAAATCTTACCCCGCTATTCGGGTTGATCAGGGTTCGAAACAGAGTGACCAGACGTACAGGTATCACTCTTCCCAAGTCCCGATATCCGGAGACGGAACACGACACCCGAGTTCCCGTATCAGGAACTCGGGGGTAGGTATGAAATATCTTCCTTAGGCGCTAAGTTCAAATTTTTATGTTCTTTCATATTTCAGTCCTTGGACAAAGGGTAAAAAACATTTACTTTATGTGTGCAAGGGTGAAATCATGGTCCACACTCAGGAAATGATTAAAGCATAAAAAGAAATGATTCCGAAGGAGCACCTCGGAGTCTGACCCGCCATGTCAGACGCTGCCACCAGTGCAGAAGGTCAGGTGCAGCGTAACAGAGCCGTATGGTCGGCCAAGTTGTGCAAGAAGACGAGGAAAGTAGGTAAAAAGCACTCGAGCACACCGTACCGGGTCAAACCCGAAAGTCCATATCCGACCCAGCCAAGGACGCAGAACCCGGTATTCGAGTCCGGACAGGTAAAAATCTATATATACTACTCTATCTCCTTCATAAAACGGGACCGAATCTCTGAGCCAAAAATCACATACACTCAACCTATCTTTTCGAGACTAAGGCACATTCCCTTGAGTTTCAGTCTCTTTTCCGGTTGTTTAGCACCATTCTTTCCGATCTCATATCGGATTTTTCTCTTCTTCTCCGGCCGTTCTTTGGCCGGAATACTACTCAACTCTCTCTCTCTCTCTCTCTCTCTCTCTAGCCTTACCACCAAACTCTTAGAGATACTCAGCGGACCACCCATTTTGGTCCGGAGTCATCCATTCTCTCTCTTTTTCGTTTTCCGACTTCCTTCCTTTCGCTCTCCACGTCTCCTCGTTGTCTTTTTCTTCCTTCCTTATTTGCTCTTTCCTGACTTGATCGTTGGAGAGCCGTTGAAAAATACCCCCCATCGTGTTTTTCGAGGCCTTCACGTGTTTGTTGATTGCGCAAAAGCGGGTCTCCCAGTGGTTGTTTAAGAGGAAAAAGATTCTCCAAAACAGTTAACATAGGTTAACATTAGAATTAACAATGGTAGACAGATAAAATCGTATTATTGTATTGAGTGGTTTACGATAAAAGATAGCATACACGTGTTATAGTTTGGTTCTGGCGGGAACCGGATTTGTTTGAATTTCAAGAATGAGAATTTGACTAAAGATAAAGACTATTGGGGTTATATGAACAAATGTCAACAAAGCTTTTCTAGCATACCACTTGGTAATGCGGCCAGTTTGCCCAGTGTAGCTGGCACTAGAAGTTGCATGGTCATATGAACAAATGTCAACAAAGCTTTTCTAGTCTATTGTCTGATCCCTGATCAAGATCCGAGTCAATTATGTCCTCATACTCTTAAGAGAACTTGGGGTACGTTTAAGAGAAATGGACTCCAAATCGTGGCTAAAATATCTAAGTTTACGCACGTGCGAGCTTTGAGTTCAAAACTAATCTCTCACCAAATGTACGTGACATGAAGAGATCAGATCGAAACTTATGTCTTGCATCCATCAGAAAGATAGAAAGCACGAAATGACTCAGTGAGTTCTGCACAGCAAGGACTCTATAGCCAGTACGGATTCTGTGCCAACGCCCTCGCTCTTTCCATCAGATTTTTTTCGTTGGTTCTAGAATCATAGAAAATCCGTCAAAAATTACGGATTTTTCACGTTGGTTCTAGAATCGCCAAAAATCTGTGAGAAATTTCCGACGGATTTTTGGCAAACTTAATCCATCGAATTTTTTTGACCGATTTTCGACGGATTAAAAAAAACAACGAAAATCCGTCAGAAAATGGTCACAAATTTTTCCGACGGATACGTGCCGTCAAAAATGCCCATATTTTCTTGTAGTGTGTTTTCCTTCGTGTTTTATGATTCTTTCAGGTTTTCGACTAAGTCTCATGGTCTTTTTAACTGACTGAAGCGTCTAAAATCTTTGGAAAACATTCTCCAATGTTTTATGGACTGCCACGTATTTGCTTATCATTGTAGAAAATTTTTCCTCAACGGTTGGACTCACACGTGGAAATTACAAAACAATTTTTCCCTAGAAGAAAAATGCATTCTCTCAAATCTAGACCCTCCAACAAAAAAATCAGCAAAACAGACCAACACACGAAACCACGGCAAGAATAGTTGGAGATCTCTCACAGCACAGACCATAGGACAAACCCCGTCTTTTTAGAAAAAATACCAACATGCCTTTCCAGCAACCGGAAAGAGGAGAACCATCACTGCCGCATTCGCCCTTCCTCCCTGTGGAACTCCAGCGGAGCCTTGAAAAAAGCACTCATCTCCATGAACATCTGCATGCTTTGTTTCAGTAAGTTGTACTACTGAAATCGCAGTAGAGAATCCTGTCAAGCTCTGCCATGCAACAACCTCCTCAACGTGCGTACACAAATCCATATATAGGAGGTTTCTATGCAGCTTATGCGGTGCCTCTGCAAAACTGAGTCCAAATGCATCTCAGGTAACCCTATAGGATATGTCGACCCGTGTTTACCCCAAAAGAAGCTTGCGACATGAGACATGCTCAGGCATGCCAGGACGAAGAGCCCGTCAAGGGTCGAAGGAAGCAATCTTAGCCCATCTTGGGAAAAACGGTGGGATCAAAGGAAATAGCATCTGACACCATGTATAATAAAACCTATCGTCCCCAAAGAATGCTTATTGAAGAAAAGATTTGTGAGTATGAAAGCCATTATAAGAAAGAATCCCCGATGTCCCTTTGCCAACAAAAAGGGCAGTTCACAATTCTTCCATTGATTCCCCATTCGAGCAATAGATCAACTCAGTCGAAATACCCATCAAATTTAATCTCCTAGCCGTGTGATTCTACTATGGAATCTCAGATCCTGACGATCACTTGGCTTACTATAAGTAGTGGATGGTCGCGACCTTCATACTATTCCACATTGGAGAGGCGTGCATGTGCAAAATTTTTGGTTTAAACCTCGTCAGAGCAGCACTACTTTGGTTCGCTAACTTGTCCAACGCAAAAATTCACTCTTTTGTCCAACTAGATAACGCGTTTTCCCAACAGTTTGTTAGTCGCAAAAGATGGAAAATATTTCGAACAACTTGTACGAAGTTACTCAAGGCCAAGGAAAAATCCTTAAGAGCTACGCCACCTAATTGTATCTACAGCAATGTCGACCTTAGCACAGACTCTTCACCAACGATATGTTGTACATGGAACTAACAAAATATGCCACGAAAACCATGGATGACGTCATGAAAAAAATCCAACTGAAATCTAATGGGAAGATGATGAAGATAGAAAGCTCAAAGAAAGATGACCAAAACGACCTAAGAGATATACGCGATCAAATCATAACAGATACAACGATGTCCGTTCAAGGATAGATAAAAAGACACTAGCAAACAAGCAATCGATACGCTGATGTTCAGTAAACAGACCACGGAAAAAAACCTTCCCAGAGAAGAGTCTAACCAAATTTTGAATAACTAAGACTATACCTAATAACCTCACAACTAATTTGTGCCCTAAGGTAACTAGGAAACGACACGAAATGACCACAAGAGACTCGAAGGCCCCCAAAGGGAGGTTTTCGCTGGTGTGACTTTCACCATAACGATGGCTAAGGATGAAAGTGCATGAGTTTCTCACAAAGAAATTAGGGAGGCGATTGTCCCACGTGGTAGCCTTATCATTTTTTTAATATTATCTTTTATGTTTGTAATATAATAATAGTATTTTGTAGTATTATTTAATAGTCTCTTTTATTGTACTAGACTTCAAAGATAATCTCCCATTAAGATATAACTCTTATGATAATATCCCGCATTGGTTTTTACCAAAAAACTTGGATTCGGATGTAATGAGCTTCCCCGAATTTGTATTTTGAACGAATTTTATATTATGTTTTTTTTTGGTTAAAATTTATTTTATGTTATCTTGTGATACATAATCATATTCTCTTTTAGGAGTGTCGTTGATATCTTGTTTGAGGTTAGTTGTTGCACTATATGAGTTTATCAGTATCCCAAGTAATGATTGTACCTTATATAGATTAATTCAATGATCTAACCAAACGAATTGGCTAAAAAATACTGGTTTTCAATTAAATGGAAAACTATTTTGTAGTTCTAGGTTTCGAATGGTGGCGGTACGGTATAGGACAGTCTAAATACTAACAAAATATATATATACATATATAACTATAAAATTATGTTACTATCCGGACCGTCAGACAACGCGCCGTACTGTATCCATTTGAATTCAATAGATCAATGTTGGTTTTGCTTAAAATTGAAAGGTTCATGGATATTTGCATTTTCCCTAAGGAAAAAAGTGATTGTTTTATTAAGTTAGTTGAAATATATTTTACTATTCTGTTCCACATTTATATAATAGCTTGCTAAACATAACTTTCACATTTTAAAATTTGATTGAAAATTATGGTAATTATATAAATACTCGGTTCATTCGGTCAGAGTACCAATTCAACCAGACTAACCTGCAACTTCAAAATATTTCCATATAGCCTCCGATTTGATTTTCCAAACAATGTTTGGGATAAATAACATATTTTGGGTTTCTACACAAATTTTGACATGATCTAAAAACTAAACTAAAATAACAAAACAAACACAAAGAGAAGTAAGAACCAATAGATGAGAGAAAGAGAGAGAGGCGTGGCCTCCACGCCCTAATGGTTAATCTCCGTCATTCCCTTATTTTTTGTTTTCTATTTTTCAAATCTTTGTCTGATGATCATTTTTCTCTCTGTCTTGTTTCTGAAAACTTTCTTCATTGTTCGTTTTCTGTCAACGTAGGTGTGATATGATCTTCCAGATAATCAAAAGATTAGACTTCATTAATCATCTCTTCAAAGTTAATTATTCTCGCTTTTTCCCCCACAAGATCGGTCTCGCATTTTGTTGCCTTTTTATGAAGGTACGACGTCAAAACTCCATGATCGAATAAAAACACATTTGTTATATTTCCCTTTGTTCAGACAATCTTATTTGTTTCGGTTATGTCTTAAGAATCTTGAATTCATCATTTGTGATTGTGAATATCTGAAAAAGCTCTGTTTCCTTAATCTTTTTCTTGTCCCTGTTTTTTCTTTAATTGGGAAATCTTTGCGTAATTAATTGCAGTTGTGTTTCTGAGAGAATCGTGTACAATGGTGGATAATGATAAAGTTTCCAATGACCTTTGTTTACTTCCTGATCTCAATGGTGGCGATTCCTCTACGCCTTTCAACGCTATCGAATTCGATTCATCCATTTGTGATCTCCTAAGCTTGGAAGTTGGAGATTCATCATCCAATCTCTTTCCGGAACATAATCCATTTCTTGAATCTATGGATGCACCTAAAGAAGAAGAAGAAGAATCTCCACATTTTGTTGTTGAACCAGAGTCTCCAAAGGTGTATAATGCACCAAGGGTCATGATAAACCATCAAGACTCGTTTTCATTAGACTCTCGAGTCGACTGTATCGAAGATGCAAGGATTTTGCTTGACTCACCTGGAGGATCGAACCAAGATCTCGGTGGTCTCTCGTGTCTTAGAGTTCCTGGTTCACCAAGAGCTTTTGTGCATCCGAGACAATCTGGATCCCCGCGTTTCGGGTCTCCCACGAGTCCCGTGTTGATTGATACCGCTGCCCCATTTGAATCGGTAAAGGAAGCAGTTTCCAAGTTTGGAGGGATCACAGATTGGAAAGCACATAAAATCCAAACAATAGAGGTAAAAGAAGAGGCTTTTTGGTTCATTGTTTTTCCCTGTTCAATTGTATTCTTAGTCTTTGGATATTTGTGATTTGTCTCTAGAGACGAAAGACGGTGGATCAAGAGCTAGAGAAGATACAAGAGCATATGCCTGAGTACAAGAATCAGGCGGTTGTAGCGGAAGAGGCGAAGCACCAGGTGGTGATGGAGCTTGAGAGCACAAGGAGTGTTATCGAAGAGCTAAAACTGGAGCTAGAAAAGGCTGAAAAAGAGGAGCAACAAGCGAAACAAGACTCTGATCTTGCGAAGATGCGTGTGGAGGAAATGGAGGAAGGGATAGCTGATGAGGCGAGCGTCGCAGCAAAAACGCAGCTCGAGGTGGCTATAGCGAGGCATTTGTCAGCGGTTTCTGAGCTAGGATCCGTAAGAGAAGAGATAGAAATGGTCTCTAATGAGTATGAATCTATGTTGAGGGAAAACAACTTGGCAGTGAAAAAAGCTGAGGATTCTGTTTTGGAAGCTAAAGATGTAGAGAAAAAGATGGAAGGTTTGACAATAGAGGTAATTGCCACCAAGGAGTTATTGGAGTCAGCTCATGCGGCTCATCTTGAAGCGGAAGAAAAGAAATTCGATGCAGTCATGGCTCGGGACCAGGACGTTTATAACCGGGAGAAGGAACTAAAAATGATGGAAGACGAGATCGAGAGGCTTAGACAAGAGATTAATGCGGCGGATGATGTGAAAATCAAACTAGAGACTGCTTCTACACTTGAGCAAGATTTGAGGGCCGAAATAGCGGCTTACAAAGACTCAAACAATGACCTGGTGATGGGAAAGAGAAACAACAGTGACATACAAGTAGCGGTTGATTCCGCGAGGAAGGAGCTTGAAGAAGTTAAATCCAACATTGAGAAAGCAAATTCCGAGGTGAAAACCTTGAAGATAATTGTCGGATCATTGAAGTCCGAACTTGAAAGAGAGAAGAAAGATCTCCTAGAAACTAAACAGAGAGAAGCTCTTTCGGTTCAGAGAAACAGCAAAGAAGCAAGAGAGGAGAGATCCACAGAAATAGCCAAGAAGTTGCAAGAAGCGGGCAGAGAGGCAGAAGAGGCAAAGTTACTCGCCATCGCTGCTCGAGAGGAGCTGAGAAAGGCGAAGGAAGAGTCAGATCAAGCGAAAACAGGAGTCTCTGCAATAGAAAATCAGTTAATCGAGGCGAAAAAGGAAATGGAAGCTGCAAGAGCTTCTGAGAAGTTGGCCTTAGCTGCGATAAAAGCGTTGCAAGAGACTCAATTTTCTAAAAAGATTGAGGACATCAGTAGTTCGCCGAGAAGCATAATAATTTCTGTGGAGGAATATTATGAGCTAAGCAAGCAAGCACATGAGGAAGAGGAGGCAGCCAACAGAAAACTAGCAGAGATCGTCTCCCAAATCGAGTTGGCTAAGGAAGAGGAATCAAGAATCTTGGAAAAGCTAGAGGAAGTGAATGGAGAAACAGTTTTTAGAAAGGAAGAGCTAAAAGAAGCAATGGGGAAAGTCGAGAAGGCTAGAGATGGGAAGGTAGGTATGGAGCACGAGTTGCGAAAATGGAGATCAGAAAACGGGAAGAGGAGCCCCATGTCTAGCCCGGAGGGGGGAAAGAAGGAGAATTATGACTTAAGCAAGTCAAAATCGGCTTTACATACACCAAGATCATTTGCATTTGGTGAACAAGGAAGCACTAGTAATGTGACCCCTGAAACAAAGAAGAAAAAGAAGAGGTTTTCTTTGCTGCCAAAGGTCTTCATGTTCTTGTCAAGGAAGAAGTCGAACAAGTGAAATAAATATATGTTCTGACTCTTACAGGTAGGTTTTATTATCCTCTTTTTTTTAACATATTCGATTTGGATTTCGTTATGGAAATGCAAATCAGAGTATCTGAATTTCATATAAGTGGCGGTATTGAGAGATAGCAGTGAACTTTTTACGTTTGTTTGTTAGATTTTTCTTGGAAGACCAGATTTGTTGTACTCTTAAATGAAATAAAGGTATTGATACATTTTCCGAGCATATTTGGATATCGAATTTCGCTACAAAAGAATGAAACGGAAAGTACCTAAGAAGCAGAGCTGAAGAGGGTTTGAATGATGGTCTTATGCCATGGATTGGAGAGATGCTCGACAAGGTTATCGATGGGACCAGTGTGAGTCACAGAGGCTTGAACAAAGAACCCAAGCATCGCCATCATCGCTAGACGACCTGTTAAAAACCAATCAATGCCACACCAAGAGTCTATGAGAAATGGAGCAAACCAAGAGGACAGTAAACCAGTTCTTGGTTAGAGAAATTTCCGAGTCGATTACCGTTCTTGATCTCCTTGAGCTTCCAGTCATGAGCGTTTCCGATATCTTTAGCAAGGCCTAGTGGGTTCAGAAGCGGTCCTCCGGGATATCTATGCCAAAATCAACTCATTTCTCATTCACACAATGTACACAAAGAGTTAAAAAAATTAGATCATAGCAGAAACATTACCCGGGTTCGAGCCCCTCGAGTGCTGCTTCAAGTCCAAAGAAAGATCCTTCCTGGGCTTGAGATCCCGGAGAGACGAAATCCATATATCTTTTGGTCTCAGCAAACCTGTGAAAACAAAGGATCATCTGAGCTTTTGTTGGAGATACAGAGATGATGATGAGTTTATTTATTACCCCATAAGTAGAAACTGTACAACTATGAGAGTTTTTGTGCTGGCAAAATCAAATTTGACTGCTCCAGCTTCATACCAAACCGGTAAATTGCTAATCCCTGTGATACGAAGCAGCTGTGAAACCAAACAACGCCCTTATTACCAATTTTGTTTCTTTTGGAGATTTAAACATCTCAAAAACTGAAAGTGATTTAATATTTATTACGTCGGTGAAGAGTATTCCGGCAACACCGAGCATGGCGAAACGGGCGTGGACAAGCTCTGCTTGGACATACCATTTCAAGCTTTCCGGATCCTCTCCTAACCCAAGCGGGTCAAATCCGAAATCTCCAGCCAGCCTTTTTCAAAGAACAGAACAGAACAATGGTTTTAAAAACCAAAAGTTCCGATTTGTGCAAAAAGACATGAAAAAGAACTAACTTTCCGTCAAGGTAAGGAGGAGGGTCGAGACCAGGTAGCCAAGTGGCACGTTCCACGGCCACCGTTGGATTGACGCCTCCTCCTGCGGTTCTAACGGATGAGATTCGTCTTGTACTGACGGCTGAAGAGTCGCGGTGGCGGAGAAGAAATCCTCCGGCGGCGATGCCTCCGCGTAAAACGACGGACATTGTTTCTCTTTGTTTTTCGCTACGTTGTTTCTGTTCTGACACTCTTGTTTTATCTGTTATCGGCAACTAGCTAGTGAAGCTAAGGAAGTCCGTCGTCCACGTAAAATAGTAATTTTTGTTAATATATAAAATATCCGTAGGAAAAAAAAAAAAGAGTTTTGAGATTAGAATTGAAACTCAAAATATGTACAGAAACAGAGCTAATTTCTGGGTTTTTTTGTATACCCTGTTTTAACTCTTTTGTGGCTTTAACAAAACACAAGTCCTATCTATTGGTCTTTCTTTGTATGCTTCAACTAAAACCAGTCTTTGTGTTCACAGCTTTGAAGGCTTTGGGAAGATGTCAGGAGTGAATTTCTGTGCAGCGCTGAGACTACCCTTTATCTTCATCGCACCCCTGCATCGACGTTTCAATGGAACCAAGTAAAACTTGAGAAAAACTTCTTCCAGTGGCAGAAAACAGAGTATACATAGACATAGGCAATGAAATGTTGAATTAGAGGGATAAAGCAGAGCTAATTAAGAGTTTGGAGGAAGCTCGATTCACAGGTTATTATCGCAAAAGAGTTTGTGTTGTTGTGTAATGGTGGGTTTGTTGAACATGTAAGACATTAGAGGGATTGAGAAGTAAGAAAGAGAACCTTATGAAAGCAATCTGAGGATTCATCTTCCCAGTGGCAACTTTAACAAAGTCATCATCTTTGAATGAAAAAGTAGCATCCACCTTTCCTCCTTCATACTTCCCTAAATTTTCAGCATAACAAGATTAAACAATCAGTGACATAACATATAAATCTTAGAGAACATGTTGCATTTTGTTGTTATAACTCTCACCTTTTCCATAGTTTCAGCCCTTATACATACTGTTCCAACCTAAAGAAACAAACTTTACAGCTACTTTTTATCAATGACACGAACAAGAAACTCGTCCATATCAGTAATACGAACAAAGAAACTCGTCCAAAACTTACCCGAAGTTACAGATTGTAATCAAATCACACAGAAAATTTTAACTTCAAACTGTAGGAAACTAGTAGACATTATGATAGACCTCTAGTCCTCTACTGTTACATTTTGTTGTTATATCTTTCACTGGTTCCATAGATTCAGCTCAATAAATGATATATGAACAAGAAACTCATCCAAAACTGACCCGAAGTTACAAATTGCAATAAAATCGCACAGACATTATAACTTGCAATTGTAGGAAACTCGATTGACCTCGCATTACAACCGATTAGGAGCAGAAAAAGCCATAAAAATCTCTCCCAGTGCTAAAATCAAAGAGAGGTATATAAGAGTCTGACCTTTGATGACGTCGCCTTTTTTCAGATCGACGATGTAAGTAACCTCATCAAACCCTAATTTCTGGAAATTGAAACGACACAGATAAGGGAGAAGATAGAATAAGAAGAAGAAGAGGGAGATTTAAAATTGAAAATGAGAAGAGTACCTTGGGAGCGATGTTGATCTGGTAGACGAGTCCGATCTTCTTGGTTAGGTCATTGCCGGAGTCTGTGGAGAGATGTTGCTTCATCAAGTCCATGATGGCGTCGGATTTCAGTTGGTTCGCCATTTTCCGGTGGAGAATCGAAGAAATTGAAGGACGATTTTCGAATGCGTTTTGATTTCGTCAGCCCTGAAGCGAATTGTTTCGTTGAGCAAAGACGTTATTGATTTGGGTTGAGGATGATAAACAGGCGCCTCTCTCCATTAAAGCAACGTCAATTTCGTTTTTTTTTTTTTTTTTTCCCCCTAACATTTTACGGAAAAAAAAAGCATAACACATTTGAGAGAAAACATGCAAAAGAAACGCAACGATTGATTACTCTTAGGGCGGTGAATGAGTGGAATATATATTGGATGTATTTTGATAGTTTTATGTTATATAGATGTTGCATTAATTGTAAATCAGTTATATATATTTTGCAAATATACTTGTTTTCAATCATTATTATATTAGTTGTATAAATTATTCGATAATGTTTAAAATTGATACCATTCATTTTCGCAAATTCTAACAAATGCATCCGCATTTGCTATTTGTAAACCAGTCGAACTAATTTTTAGTGGAATAATGATAGTATGAGGAATAAACTGAATTAAAGGAATAACTCAACATAAATACCAATTATTAATATTAAATATATTTGAAATAAATATCAAAATTATATATACGATTTAATATTTAATTTTAATAGTTACAAGATTATATTTTACAAATAAATAAAAACTAAAAGTCTCCTAAAAATAAATTTCATAATAATTTTTTTTAGTAAGACAGTCAATGTCCTCTACCAATCTCATTTGTGACGGTGTCACACAAGCCTTTTATGGCTCTATCACCGGCCGGTTCATATGAAGTATGTCCATCGCGGTCATCATCACTATTACCATCATCATCTTTTTCTTCTTCTTCATCTCCATGAGCATGATATTCTTTGTTCTTTGCCAACTTACAAAATCATAATTTTCTATATGTAAATCACGTACGAAGTTATGTAGTGTCATCGTCGCTGTTACAATCTTCATCCACTTAGTCAAACTATACTTTGGATGCTTACGGTATCAAACAGTAAATGTTCGCTCAATCGCTGATCATAAACCTGAATGTTTCCGGTTAAACAACTCTCGCGTATTTATTGGTGGTCCTCCTCTAGCAAACTGAACAAGATAGTATCGAACATTACGATGCGGACCAAGATACCATGTCCTTGTGGGATGTCCAAAATCAACCAAATAATATTTCCCATTTGGTGGATGTGGAAAAAAAATTTCATTCTTCGCACAATGAGTCAAGACCTTTGTATTGTCTAATCTACCTGGTACACCAACATATGCATAAATGAACTTCATATCTAAGCTACATATAGGAAATACATTCATCGTATGTTCTATTTTTTGACTTATTTATGCTTCTGCATTTCGACTAGGAGGGAAAACTGGGATATGGGTTCCATCAAGTGCTCTAATACAATATTTTTTTAAATGGCCAATATCGATCATCATTCCTCAAAACTGAGCTTACTTTTGTGAACTCAGCTTCTCCTCGTTTTAATGCATCCGCTGCAAACTTGAGGATAACACTTAAAACTTCATCAATTTCCTTTTCACTATATCCAATGACCGTTGATATTTTTCAGCAATAATGCGTATAGTTTTAGCTTGGCCAACCACCTCAAGAAATATTGCTACCCCTTCCTTGACGTACACATTGTTAGTCTCTTGTAGATAATATCGCGTTGTTAGCATCCTATATAAAGCTTCAAATGTTCCTTGGTTCATTCGTAGAATATCATAACATTGTTGATTTGATTCATGCAAGTAGTGTTACTATTGTTGCCCACATTTGTTGCTTAATGTTATTTGTTTTTCGTAAATCAGGGTTGTGAAAGAGATTGCTGTGAAAAATACTAATGTGAAAGAAACCCTTAATCTGAATTACCCGAGTGATCCTCTACATTCGGGTACTTGTAGGGGCTCATGTGCGAATTGATACGAGGGTGCGGAATCATCATAAATGTTCACACGATATACCTCATCATCATGTTGAGTTTCATGCACTTCACTGCCGCCCCCCCCCCCCCCACCACCCCTACATCAATATCATCTTCATAATCTGCATCCGCCGTATCCTCGGCATCTTCACATTCTCGGTCACTAATTGTTCTTTTCTTTGTTGCCCATAATGTTGAGGTTGAGAACCCACATCAAAATTGGCAAAACATACGCGTATGATTTTCCAATACATAGGAAGTTTTCGATGAAAATGGCTCATTTTGTCATTTAAAAAAAAACAAAACAAAAAATTAAATTAAATTAATAACCACTTAAATAAATTTATAATTAAGTGGATCGAAACTCAATTACCATTATATGATCTTTCTGCTATGCATTTGGAGCTTCAATTCTTCTGGTAATAGGATATACCGTGATACTAGTCATATATTGTAGATATACCCAAATCTTGTATAATTTTTTCCAATAATCGAATTTGCGTCTCAGTATAACCCACGTCAAATTATCATTGAATTTTTCGTTGAATTTACGAACAATAAATGATCGCCATGCGGCTCTCAAATCTTTAAACATATAATTATTTAGAGCTAACGCTTCATTGTATAATCCAATCAATATTTTTTCTTTTTCGGGAGTATATCTCTGATCCGATTTTTTCTACGAATAATTCTTTTTATAAATATTTGAATAAGAATGAAAAATATTGAAATAAACGTTAAAATAATAACTTTCTATACTCTTTAAAAAAGCATAAATATTAGGAATTTTTTTGCATATATTTGTTCCCGAAAAAGCATATACGTACTACTCAATTCAACTATTTATATAAAGAATTTATAAACTATAAAAAATCTTGAGACATCAATTGACAAACGTAAATAGGATCTACAGAACTTTTAAAAATCAAATAAATTAGGGATAATAATAAAAGGTTTCTAAATAATAATGATATCTTTCTAATCCTAAAAAAATGAAAATATTGAATTAGAAAGTTTAACCCGTCTACGTGTGGGATGATCCATGTCCGCATTTGCTGTTTCGACCCCCTCTTAGCATATCTATAATCATGTAATAAAATATTTTAAAGAGTTTATCAACTTCTCCCTCATTTCAGTTTAATTGAAGTTTTAGAATTTTTTTTTTTCATTTTAGATGATGTTTTCAAGTTTCTATGCAAAATTACTTATGTTTTTGTTATTTTTGACTCTTTAAATTCTGCATATTGTTTTATTATTGGTTGAATCTTTTGGAATCGATAATAAAACATATTTTATTTTGTAAAACTAAAAAATTAAATGATTTATTAATCTGTATGCAAAAACCTAAAATTTCATATAAAACGAAACAGAAAGAATAAATAAAAACATAAATATTTTAAAAAAATTTGAATGGACACAAAAAAATCTAATGCATTTTCATAGCATTCTTTAAATATTATTGAAGTAATTATTTAATTAATAATATTTAAGTAATAACATTTTCATAGCATTTTTTTAAATCAGCTTATATACAAGAACAAAACTATAAAGCAGTTTATTTAATAAATTATATTGTTTTTAGAGCATGAATGATGGATTAAAATTTTTAATGAATCATGAAACTGTAAATTTTAAAGAACAATAAAAATAATAAGATAAGAATCAAATAAATAATAAAAAAAATTGGCATATTTGAAGGTTTGAAGGAGGAGGCTTCCAAGGAAAGTGCAGCTGAAGGGAGAGGCTTCTGGGGAAACAGTGTGGTAGTTGTGTCATCTCCAAATAATTTTTTTTATGTGTATGTAGTTTTTTTTAAAAGATGTGATTTTTTATAAGTGTGTGATGATATTTATACACAAATGCATTATTGGGGTGAAACTATTTCAACCAATAAGAAAAAAAAATTACTTGGATCACTAAAGAAACATATTTCAGTCTCTTTTAGTATGTTTGATTTTCGTACTGAACAGTAAAAATAGATCAAGAAGGTAAATTTTGGTTCGTAATTACTCTTTATACGGACTGAGATTTTGTGTTTTTTTGGGATCCACAATGAACCATATGAAATGGTAAACGGTGAAAAAAAACATACTAGTCCGACTTTCATATGATCCGGAGCGTACTGACCATTCACAATCTAAATCGTTAGAACAACTCCAACCGGACTTCAAAACACCAATTTTAGTGTAATTTCATTTCCAATGGAACTATATATTTCACCAAATATTTTTTTTTAGCGTTTTATGAACAGTGTTGCACCATATTTGGTGTGACACTATTCATAAAACACTAAAAATTAAAATATTATTTTATTTTTGTTTTTCATTAGTAATATAATTAATTGTTGTTTATCAATTAAAAAAATAAATACAACATTAATAATGTTATATCTTTTCATTTTATTTGTTCTGTTTCATTTTTAATAATATAAAATTATAATTATAATTAATATGAAATTTTAATTTGCATAAAATATCTAAATTAATACGCAAATTGATTAAGATTAAAATATATATTAAAGTTTATCGTTTGTAATCTTTTTTATTTTCACCAATTGTAATCTTATATTTGACTTATAATTAATTAGTTATAAGAATAATTAGTATTTATTAAATTATTTAAAAATTAAAAAAAAAATATTTAATAATATAATAATAAAAAAATATTATTTTTAGTGTGAGATTTGGTACGGTTGGGGACGAGATACTAAACATTAAATTTAGCGTCAATTTAACACCAAAGTTGGAGTTGCTCTTAGGCGAAAAGAAATGATGAGGCCCATTAGGCCCTAATAGAGTCCACTCGCACATGTCCATTCTCTGGTCACAAGCTTTCCACGGCACACACGAGACTCATCACTCATGGCTGCGAATGGATAATGTAACCGTTTACCTCTCTCTCTCTCTCTCTCTACACACTTCCATAAATCTTCGACGCCGGAATGAGCTTGGCTTCCGTTTCCTCGACGCCGCCAGTGGCTTCGCCGTGCTTCCGTTGCCGAGCTTACATCTTCTCCTTCTCTTCTTCGCCCCTCTCTCTATATTTCCCGCGCGATGACTCAACTTCTCTGAGGCCCCGAGTTCGCGCCTTGCGAACGGAATCGGACGGCGCTAGGATCGGTAACACGGAGTCGTACGGCTCGGAATTGCTGCGTCGGCCGCGTGTTTCGTCGGAGGAAATCTCCGAAGAGGAAGAGGAAGAGAGCGGCGAGGATGGAGAGGGCGATGAGTTCGTCGATTGGGAAGATAAAATTTTGGAGGTTACGGTTCCTCTTGTTGGCTTCGTCAGAATGATTCTTCATTCCGGAAAGTATGTCTAACCTTTTGATCTATTTCCCAGTTTCGTATCTCGATCAAAATTGGGCACACTGTTGCTACTACGTAATCTGTAAGCATTTAGGAAACAATCGATGGGGGAATTCGACAATCGATAGCTGGTCTTTGTTCTCTAATTGAGTGTATATTGCTTGATATGATCCTGTATTGAGTCATATCTAGAAGCATTTCTTGATTTGCTTTATGGATAAGTCGAAAGAAATTTAAATGCTTTCTTGTCCTCTATACGCTCATGACTGGTGCAAGTATGGATTAGATGTGAAATGCCGAGCAAATATGTGAATGTTGTGCTACTACTGCTGGCTTATATGTTCATGTGTTTAAGGAAGAGACATGGGGAAGTATTTTTTGATTCATTGGTAGCTTTGTTTGGCATTTCAAATTGCAGATATGCAAACCGAGATAGGCTAAGTCCCGAGCACGAGAGAACAATTGTTGAGATGCTGCTTCCTTATCATCCTGAATTTGAGAAGAAGATTGGATGTGGAATAGACTATATCATGGTATGTATTATGCTTTTCTAGATTTGGAAACAACATGAGCCTTGACTAAGTAGACCTATTGCTTGTTATGGTTATCCTATCCGTAAATTGATTTGACATTGTTTTCCTTTTGACAACTTGGCGTGGGTTTATATTTTCATTTTCGGATTATTTGTTTGCATTTTCAATCTGTTCTTGTCTTGGCGTAGACTACATTCTTGTTAGGTGTTCATTACTGGGGATTTAAGTGACTGCAACTCGCATACTAAGAGGGCTTTTGTTAATTGAATAGCCGTCTCTTTCTGGGGAAATCCCTCATCTTTTCTGATAATCTTCTATTGACTAGGAGCTAAGACAGTGATTTTCTGTTGTCTGCTGTTCTCAATTGTCTGCACATATATCTTTTTTGTTCTATATCTTGAAGTAATTGTAAGGTTTCAAGTCTAAACCTCTCAAAACGATTACTGACATTTCTTTGTTTTAACTTATACATTCTTCATAGGTAGGAAACAAGCCTTTTATTCTACACTGTTATTTCATTCAATTTTGAACAAGTTGATCCACAGCCTTTTGCATGTTTTTGTTAGTATGATCAACACAGATTTTCATGTTTTACATGTCAAGGATAGAGATGAATCAGGGAGAAGAGATATGCTTCCTTATAGACTTACTCTACCTCCAAACAAGTAGTTTCAAATGCATGTCAACTAATAATATCTTGATTGCTTCGGTTTGTTGTTGCAGGTTGGGCATCACCCAGAATTTGAGAGCTCTCGATGTATGTTTATAGTTCGAAGAGATGGAGAAGTAGTAGACTTTTCATATTGGAAATGCATAAAAGGTCTAATAAGAAAGAAGTATCCTCTGTATGCAGACAGTTTCATCCTCAGACATTTTCGCAAACGTAGGCAGAACAGATGAAGCTTATGTAGATTCTCAAACTCCAACGCTCATGGACTTGGATCTTCCTCTCCCAACTACATCCTACAAGGTTTTGAAGTTAATATTAACTCGAGACAGAGAAGAGAAGATCCATTCACTTATGTCTTTGAGTTGGAATTATGGATGGAACTTTCTAGAAAATATGGTATCCGCAGGAGATGACGAATGAGACCATCAGAATTTTCTGAAATCTGTAGCATTTATATAATGAAACTTTTACATTGAGTTTGTGTGCAGAGGTAGAGAAACGGTACACACTTGTGTGCAGGGTTTAAATATTCAGATGGAGTTTTCTTCTTAAAGTGTTTCTCCTATAAATACACTATATAGGATTCCAATTTCACGTTTCGTCATCTGGCAGTTTCGTAAACGGTTTTGCTTTCCAGAATTTAAGTCAAGTTTCTAGAGGTTAAAATCCAACATAACATGCTTTGTTTTAGGCGATTAAAACATTGATGGAAAGCAGCTTGAGTCTAGTTTCATAATCAAGAAACATTGGGTTTGAGAATGATGGCATTTGTAGGGTGAGTAGGTTTTCTGTAAGATTCTAGTTCTGCAATTTTTGTTATACAATTTTTTTACTTGAATTTCACGCCTCAATAGCCATCCCTAATATTGACAGATTTAAGTGATCATATAATCTTTGTGAAACTATACGAATCTAAGTTTCTTATTGATGTGCTTGTTGAAAACCAAAATCTTGCTTCTAAGTAGATTTACTCTTTGCTTGGTGAAGAACTGTCCAAGAAAAACTCCTTTGTATTTAGCACAAGAGGTGATCAAATGAGATGGAAGAGATTTCATCCATCGAATTACTTTTGTTTGCTAATGAGAAAGTGAAAAGCTTAGATAGTCTTCATAGACTCCATTAACACGAATGGTGCTGCATATATTTTCAAAAGTATCGACATAGTCAAAAGGATTCTCTTGAGGAAGACTATGAAACTGATTTTGCTTAACTAAGGCGATGATTTGAGACTTTATCTCATAGCTTAACATATGTGGTGGTGGAGCGAATAAAGGATTTCGACTCATGAAGAGGTCAATGTTGAATTGAAGTGCCCAATGGTCTCATGTTGAATAGGCGCCATCCGTTGAAGAACATGAACTATATTTGAAGTAGGTTAATCTCTTACTCAAGTATAAACATGAAACATACAAAGAGAAAACCAAAGAAAAAAGAAATTAATAGACAAAACAGAAAAATCTTAGACTATATTATAATTCGAAATTCGTAGGCAACAAAATTGGTCCCCGACAATGGCGTCAAAAACTTGATGTGCTCAGGTTTTAAACCTTAATTTTTCTGCAAGTGCACAACAAACGCAATAACACGTAGGGGTCGATCCACTGAAGACCAGATAGCTACGCTACGAATTTATAAGCTTCGAATCTAGTTAAGACGAAAACTATGAGGTTTGTTGTTTTGATTAGAATGAATGACAAAAATAAAAAGTAAATAAACTAAAAAGCAAGTAATACAACTATGCAAATCGATATGAGGAAGACGTTAGGCAATAAGATAATCGCAGAGAATGATGAAAGACAAGATATTAATCGATAAACAAAGAATTTGATAAGGACCATTCTAGAACTCAAATCACGAAAGTATAATCTTTCCACTTTCGTGACTCCGATCACTATGTTTTAACAACCTAATAGACTTAACTTTCGCAGGTTATTACAAGAAGAAATCATGCATTAATTCGTTCAAAATTCAATTGTTATACTCCATAATTCAACTTTCGCAGGTTATGACGTATTGCTCACCAAATACTAGTTCAAGCAATTTAACAAGCTTTTGGAATGTAAATTAACCTTAGATCAATACCTAGTTAGCTACTTTAGTTCATGCATTTATAACAAGTAAATATGAAGAACATAGAAGATAATCCTTAATTAATCGATATTAATTGAGCATATCATAAACTCTTTGATTTTCTATAACCTAACAAGCAAATTAATCACATCATCAAGGACACTAAACAAAGATATATAAAGGAATTCATAATTATAAAACTCAATAAGAAACAAGAGGGTTCATAAATTTTCTGTATATGGAGATACAAAGGCGAGATATTCTCCCTAGAAGCTCTTGAATCAAAAACTTTGAAAGAAACATATAAGGGGGGGTGGCTACTGTTTATTGTGGATGGCTTATGTCTATAAAGGCTAAAAAATATATTTATAAGCCCAGAGTCGGCATGGATTTAGTTTAGGGCAAAAAAAAAATTCACCTTCGGATGGTCTGGCGTTGGGTGTGAGCACTGGGTATGTGGCCGATGATGGTGCATCGGGTATGAAGTCTAGGTGGCCTCCACCCGATGCTCCCATGGCCGATGATGGCCTCATTTCTGCACATGCTTCTCTTGCGAGCCAGACGGATTCGTAAATCAGGTGTATCTTCTCAACCACTCCTCCACATGACTTCAAACCAATTTCATATCAAATATAACTTAGAAATCTATTTTGTCACCAAATTTCATCCAATTCCAAGTTCGGGATGACCTCAAACGAAGGACAAACTTCTAGTGCTTCTATGCAGTTCAAATGGAAAGAATGCATACCTTATGAGTTAAGTGACTTGGTTGATGCTTTTGTCTTGCAGGAATGGCTTGAGCATGATTTACACCTCTTATGCTTTATCTTACATCATTTCTATGATGACCTGTAAAAATTCAAAACACTACAAATACGAGAAAATTATTCCTAAATGCACAAAACCGTTTAAAACACTATAAAACTATACTCTCTCCGGTTCAAAATATAAGATGTTTTGGCTAAAAGCGCGAAGATGAAGAAATTAATTTTCTTCTAAAAAGTATTATTTATTATATAAAATAAAAATAATTTAACAAATTATGAAAAAGAATGCAGGATACTATTGATCACACAATCCTCTTACTATTATTTGCGAAGTGTAATTATTGAAAACACTTGTTTGTTATAATTTCATTGGCTTTCACCAAAAAAACTATGACGTGTCAAGAAAAAATGATGACATGTCTTAAAAAAAATATTACATGACATAAAATCTCTAACACGCAATTATATCACAAGTAAATAAAAATAATCTTCCACAAAATCTTTTTTTTTTCCTAAATCTTTTCTAATTAAATAAAAAAAATTTTGGCAAGTACAAATTCATTTATGACTAATTTTCGAAAAAATTTCATTTTAAAATTTTGGGTTTTAAGAAAATCCGAAAATCCAAATTTTTTTATAAACAAATATATTGTTTGATATTTTTATAAACAAATATATTAAGTTTGATATTTTTAAACAAATATATTAAGTTTGATATTTTTTTATAAACAAATATATTAAGTTTGATATTTTTAAAAATGCATAAAAAGTTAAGTTATAGAATAAAAACACTTATATTAAATAATATCATGACATATCTTAATAAAATGATATATAACACAAAATATTGTAGATTCAATATAGTTTATGTTTAATATATTTAAAATCAATAAATATAACTAACAGAAAATATTTTTTCCTAGATTTATTCAAAATTATTTAAAATAAGATATTTGGTAACCAAGAATTATTTTCCATTTATTTTTAGAAAGTTTTGAACTCAACATATTTTTTTCACCAATCCAAAAATATTAAACATCCTTTTGTGGCAAAAAAATCTTATGGTTATGCTTGAATTCTTTGAAGATTCGTATATCTTCATTTTTCATATTTAAGTCTAATTCAATATGTGAAATTTATAGTGTGGAATGAAATTTATATGACACTGTTTTGAGAATTTAGATCGCAGCTTAAGTGATATTATTATATATGCTGAAGATAAGCCGTTTAGAGGCAAAATTGTTATTTTTACGATGAATTTAGACAGATTATGTAGGTTATAACTAGAGGTGGCATATCTAAATGCATCATATGTACATTGCAAGTTTTGAAGCTTAGAAAAACAAGAGATTACATGGTAAACTTAGTAACCACGATACTGAAGAACTTAAAGTTTTTTCTAAATGGATTTTGGATATTGGTGATGAAAATATCAACCTGCCAAATGACCGAGAAATATAAATTGACATCTCAGAAGATTTTTTGATAACTGAGTGAAGAGATCCAACTGAAACTATAGAGAGGAAGTTTATGGAAAATCATCTTGAAACTCAATTGATATTGCTTTTTACTAACACATGGCAATTGTGAGTCCTATAAATGACGATGTGGATCAGACTAATGAATACTAATACTAACTGGAATCAACTTTTCCACTATCACCCCCAAAAAACCAAACAACACCAATCCATCCCGAACTTGGTGGTTAAACTCTGCTGCGGTGTCACGATCAATTCCTTTTTCAAATCATGCGATAGGAATACCGCAAATAGAGCCATTGCTTGATACCGCCAGTAAGGGAAAAAAAACTCTAAAGGTTTACGGTGGATACCTAGGCACTCGAACCCGCAGCTTCCGCCTTGACAGGGCGGTGCTCTGACCCTTTACTCAGACAGCATCTAGGGTTCCTCGAACAATGTGATATCTCGAGATCCACATCTATGAATTAAAAGGTCCGAACGATCAACTCTGCAATCAGTTGAAAAAAAGCCGATTGTCTGGGAAATCCTTCAAGAAGTTATGCAGGGGCATCTTTCCTTGGCGCAGATGGGCCATCCTAAATTTGAACCAGAGACCTCGCCCCCTTCCCATTTTTCAAATTTGTATTGAAAAATAAAGAAAGGGGCACTCGTCGAGGTATTTGTGCTCCCTTCTGCCTTTGCACTCGAGGGCCAATCTCCGTCCGGCCCGAGGCCACCGGTATGAGAATGATGCATAAATTTTTTCCTATTGGAGGAATAACCCACATGTGTCGGTTTCAGGTACATGTACCCTCTTTTATTAACTGATTTATGTATCAGATTCCAAAATTATCAAGTAAAGAATTTTATTATTTGATTGACCTTAGCATATTTTGAATATTGTCATTTTCAATTCAAATGCTTAATACTCATTTTTAATGGAATTATTTCAAGTGAAGAGAAAGTAAGCATGTTTGAGATTAAAGGTTGGTGCTCCCATCATGTGTCTTCGTAACATTGATCCTAAATGTGGATTATGTAATAGGAATAAACTTATTATTACTCAGTTGGAACGTCATGTGATTGAGGAAAGAATCATAACATGAAATGATATGGTTGGCGAAAAGGTTTTAATCCCTAGGATATTTGTCACCCGACCTCAAAAAAGTTTATTTTTAGAATGCGACGTAGACCATCTCCATTAACTATAGCTTTCGCAATGATGATCAATAAAAGTCAAGGACATACATAAACAATGTTAGTTTGTTTCTATCTACACAAGTATTCTCTCATAGACATCTATATGTTCCATTATCGAGAGTAAAATCTAGATCTGGATTGAAAATTATAATAACCGACAAATAAATGAAGGTTCATAAAAGAATAATGAATGTCATCTACAAGAAAGTATTCCAAAACCTTGATTAATTATAAGGACTTGACTTATGTTTTCTTTGAATTAATTACGTAGGCTTATGTTTTTGTCATAGCTATCGTTATTCACCATATTATTGACTTAACAGTAACAAACCATTTTAGACGGCCACATTTATGTTGTAAAATTTTAAATTTTCATAATACAATCAACATTATAAATAAAATGTTACAAAAAAATTCATGGCCGCGTGCGCATATTATATTCTAGCTTGATTAAATTTCTTATGATTCATAGCATAGTTGCCAAGTCTCTGTGGATTTAATCTATCTCAAACAATTTAGAACAACCAGAAGTAGAAGAAAAGAAGAAGTCGGATAAGAACAAAAAGACAAAGACAATGGATAAGAGAAGGAAAGAAGAGGAAGAAAAAAAAATGGAAAGAGAAGACAAAGATGATGAAGAAGAATAAGGAAAATAGGAGGAAAGATAATTGGAAGAAGAAGGAAGATAAGACAAAGACGAAGACAAAACCAACATAAGAAAACGAAAAAGTAGTCAGAGAAGAACGAAAAAAACCGAAAAACAAAATCTAGAAAATCTAGCGACTTTAGCCACAAGTAACAATCATAGAAGAAACAAAAGATAAGTAAAAGAACAAAGAAGAACAAAGAAGAAACTCAACAGGAGCATGAAGGCGAGGAAGAAGACAAAGAAAAACCAGAAGAAGAAAAAAAAATAAGACGAAGAAGATGAAAAGAAGAGGAAGATGGAAAAAAACAAAGTTCAAGAAGGAAGAGAAAAAACAAGAAGAAATTGTCCAACATAGTACAAAAACGAAAAATAATATCAAAAATAGTACATTCGTAGGAAAAATTGTAAAAATGGTATACTTTAAAAAAATATATGCGCTACCCTTAAGCACTAGCAGGGTTTGCACGAATTCTGCTTATACACTCCTAAGGACAGCAAAGGCTAGGCAGACTCTACCAAATCTGCCAACTAGCAGAGTTACTCTGCTTATACTCTGCTAAGGATAGCAAATACTAGGCAGACTCTGCCAACTTTGTTAAGACTGTATGTACTCTGCTGTCTTTAACAGAGGTTGTGCAGACTCTGCTTAAACTCATCTAAGGATAGTAGAGGTTGGGTAGACTCTGCTAACTCTGCCAATTTTGTTAAGACTGTTTGTACTCTGTTGTTAGAAAAGACTTTTTAAACTCTATCTTAATTATTTTATTTTATTTTTTTGGGATGCTCTGCGTTTTACATTTAAAGTTCTAGGTTACATAACTTGGTCGTAGACCATATGCTGAAGACTGAATTTCTCAGGAGTAGCAGAGATAGATTTGGACTTCGATTTTGAAACCTGTGGGAGTCGAAGCTCGCACAACTAAATTTGGTTAAGAAATTAGGAGAACAGAAACTTTTAAGTATGAACTGCAGAAACAGAGATCCAAAGATGGTTTTTACCGCCGATTTGATAAGCTTTTGAATACAAGATTTTGTTAAAGAAAAGTGTAAAGTGTTTTGCTCTGTGAAATTGCGAATCCTTTTTCTGAATGACTTCTCCTTCTTTTATAGATACGAGGCTCCACCGCCTAAGCGAGAATATCAGAATATTTTCTTTTTCCTCTAGGACTTATTTTCTTTTTTTTTCCCTTCATCCGACTTCTACGCGATTTGGTTTCATCCATTAGGCCATAATAGTCCAGCCGACCCATTGGTCATCGTCACCTTGGCCCATGGCGTCGTTACCTCGGCCTATGGCCTCGTTGCCTCGGCCCATGGTGTCGTCGCCTCGGCCATGGCTTCGTTGCCTTGGCTCATGGCGTCGTTGCCTCGACGCATCTTTCCACCTAAATTTGGGCTCGTCATCTTGGCCCACCTAGGTCTGGGCTCGTTGCCTCGGCCCATCTTTCCATCGAGGTCTGGGCTGGTCGGCTAGGCCCATTTGTCAAGCTTAATTCTTCAAAAACCCATAGTGCGCCTAGCCATTACTTAGTCATTTTATATTGATCTTGGCTAGGTGAAAGTTAACTCCAACAGTTAGCCCCCAAGCTCGTCAGATTCAAGGAGTGATTGTGACGAGGTAAAAATGCCGAGCCAACGACAATATCAACATGTTGAACCAACAAAAAGGTTATATCGAGCCAAATCCAAAATGATCATTACGCCGAGCCGAATTTCATGGTTTGAACTATTCCTGATTTATCTCAAGGCTTCGTGGAATCTCAACGGTTAAAGGTGTTTCTTGGGAATTGTGTAATCGTGATGTCACGCAATGATTATTTTGTGAATTCGAACCATTTTCGTTGGTTCCCAAGGTGCGTTATCCCCACGCAATTACCCTAGATTTTTCTCTATAAATATCGAAGCATTGCCTTGTTTCTCACTAATTCGCATCTTCAAAACCCAAAAGGTAGAGTTATTTTCTCTCTCTTCTTTTCCTCTCGTATTTATTTAGGTTTTTCATCTTCCACCGCCGTTTGCTTTGCTCTTTCTGATCCGTCTTGAGGCAGAGCACGGCGAGCCTTTGAATTTCGAGATCCATCTTCAAACAACTCGCGGCGACTTCTTTGAAGTTTTCGATCCACCTAAAGAGATTCGCGGTGGCTTTGAGTTTCCCGAGCCATCTCCGAATATCTTCATTCCATCTTTATGGCATCTTCTGACGAGCTACGAGATTTCTTTGCTTCGGCTGATTCTCCTTGGGAACTTGGGGGCAGAGTCATCCGATCACCCAAGGCGAGCGAGGCGAATATGGCAAGCGAGGAAATCGAGATTGACGAGGCAAACATGGTTGATGAGGTGAGTGGGATAAATAAGGAGAGCGAGGCAACTGCTAAACCTTCTCCTCTAGGTCGGCTCGTCATTGAAGTTCCACATCTTATTGACGAACGCTTTGAGGATATTCCCGAGGCAAACCTTGAAAAGGGATTCCCTCTGTATGGAATCAAAATCGAGACTGAGGAGCTTGTTATTGATGAAGCCAGGAAGAGGCGATTGGAAAGACTGTTTGCGAGTTATGAAGCCGGTCCATCAAAAAGAACTTCGCAAAAATGGAAGAAAGCACCAAAGAAACGAGTTGATCCTCCTGCTCAACCTTGTCGACCGCGGAATCCTTAGAGGCGCTAAGGCGTAGGTTCGGGATCTCAGGGAAAGTTGAGTTAATCATTCCTTTCTCGTCAGATCGTCCTGACAAACCCCCCACCGAACAACTTCTGTTTATACGAGAGCTTCTTTTATGCAAGTTTACTCTGGTTTCCGATTCCTGGTTTGATAGTTCGGTTTTTGAAGAAACACGGGATAACTCTTAACCAGATTATACCTTGGGGAATATACCATCTTGTTCGTATCCTGGTACTAAGTTATGATTGCGATGCCGAGGTTCAAGTTGACCACCTTCTGAACTTTCTTGAATTTCGGAAAGTTCCAAACTCTGGGGTGTACTACATTTCCAACAAGAGGGGTTGCAAAATAGTTGAAGGGTTCAAGAGTAAAGATAGTGAATGGGGAAGTTACTTCTTATTTGTCCCTATCAATTATGCAACGATTGATGGAGATTGCCTCGGCCAAGTCGAAATGAGCTGGGGATCCATTGGTAGCCGATTCACAGTTTTCTCAGGTTTTTATAAATTTTCTGCTAAGTCTCTTGCTCTGGTTATCCGAGTCGTGAATGGCGTCTTATGCGTTTCTTCTAACACACGACCTATTTCGGGTGCCGAGCTAATCGCCTTATGCACTTGGGACTTGAATGCTTTCACCTCGGCAGCAGCTCGGGCCAGCGAGTTCCCTACTTTGGTCTTGGCTCATCGTCCTCGGTGTCCTTGTCTGCTCGAAGCGTCTTACAGGATTTGCTCTTTGCAGCTCGTCTTTGTATCGTGCTTGTTGTGCCCAGTGAGCATCCTCTTCCTCATCCGTCAAGTTCCTAGTTTGATTTATATTGCTTCATCCAGCTCGTAATCGCATCGGTGCCGAGGCAAAATCCGTGTTGGTTAGGTCTCCAATGGCTTGGTTTTCTATCTTGACAGTCTCAGCCAAACCGTCGGGGTGTTTGTTGCTACTGTCGCCAGCAAACTGGACACGTCTATCGTCGTTGGTTGCTCTCGTACCTCGGATCAATTCGGGCAGCTCGTCAGTCACGGTTGACCTGGTGATCATTGGGGTTTGCTTATCATGTCAAGGCAGAGGCGGCAGCCCTCCTAACATTCTCAGCGCGTCGCTAGTCGTGTCACGAGTAGTGGAAAAGTCGAGGGTTATAGGGCTGATGCCGAAAAGTTGCCTTCCGAACCTTCTTGTCGGAGTCACCCCTGATCCCAAACTTGCGGTGCGTGGATTTTGGGCTCGTTATTTTGAAGTTAGCGTATCAAGTTTCTCGTTCAATGAGTTCTTCGCCTTGTCATGCTCGTCCACCTTCTTGAGCATGATAGCTTGCATGTCTCTCATCCCGGCTAAGGATGCGGGAACGGTCTCCGTGTTCCTTGTGGGAAGATCTCTGGGATTCGTGTCTCCACCAGGACGATTGCTGCGGAGTTGGCTGTGTCTTCGGCGACTCGATCTCCATCGGTAGTCATCTTCTCAAATCTCGATCACGGCAGTTCAAAGAGTAAGAAAATTTCTTTCTCTCCACAGACGGCGCCAAATTGTGGGAGTCGAAACTCGCACAACTAAATTTGGTTAAGAAATTAGGGGAACAAAAACTTCTAAGTATGAACTGCATAAACAGAGATCCAAAGATGATTTTTTTATTGCCGATTTGTTAAACTTTTGAATACAAGATTTTGCTAAAGAAAAGTGTAAAGTATTTTGCTCTGTGAAATTGCGGATCCTTTTTCTGAATGCCTTCTCCTCTTTTTATAGATACGAGGCTCCACCGCCTAAGCGAGAATATCAGAATATTTTTTTTTTCTTCTAGGACTTATTTTCCTTTTTCCCCTTCAGCCGACTTCTACACGATTTGGTTTTATCCATTAGGCCACAATAGTCTGAGCCGGCCCATTGGTCATCGTCGCCTCGGTCCATGGTGTCGTTACCTCGGCCCATGGTTTCGTCGCCTCAGCCCATGGCATCGTTGCCTCGGCCCATGGTGTCGTTGCCTTGACCCATCTTTCAACCTAGATTTGGGCTCGTCGCCTCGGCCCACCTAGGTCTGGGCTCGTTGCCTCGGTCCATCTTTCCATCGAGGTCTGGGCTCGTCTGCTAGGTCCATTGTCAAGCTTAATTCTTCAAAAGCCCATAGTGCGCCTGCCATTACTTAGTCATGTTTATGTTGATCTTGGTTAGGTGAAAATTGACCCCAACAAAACCCTAGACAATAGACCATTCGACTTATGAGGAACTATCAAAAGGATCATCAATAACCATGACTGCAGAGAGTTTAGTGTCGCTCTAATTCATAGAACTCATGATTACACAGAGAAGATCACAGTTGCTATGAAGATGTGTGGAAGCTGCGCTTTAGGGTTTGTGATAATTTTTCCTTTTTCGACATATTTTCTTATAAGTACCATCACTAGTAGTGCATTACCCAGTATAAAGCGAATCGAGATAAGCAATCTCAAACAATTCAATAGAAAACAGAGTGGTTAGGGTGTCGCAGACCGAAGGCATATTGATATCAAACTTTGGGAGAATTCGTTTTTACAGTTTTTTGCATATTTGTTCTTGTTATATATTGCCAATTCTTTTATACATTATTTCTTATAGTTTTTTTATTAATTGTATAAAAAATCGACATTTTTGTTGTTATCATGTGTTTCATTGTTCAACCGATGATATGTCAAATATTTTCTTTGTATTGTACTCATTTATAAACCATGACTATTTTTTTTTCTTCCATTCTATTTTTCGAATGTAAATAAAATTTTAAACGCTAAGATTTATGATGATTTTAGAGTTATGACGTCTAAACAAATGTTAATTATATTTTTTCTTCATTTTAAGTGGTTTAGGATTTCGCAGACTGACTATAGATCTAAAGCAATGCTTTGGAAGAAATTTGACTAAAAGAAAAGGCGGCGATGTCTTAACTGTCTTAATTTAGGACAAAAGGAGGTGCTGGCTTTTTGAACTCAGCCTTAATTATTATTTTATTTTTCCATGATATAATTTGGATCTCACAGTATCTCAAGTTCATTTATTTATTTATATTTATTTCGGATTTTGTTAAAGTTTTTTTAAATGAAAAAATTTATTGTGTTAATAATAATGTAAAAAATTAGAGATTTCATTAAATAAATATTTCTATCAATAATTATATATATATATATATATATATAAATTTTAAAAATATAGATATTCAATTTACTTTTAAATTTGGAAGTACGATATTGATATCTAAATATATGTTTTATTCGAAAACTAAAAAGACTTGTTATTATTATTATTACTTTTTATGTTTAAAAAAGTCTTTTTATTTATTAATGGCAAATTGGAATAGATTATACATTACCACTTAAAAAAAGAAAGGAAATTTTCTGCCCAGACCTAGCTGAGTCTGCCCAGCTTTAGCAGAGTCTTCCAAGCCTTAGCAGAGTCTGCCAAGTCTTAGCAGAGTCTGCCCAATTTTAGCATAATCTGTCCAGTTTTAGCAGAGTCTGCCCAGTCCTAGCAGAGTTTGCCTTAGCAGAGTCTGCCTAGTCCTAACAGAGTCGGTTCAGTACTAACATAGTCTGCCCAACATTTAGCAGAGTCTGCCAAGCTCTAGTGGAGTCTGCCCACTCCTAGCAGAGTCTGTCCAGCCTTAGCAGAGTCTGCCCAACCCTAGCAGAGTCTGTCCAGCCTCTGCTGTCCTTAGCAGAGTTTAAGCAGAATTCGGCAATCTCTGCCACATATAGCACGAGCAATCTTAGCAGGGTCTGCCCACTATCTTCTGTCCGTAGCAGAGTTTAAATAGAGTCTGCCCAGCTTTATCCTCAAGTTTACAAAATTCACACATACTCGGCCAAAGCGTAAAAGTATTTTAGATATTTTGAAAAAATACTATTCTACAATTTCCCCTACGAAGGTACTATATTTGAAATTAAATTTGGTAAAAGTAATATTCTAACAAATCTCCAAAAAACAAAGACTTGAGAAGAAGAAAAAAAACAAATATACATCATTACTGCAATTAACGAAGTTTATATAAATGTTAAAACCAAACAAAATTATCTAAGGAATCATAACAAAATATAGATAATTACTATCATTAAAGAAGTTTACAAATTCGTCATGCTTGCGCATGGCGTGGATGAATCACCTAAGAAGAGAAAAAAACGAATCATTTTGTTTGGTTTCGTGTTTTTTTCTTCTTGAAGTATTGTTGTTGTGTGTCCTTCTATTTCTCGCCATATCTAATTTTTTAATATGTTATGTGCATTTCACTAATTACAAAATTTTACATATTATTATCCATCGTTTGCTTTTTATTTCAACACAACTATAAAAGTTACAAAACGAAAAATCCATAATTTCCAAGGTAATACTCAAAAATATTAAAAATTACGCATATTAATTTTCTACATCCATATAAATTTAAAAACTAATAATTATACATATTTACATTTTTTATAAATGATAAAATTACGTTATTAAATATTAAAATTAGTTTATTTTTTAAAAAATTATCATGTTCGCACACGGTATGGACCAATTCCTAATATCTAATAGAATTAAAAATTGCATAAAAATATAAAAATATTTTATATTTTAAAATAAAAAAACTCTAAAATATTTTATATTATAGAATAGATGAAATATTAAAATCTGTAATATGTTTTTTTTAAATATAGAATACATCAACATTTAAAAAGAGCAATGATTACTTGTTTCTTCGTCTATTTCACATTGAATACCACAATTAACTTCTCTGGATCTAAAGTTTGATGTGACCAATAAACAATCCGTTATGACCAATTAACTATTTCACCATCATTTATCATTATCTTTTACATCTTTTAGTTAAAAGATATTTTATTATTGTTCGATACTTTTTTTTTATCTTATCTTATTTAACTATTTCATTACTACGCTTTTTTAATATTTAAAATTTTTTAAGGGGTGTATTCAATTTAAAATTTGAAGTGATTTGTATTAAAATGATAAATTCTCTATTATTCAAATATGAATTTAAAAAAAAAATTAAAATCTTGTGTTATTGAACTTGTAATTTTAAAATGTAATTTAAAATCCACTCTTATTGAAAATATTTTAAGTAATGAAAGGAGATTTGTTGTGATTTTAAGATATTTTGGTGGAATTTTTTAGTTAAAAATATAAAAATCAAAATTTCATGGTTTTAGATGGGATTGTAGAATATTTTAATTAAAATCATAGCAACTTTCTTAATTCACCTAAAATCATTTAAAAACTCATTAAAAATTAAATTTTTCCAAATTCTTTCAAATATTAGATTGAATGCACCCCTTAATGTGTTGCCTTTCAATATGATTTTTTATAAAAAAAATTGGTATATATTGTATTAGGTCTGTCTATTTCGGATCGGTAACCCATCGTACTCTTATTCGACTGGAATTATTCGATTTTTTCGGATAAGGATAATTGATAATACCTATTTAAGTAACGATAATTTATTTTAACAGATAAGAATCGGGTAATAACCCGAGTACCCAATTACCTATTTGAATAATTAAAATTTTAAATTATATAAATTTATTTAAATTTTATATGAAGAGGGTAATTACCCAGATACCTAATTATCTATTTGGAGTTGGTTTTTATAACATTTTTTTCAAAAAATTATCCACAATTTTTTAAAGTAATCTCAAAAACTATCTCAAAACTTAACAAAATTTTTGCGAATATTAACTGAATTATCTATAATTATCCGTTCGAATAATAATTTTAATTATCAGTGTTATTCATTTGGATAATAATTTTAACTATCCATATTACTCTTACAATTTTTATACAATTTTATCCTTAAATTATTTATTCCAATAATAAGTTTTAATATTTTAAATATTTTTATACGATCGTTACCCGTTATTATCTAATCTTTTATCCATAATGTAACGTGCATGCCATTGTATCATTATATTTTGTTAAAAATCAGCTAATAGTTTATTCACCGGCGAATTGAAATCGCTTCCCGAAGTGACAAGATCCCAACAATAAATAACTTGTTTAGCAAAAAAAAACAATAAATAACTTGATTTTTTATATTTGTGATCGGTTCACTTACTTCTTTAGTTCTCTAATAAAAAAATAAGGAGAAAAGAAAAAAGTAGTTGTAAGGAGCGCACGTGTCACTCCATCACTGTCCAACCAACAATATAACAAGAAACGAACCAACCTCGATTAGACACATATGAAGCCATTACATCTGAGCCGTTAATTGTCGTAGTAACGTGGACGGTCATTATTTCCGACTTTTTGTTTGTGGGAAGATGTCAGACACCAAAAGACTCTTCTTACCTCTTTTCATTGGTCCACGTCTCTTAGTTTTTAGCTGGGCCCGCTTACATTATTAAATCCACCCTACAATTTTCATGTTTAAAAATTAAATAAAAGGACAATAATACTCTCAATCCACTAATAGTAAAATTTCTTCTCAACGTTCATCATTGACTCTAGTAATATAAATTTAATAACTTCAGTTTAGTATTTTTTTTTTATAATACATAAGTTCAGTTTAGATATTAGTGGAAAAAACTAATTTTAGGTATTTTAGTATTTTTTATTCATTTTAAGATTTTAGATTGTTATATTGATCAAAAAGCTTGACGGAGGAAGAAGCGATGAAAGGATAGACATTAAAATTTGAGCAAATGCAAATAGTCGATCACTGCTCGACCAAATGATCGATCGACTTTTCAGAACTGATCAGAAACATGGAAATCACATCCCAAAATAATACCAAATAGTCGAATGTGAACTTGTCAAATGATCGATTGATAATATATCCATCAACCAACTAATTATTAGAAAGAATAATCGACCAGTTTTAACCTATTTTTTAAATTTTCTAAATTTTTAAGTGTTTGGAAGAAACTAAAAATCCTTATGCTACATTTGTGATGAAATTCTTCTCATTTTATCCAAATTAGTGAAGATTCATTTTTCATCTTTCCTTCTTTATTTGCAGAGGAAAAAGTTCATCAGAAAGGGAAAAACAATAATTTTTTACGAAATATAGTAAACAAACAAGGATTTATTTGCTGAAATAGTCTAAGTTATGGCAAAATTTGCAAAGAATCATGTAATGATATATTTGGTGAATAAATGATGTATTTTATCGTATATATTAAGAAAAAAAATTGTATTATATTAATTAGTGTGTTATCCGATAAAATAATATGATGTTTTAAGAAGAAAAAAAATTAAACTTCATGTTATTTTTAGAGAACATGCGGACTAAAACATCTTTATTTATTAAAAAAAATACCACCATTTTTGTGTGTGTGTGTGTGTAACTTTTCCCCAAAATTAGGCTATCTATAAACCCAATAAACAAAGTGAAAGGTGAAACTAAAAGAACATGAAGCCAGAAACAAAAACAACACTTAAAAACTAAAAAGTGATAATGACGGGATAAGTACATTTTTAAATATTATTTTATTTAAAAATGTAGTATTTATTTGGATGGTTTGGAGACAGAGAGACACTTGGCCGAGCAGACAAAGGACCTAATCACGCGAACGAACCAGCAGACATTTTTATTCCTTTTTGCTTGTGTTTTTATTTTCGGGCAAAGACGAAGCACACACGGATCAAGCGAAAAGCTTAAAGGTAATAGTTACTCTCTCCTCTGTGTGTGTTCGTGTGGATACTTCTAAGCTTGACTCTTGCTCGTCTTCTTTTAATAAGTTTCCATTTATGTCCACATTTTCTTTAACTTAATTTGGATTATTTTACTAATTTATTTAGCTTATATTTCTCATAAACGTATTTATATTTCGTTGAATCTGATTTTATCCGTTTGATTAAAAAGATTGGAATCTGTTAATTTATTGCTCTTTTTCTGGGTTTTTGAATAGGGTTTTGCAGTTTTCTGGGATTTTCTGTTCATGGTTCTGTTTCTGATCTGATTCTGTTAATTTATGGGAATTGCGTGATTTTGATCAAAAGGGTTCTTTAGATTTTGAGGTTAACTAAACTTTGGCTTATTCGTATTCATGCCCATTTTCAGATTCTGCTGAAAATTACTGGAAACAGATTCTGCTGAAAAATGGGTAGTAACTTAAATTTCAAGAACAACAACTTCGGTAATGAGCCACCAGGAGATGGTGGTGGAGGAGGAGGGATGATGAACAGACCGGCGTTGACCAGACAAGGTTCGATCTACTCTTTAACATTCGATGAGTTTCAGAACAGTTTAGGTAAAGATTTTGGGTCAATGAACATGGATGAGTTACTAAAGAACATATGGAGTGCTGAAGAAACACAAGCCATGGCTATTGCTTCAACTAGTGGTATTATTCCATTTGCTGGTGGCCAAGAGGGGTTGCAGTTGCAGAGGCAAGGGTCTTTGACTCTGCCTCGAACGCTTAGCCAGAAAACGGTTGATCAAGTGTGGAAAGATCTCTCTAAAGATGGAAACAATGGAGGAACAAACTTGTCTCAGAGTCAGGCTCAGAGTCAGAGTCAGAGGCATCAAACTTTAGGTGAAGTAACTCTGGAGGAGTTTTTGGTTCGTGCTGGTGTTGTCAGAGAGGAAGCTCAGATTGAAGCAAACGCGAGGGGAAATAGCGATAAAGGCGGTTACTTTGGTAATGATGCTAACACGGGTTTCTCTGTCGAGTTTCAGCAGGCTTCTCCAAGAGTTGTTGCCGGTTTAATGGGGAATCTTGGCGCAGAGACTGCAAATCATTTGCAGGTTCAAGGTTCTAGTTTGCCTCTGAATGTAAATGGAGCTAGATCAACATACCAGCAACAGCCAATCATGCCTAAGCAACCTGGTTTTGGTTACGGAACACAAATGGGTCAGCCTGGGATAAGAGGTGGTCTTATGGGACTTGGAGATCAGTCTCTAACGAACAATAGGGGTTTCGTCCAAGGTTCTTCTGCGATTCCCGGAGCTTTGGGCATTGGTGCTGTGTCTCCTGTTACGCCATTGTCATCAGATGGGATAGGGAAGAATAATGGTGATTCTTCATCGCTCTCTCCGTCTCCTTACATGTTTAATGGTGGTGTGAGGGGTAAAAAGAGTGGTGGCGCTGTGGAGAAAGTTGTTGAGAGGAGGCAAAGGAGAATGATAAAGAACCGAGAATCAGCTGCAAGGTCACGGGCCAGGAAACAGGTAAAATGTTTCATCTCTTCATCACCGTCTATTTGCTCTTGATAGTGTTATATGCCAAACGACTTGTAAGCTAATTTGGTAGCTTATCTTGTAGTTAAGTTCCCCTTTAACCACAGTGAAGTGTTGTGTTGAATTCAAAGCGTAAAGTGTCTTATCTGAGATTGTGTAGTAACCAGAATTATTGGGACTTGAAAGAAAAACGTGCATAAGTATTTGTGTTTCTTGTGGTTGAATGAATATCGGAAACAAATATGAACCTTCTGGTTTTGGTGTATATACATGTTGCCATCCGCAGATGTTCACGGCAGACCAGACCATATACTGGAATGTAATATGCTAATGTCGCGAGGTGGCTCAGAGGTTAAAAGAGTATTTTGAGGGTTCAAGTTTATCAAAGAAGTTGTAGTGACTCCATTTTTGATTTTTTTGGGGGGGGGGAAGGTAAAGGGTTATTTGGTGTTACCGAAACGTTAAGATTAAGAAATTTTGAAATGTCACATGCACCAAACTGTTGAGTCTACGTATGGGGGTCGAATGTTTTGAATGGCACTCTAGTATATCATAAGCTTTTCAATAGTGCTCGTTGTGCTTTGTAGGCTTATACTGTGGAGCTTGAAGCTGAAGTTGCAAATTTAAAGGAAGAGAACGACGAGTTACAAAGAAAGCAGGTAACCCGGCCATATCCTAGCATCACATCTGCTTATATGCTACATTCATTTCTTTAGTTGCTAATCGTATGCCTCATGTTTTTACAGGCAAAGATTATAGAAATTCAAAAGAATCAGGTAATAATAATTCTTATTCCATTCCAACACCAACCTCATGGCTTTGTTTGACACCAATACCGCTCTTATCATTCTTTAAACTGCACATGGTTGAACAAACAAGCGTCTTATAAACTCGGTTGTTTCTTTTGGTTGTGTGTATGTATACAACAGGAGATGGAGATGAGGAATCTTCAAGAAGGTCCAAAGAAAAGGCTGAGGAAGACGAAATCGGGACCTTGGTGAAATCAATGGTGGATTTTTAGGTCGTTGAGCTCAAAACTTAGTTTCTGTAGATAAAATCATCCCACTTAGGTGTTTAGTTTGAAGACTATAGAGAAAAGAGCTTTCATCGTTTATATTGTAAGCTCTCTCCATATATGTCGTGTTCTTCTCTTATATGTTATACATACACAGGATCATCAGAAACTCTTTACTTTAGTAAGACTCGGACGCTCTTTGATAATAAATGCGACGTAGTATGTATCATTTTTTGTTTGTTTCTTCTTCTCGTTGTTCTCCTTGGTGCTTGTCGCATTATAACCTCAAAATGCAGTTCTTGATCTGGGAGATACCAATTTGACATATCATAACACTCAAGAATTTAAGTGTTTGTTCGTGTCTTCTGAGAAAAGATAAATTCCGTTTATCCGGATAACGTTCGAAATTTTCGAAAGTTTTATGTTCGTGTATTAAATAGGCAACAATAATTAGTTCATGTATTTTTTTGTGAATCCTAAAAAGTGTATATATTTTCCTGGCAGACGAAATTTAGTTAGGTATTTTTCAGGGTTTTTTTTTGTTTCTATGGAAATTAACTTAAAATGAGTAGTAGAAATGTAATGCACTAAAATTGGATGGTACAAAATAAAGTGATAAACTAATAGTAAAAGGTGGTGCCGAGAAAATTTAAAAAAAAAAAAAAAAAAAAATATAGGAATACAAAACTGGGGCTTATACATAAATTCTGGAAACTAAATCGACGGAAACACGTTAATTCCCAAGAGACGAACAAATAAAAGAAAACAAATGAACTTGCCTAAAAACAAAACCAAAACTAAAGACAAAGGGAGATTAACTCAAAAACGAAACAAAAAAGAAACGACTTAGGATTGAAGTCTAAAGAACATGTCTCAGCAGCAAAGCTCCTTCAATCTTGGATGATCCAAACAAATCGAAGTGGACAAATGAATTCAAGCATCGACTAGCGATTTCTCCTATGAATCAAGGCCACCTCACGAACAAAGGGTTCCTCGGTTTCTATTTCGACAAGAAAGAACCATGACTAAGCATCAAATTTCCTACATATCTTCCAGAAACGGCGATGTCGAAAGAGACACGATTTTTGGACGTTTTGGTAGAAGTCTTTGAACTCATCAGGCCTCGATCAGATCTTATATGTAGATACAAGGAGCATAACCACCTAGAACCGGTAACGCCAAACTTGGGCAAAAACGGCAAGAGATCGAAACCAGAGAGTTAATTAAAGGATAACCAATAGAAACACAGAGCAAGAGCAACCAAGACATGAAGCAGCAAAACTTAAACCAATTCGAAGATCCTATTTTTGGACAGAGCTAAAACTCCCTTGCACATCTAAAATCGCATCGGGTAAATCCCGATAGGATATCATGGCTAGACACTGAAACAGCCAGGGACCAAAGGCAAGGACAGACGAGGCAGGGACAGTAACAGAAAATAATAGTCGGCTACACTGTCCTGCTTTGGCGAACCCCTAAACCAGAAGAACCAAGCCCAAGACAAGCAAAAGGTCAAGCCATTACTAATCGCCCGAGACACGAAAGAAGAGCCAAACCATACCGACGAGAGGGAAACAAACAAACTTACCTAAAAACAAAGCCAAAACTAAAGACGGAGGGAGATTAACCCAAAAACAAAACCAAAAAGCAATGACTTAGGATTGAAGTCTAAAGAACATGTCTCAGCAGCAGATACACATAGTTTTAACCCTAAAAATATCAATGTAAGTGCACAACAAATGAATAAGTATTTCAGGGATCGAATCCACAGAGACCAAGTGTCACACTACAAATATTTGAGAAAATAATGTAGTTAAGACAAAATATGAGTTTTTGTTTTGTTTTGAATGCAAGAACGTAAATGATAAAGCAAATAAATTATGTAAACTTATGGATTAAAAGCGTTAGGCTTGAGGGATATTCGCAGGAAATCCAGGATTGCAAATCAAATGAACAAGCATGGAAATAATGAAGCACCGTTCTAGAACTCGAATCACACATGTATAACTAACCTACTGTCATAGTATTAATTACTATGTCTAGCAACCTAAGATTCTAAACTGTCATTTGAATTCAAGAAGCTAAACATGCATTAATTGTTCAAATTTGATAAGTTCACAAAACACCTTAGCATCAACTTTCATTTTCTAAGGATGTTTTGCTCATCTATGTTCTTTCAGGCATTTAATCAAACACTTTTGGTGCGCTAAACAATCTAAGATCATAAACTAGGTGATCAAGCTAGTTTAAGCGATAAGAACAGCTATAGATGAAGAACTAGACGATAAATCCCTTCTAGCAATTTGATTCAACAATCCATGGAAATCCCTTTGAAATCCTAAAACCTAACTATGGATCTACTCAGACATAATCAAATAGAAAGCACAAAGAGACGAAAGAAATTGCATAATTAGATTAAAGAATAAAAACTAGGGTTCATAAATCTTCTCCAAAGATGCAGAGTTAGAGATTCGTCTCCCAAAACTTACAGAGAAAAATATCCAACAGTCTGAGAAAAATAAAGTGTGTTATGAAAAGTGGCTGAAAATAGGATTTTATTAGTCTAAAAATTGGATCTGGGTCGATCCAGGTCAAGTTGGGTCGGGTCTGAAAAACTGTAGGCGAAATACAAAATTTGGTTTTTGCCATCGAAGTGTTTTGCCTGATGTGGATGACCAATGGAGATTTCCAGCAGATGAGAATTATGGGTATTGAAATCTAGTTGCTGCCATCAGTCTGTTTTGCCTGATGGAGATGACCGATGGAAATTTTCAGCAGATTTCAGCAGAACATGTCTTCACCAAAATAAGTATAACTTCTGCTCCATTTATCCGATCGACTTCAAACCACTGCCAAATGAAAGCTGACTCAATTGGCCATCTTGTGTCCAATTCTAAGCTTGATCCAACAATGATAAGTCTTTCAACAAATGATAAACTTTGGATGCTTCTACCATGCATCTCTTTACACCCATAATGACTCGTTTTCCTCCAAAAGTATCATTATATCTGAATTGACTTAGTAAAGGACTAAAGACTCTAAAACACACACTTTGACTCGATAAAGACTCGAAACAAGCACTAGAAAATGGTAAAAAAACGCAGTACATCAACAGCAAAGCTCCTTCAATCTTGGAAGATCCAAGTAAATAGAAGTGGACAAAGGAATCCAAGCATCAACTAACGATTCTTCCTATAGTAAATCAAAGCAACCTCCCGAACAAAGGGTTCTGCAGCTTATATTCTCGCAAAAAGAACCATGACTAAGCATCAATCCCCCCCCCCCCACATTTCTTTCGGAAATGGTGATATCGAAAGAGACACGACTTTTGGATGTTTCGGTAGAAGCCTTTGAACTGATCAATCCTTGATCAGATCTTATATGTAGATACAAGGAGCATAACCACCTGGAACCAGTTAACGCCAAACTTGGACAAAAATGGCTAGAGAGCGAAACCGGAGAGGTAACTAAAAGATCACCAACATAAACGCAAAGCAAGAGCAATAAAGACATAAAACAGAAAAACTTAAACCAAATCAAAGACCCTATTTTCAGACAGATCTAAAACTCCCTTGCACATCTAAAATCGAAATGTGTAAAGCCCGATAGGATACCATGGCTAGACACTGGAACAACTAGGGACTAAAGGCCAGGACAGACGAGGCAGGGACACTAACCGAACATAATATTCAGCTACATTGTCCTGCTCCGACGAACCCCTAAACCAAAAGAACCAAGCCCAAGATAGGAGAAATGTCAAGCAATCACTAATCGCCTGAGACAAGTAAAAGAAGAGCAAAATCAAACTGACGAGAGATAGAACCGCAACCGCCGGTGATACCCAGATCAAAAAATAAAAACTGGATATCTCACATGGAAAAGAGATGCGTTTGTCACCGAAGCCACACCTTCGACCCATATGTACATGAGCCTCTTCTTCCGGTTGACACACCACGCCGACACCACGAAAAGACGCCCACACCATTTCGCCAACCACCGGAGATGACCCGCTACGATTTGAGATTTCGAAATGAAAAACAAAAAAAAAATTCTAGGACGGAAAGGCAATAACCAAGAGGACCAGCACTGTCATTATGGATGCCGTCGCTCGCCGGTCAACAAATGGACTGTGGCGGCAACTGAGCAATTGAACAGGAGGAAGAGTCTAGAGAATATTAAAGTTTTAGATATCATGTATCTTGTTGGTTGTTTTATAATAACTTATTTTATTTCTTCAAACATTTAGAAAAAAATATTCCACCTCAATTATCACAAAAAGACAATAAGCCATAGTTGATATTAGTATCTTAATATTATTGCTCAAACTTTGAATTATCTTCTTTTTTAACTTGTAATTTATTTTTTACAATACTTTTTAATATTTAAATGTGATGCTGATTGATTTTAAAAATAAAATAAAATATGATTTTTTAGACACTAATTTAATTTCATATATTTTAATTAAATTATTTATAAATAACAAATTTTGATTTTTTCAAATAACTTCTTTTTCCTAATCGATTTTTATTTTTTTATTATAATAACCAATATTTATACTGCTACAATGTTACCAATCAGAAGTTATGTTCGTACTATCATCTTGTATCACCACTATATGTACTGCTATCTTCCGTACCACTTGTATTTGTACCACTATATATATTTCGTACCACCTAAAATTTTTGTACCATACCAATATTATTTATTACCAATCATAGCAAATGAATCCTATTGGTGACATAAAAAATAGTGGTAAGAAGTTTTGAAGCAGTACAAATTTTTATGATTGGTGGTATATTGTGATGGTGGTAAGAAATATACCACTTTTTCTTAAACCAGTCAGTCAAATAGTACATAAAATAGTTGTATAAATGTGGCGGTATGTGGCAGTACAAAATACAAAACAAATATTGGTACAAGGTAAAGTGGTGGTACCTTCATGCCGAGGGTTCTTCTCGCCGTTGGTATGTCCACCTTTTCTTTTCTAGAGTCACTGCTTCCAGCATGTTTTGCAGCTGTTCATGTAGTCGGTAGTTTTCGTGTAAAGTTCGTCGGAGCTCTTCTGGGAGTGGCGGAGGTTGCGGTAGATGGGTGCTTCAAGCTGCCGAGGAGTGCGACCTCCATTCGCAATTTGTCGGTATTCCTACCGGCGCGTGATGCCCCATGCGCTGTCCATCAGTTCTGATATGGGTTCTCTTCGACGGATATGAGGCCCTAAGGATTTGGTCAACGTTTGTTGAGCTAGTAACAGAGTAAATACCCCTCTCCTTCTAGCGCCAAATTGTTTAGGGTTTTTTCGTCAGTGGGTACAACCACTAAAGGGTAAGTCTCCTACACAATCAACAAATGCGTTGAGACCGGGAAAACACGATGGTGGAGTATTTTCTGAAAGCTCTCTGACGTTCAGGTTAGCAAAGAGAAAGAGGAAAGACAGAACTACCACATGTTGAAGCGTGGAAAGACTGGAAAGAAGTCGAAAAACAAAAGAAAAAATAACGGAGTGACACCGGATCGTGAGGGGTTGATCTTGGGTGTATCAGGATGTTTGTGGAAGAAATTTGGGTAGTGAGAGAGATGGAAAACAAAGTATTTCGAGTGGAGAAGGGCCAAGTATGGCCGGGAAAGTGACTGATGGTGGTCGAAAAGGTGACCGTGAGAGGTCGGAAAGAGACTTGGTCTCGAAGAAAACAAGGAAAGCTCAAATGTTTAGAGAGAACAATGTTTTTAAATAAATTGGTTGATTCAATAACATTGGGCTAACTCAGGAAAGTTTTAGTAAAGTCCTGCCTTATGAAAGCAATACTCTAACCACTGAGTTATTTTAGAAAACTTAAGCAAGAAGTAAAAAAGATCTCCCTTTCTCTCGTTGGAGAGAATGGTATTTATAGGTTTTATTATCTGTCCGAGTTAGAATCCCGGTTCATGCGTCCTAGGTCGGGTCGGATCGGGTTTCATCAGTTTGGACATGTACGAAGTACGAAGCACTTGAGTGCTTTTCACCTTCCACCCTTGTCTTTATGTGCCAGCTACCCGAAAACTTAGTCTCGAGACATAGAGCGGCGGGTCAGTCGCCGGGAGGTTACTTAGAATCACTCTTGTCTGCTTTAATCGTTCCGTGGAACAGAGGCTACCTGTTTTACCTATCACATGTACAAGACAAATAATATTAACTCTTTGACCATTGACCAGATTAAATATGTTTGAATAGCTGAAGTTCGCGCCATATAAGAATGAAAATTCATACCTAATCCGAGTTTCTGATATGAAAACCCAGGCTGTGTGTCTAGCTCCCCGTCTGATTCTCTACCTGTACGTCTGACCACTCAGTCTCTAACCTAATTTGTCATTCGCTGTGTGGTAACACTGTTCGAGACGAGAGGTAGAGACATGTGGTCTAACCTGTTAAGTTATCTGGGCATTGTAGATGAGGCCAAAATACCTCTAGGGCCGGTCTAGTAGACCAACTACATAAATGTCGTTAAAAGAATTGTCTAAACTAGTTACACATGACGTTTAGAGATTCGCCTAAACGAAGTGAATAAATTTATCCCAAATAATAATGTTAAATTATCTAAATCAATGTTATTGCTTTATTTTTGGATTTTACGTCTCGAAAATTATTTTAGATTTTATTGTCATTTTTCTTGAATAAAAAATAAAAAACTCAATAACCGAACTTAATCCAAACTTAAACAACTTAAATTAAATTAGATTTTAGATTTTCCAAACAATTTTATTATATAAAATTGGACGCAAAATTATAACTCACGAGATCGCGACATATGTAATTATTAATTTAGATAGTGACACGTATCAATATAATAATATGAATTTTTTTTTGTTAATTAACTAGATCATAAAAAAAAAAAAAAACCTAAAGCAATGATTGAAAATAAAATTAGTAAATATTTTAAATATGAAAATTTCAGCATTTTAGTAAATATAAATTGTGATACATGTCAATATAATAATATATAGTTTATTTATGTTAATTAATTAGATCATAAAAAAGGAACAAATAATCCTAAAGCAAAAATTGAAAAACAAAATTAGTAAATATTTTGAAAATAGAAATTTTAGCATTTAAATTAGTATGTAAATGTAAACAAAAAGTGTAAAAATAGTAAAATGAAAATTTATATGTCATTAGATTTATTTTCAAACACAAAATATTTCTATTTCAATATTTCTAAGTATAAACGAAATTTAACATATGTTCAAATAATTTTAATAGAATATATGCATTTTCAGTAAAATAGAAATTTAACATATTCTTGTTATATAATGACATAAAATATAATAGATTTGTAATTTGTGACAATCTAAAAATCAAGATATATTGTATCATATGTGTGTGCGTGTGTAAAATAGTTAGTGTTCAATTATTTGTGATAACTACGATCAATGTCATATGTAATATGTGATGTGATGTATCTATAAAAGGTGGAAAACTCCAATCGAAATATGATAATTTAAAAAAAAAAAAAAAAATTGGTATTGGTTCATGTTTCTCTATTATTTTTATATTAACTTCTAGATTTCTTATTTGTTAAATATTATTTGCCACTTTGACATGCATTCAATCCAAGTCATTTAACCTTTTTGCGATGATGGAGGATTTATATTTTTTGGTGTGTTTATATTTTCATATGAAAAATACTCACATATTATTTACGATATTTTTTTTTTCTCCAGATTTTATCAATATTAAAAAGCACTATAAATGTCTAACATCAATTTTTTAAACAAAAAGTAATAAAAAAATTTTGGTGTGCTTGGTTTTACATATTGAAAGTATTGATTATATACAAAATTTTAACTCATTTTTTTGAAATTATTTTATTGATAAAAATATAATAATTTATCGATTAGAATTTAAATATCTACATAATTTAATATATTTTTTATATTCACTAATGTAAAATCTAATTACACATATTATTAATTTCTCAGAATCTAAATATTTAATTATTTTATTATTAATATCAGAATCTAAATATTTAAATATCGAAATAATGTTTTTATATTTTTATCTCCTCAGATCCTAGAACTTAAAAAACTTAAATCCAAATTTGATTTGAATTGATTTTGGTACAGTATTGTTGAACCTAGATAACCGAAACCCAATGGAAACCTAGTTTGACGATGCCCTAGATTAAAAGCCTATGTGCAGACTCTTTAGAGACATAATTATCTTTCAATTTACCGCACAGCACGCAGACTCTTTCCTCTCGCTCGTCATCGTCATTGTATCTCATCGAAGTTCCGAAAAATATGTGAACGTTTCCATCGCATCTCTCGCTATTTGGTTGATATGATGTACGCCCACCACATGTTCGACGAAATTCCTATACCAGCTTCCTTGTGATTGAATCAACCTGAATTTCGAGATGATTGAGAATTTCTTCTTAGGGATTCAGCGGACGCGACCAGTGGATGCGTTTCTTCCACTAAAGTTGGTAAGTAATTTGCTCTTTCTAATCCATTATTGCTGCCAGATTCTTGCTTTGTAGTAAATTATAACTGCTTAGACTAAATCAGTACCTGTTTGGTTTTTATAATTCTTTGTTGCTAAGGCAATTTCTGCTTCACTGCAAATTAATGAAACTAGAAACTGTTATTGAATGTTTTTTTTCTTTTTGTAAGGCAAATCTAAAAAGAGGGCTTCTCTGTATATTTAGTTCTATCAGTCTACCTTTGGCTGACTGTTGAAAGGCTGAATTTGATCTGATAATTCAGACACCCAACGACTAAACTATATGCAATTATTCTGAGCTGGTATTTGGACCACTTACTTCCCAAAAAAGGGTCAAAGGGGCATTCCGAGAATCGAACTCGGGACCTCTCGCACCCAAAGCGAGAATCATACCACTAGACCAAATGCCCGGTTGTTAGTGTTTTTCTGTTAAACTTAAAACATTCTCTATGGAAAGAATAGTTCTTGGTTTATAGTTCTTCTTTCTGAACAATACAATCGAAATGAAAAGATGAAATTCAGGCAGAATATTCCAATTTGTATCCCATAATTTCAGTTTTCTTTTAGAGCATAGATCGAAAAGAAAATTAACTGGACTTCGAGAATCAGGCTAGGTAGATATTGCAACCAGAGGCAAAATTGTACGACCAAAATAATTCGATGTGCTTTTGTAGATCATTTAAAAGGTTTCAGTTTGCTGCTCGGCCTGTTCTTGATTCTCAAATTCCTGCAATTTTCTTTTCGTTGAAATTTGCGTGTGATACTTTCCCAATTGATGTGGTTCGGTTTTTGGACAATCTAGTGGCACAAAGCTAGTTTAAGTAATGTCTCATGCTTTCTAATTGAATCTGCAGATTGGAGGTGTTTACTTGTTGAAGAGATTAAAGTCAATGGATGTGAAAGCCAAACTTTAGTGTTACGCCGGTTAGTTTGGTACTTTGATTAGTACAACACCTAATCTCAAGTCATTACAAGAATTCCAAGAGCTGAAGTCAGAGACATAATCACAAGACTACATGCCCAACTCACGATAGTATGATACCTTTCAATTAAAATGGTAATGATCTGGTCCTTTATTTGTTAAAAAGGCTTAAGAGAAACTAGTGGCACCTCTAATCTACTCCTGCTGAAATGCAAGGGCAGTCATTAATGTTCAATTGCTGAAGCTCATTAATTAATTACAGAGACATTGTCGCCTCGTCAGACATGAAGGAAGGTACGTGACAGTTGAAACTTACTCTTTGGTTTGCCTTTCAACACTTGATACTGAAAGTCTTAACGAAACAGGGTGTTGTTTTCATGCTGAAATTTACATAAAAGACTTGCTGTTGAGTTGTTAATCTGACCACTGAAATAAAATAACAAACACGAAAGGGAAGATTCATAATTATAACAATTTTCAGCAAAATTTTAGAGAAGTCAACGGGGCATTCCGAGAATTGAACTCGGGACCTCTCGCACCCTAAGCGAGAATCATACCACTAGACCAAATGCCCTGTTGTGAATCAATTTAGTTAAAACGTTGAAGATTTTGGTCACATTTTGATCTCGTTCTCTTAGTTGACTTTTACGAAATAAATATTTTAGTCTTAGTAGGATGTTCCAGGATCTAATCTATGAGATGTCTTTCAACTGAAATTCCAATGAAATGATCATTTGCGTTTTCAGTAGAAAATGGATCTCTAGTTTGTATTGTACAAAAAGGGCAGTCCTCCCTATATCAAGTTTAATGGCTAAGATAGTTATTGATTGGACATAAAACAGCGGCATGTTCTCGATCTTATTCTTTATTTACACATTAAGCAATTAATACTGGAATTTTAAGCGGGTTGTTGTTCCTGATTTTCTCTTGCTAAAGACGGATAGAGTTTCTACCCATTTTTCAGCTTTTAGAAACTCAGAACCTCTCGCTAAACCGAAGCAAGAATCATACCACTCAACCAAACACACTGTTCTTGATGTATTTCAGTTCAAGCATTCTGTTTAGTGTTTAAAATCCTTTGTTGAAAAGGAAATACATTTTTCACTGTGTTAGTCCTTGATGAAACTGGAAACTAGTTAGTTTGAATTTAATCTGTTTTATACCTGACCCTAGAAGCTGTTATTGAAATGTTCATTTTTTATGTTCGACAAATCTAAGGAAGTTCTAGTCAGTTATCGAACTTGGAACCTCTTCGCAATTAAAGCAAGAATCATATCACTAGACAGTCTAGACCAAATGCCCTGTTTTGACATCTTCTTCTATCAGTTGATTTTTGGAACTTCATATTGAAATTCTACCGGCGGGATTGTTTGTAATTTAATGTCGGTAAATACACATTGTTGAAATGCTGATTATGACCCTCAAATCGGGAACCAAATACAAATTTTGTATTAGAGCTGGCATTTAGAACATATAGTTTTGAAAAAAAGTCAATGGGGCATTCCGAGAATCGAACTCGGGACCTCTCGCACCCAAAGCGAGAATCATACCACTAGACCAAATGCCCTGTTTTTATATCTTGTTTTTGTTAATGCATTCTATTTGTTTTCTCTCATTTGTTGAAGAGACTTGTTGCTTCCTATTGCTTGTCGATTGGGTATTGTCACAGTTCATTTTTTTCTTTTTTCTGCAGCTCATTCGTTGTGAATCCTGCTGCTTACAAAACGTGAATGTCCTGCCTACAAGAAGTTTACTGGTTAAAACGATTTATTCATTGGACTTTAAATCTCGGTATGTTCTTTTAGTATGCATTAAGCACTTGATAATGAAACTTTAGGGGAGTTCTCGTGAAGGATTTCTCTTGCTGAAATGAATGCAAAATATATAGTCCTTAAGTTTTGAACAAGACCTGCGTGAAATCTAGGACTGAGGAAGATTGATCTCTAAGCAAAGTTTCAGCTGGAAATTAGAACATATAGTTTAGAAAGAGTTGATGAGGCATTCCAAGTATAGAACTTGAACCATACAAATTGATGATGCTGTCGATTTAATTCCATTCAAGTAATGTGTTGTTGTTGTTTAATCCTTTGTGGAAAAGAGAATATCCGCTTTACTCTGTTTTTCACTGGAAATCTACGCGCAAGACTTTTCCTGTTCGAGATGTTTATTCTTGATGATGCTCGAAACATACGCTTAGCGTAATTCAAACTAATATGTTTTTGGTGCTTGAATCTGTTATTTAAATGTTTGTTTTGTTAGGCAGATCTAAGTAGAAAGGTACGTTGGAGATCTACTTCTATTAGTTGACTTATTTTCAGCAGTTAATGCAAAGATGGATTGTTTGCAACTTTAATATTGATTATAAGGCAAATACACTGTGTTGAATTGACGATTGTTATCTAAGGCAAAATCAGGCACCAATAGTAAAACTCATATGGAGAAAAGGGGCATTCCGAGAATCGAACTCGGGACCTCTCGCACCCAAAGCGAGAATCATACCACTAGACCAAATGCCCTGTTGTTTATGTACAACAATGCAAGCATTATATCTTCAGCACAAGCTGTAACCATGGGATTAGAATCTGCTGTACGAGCTGATGCATGATTTTGGGATCTGTTTGAATGTAAGTTTAGTGTGATTCTTGATTGCTTCTGTAAGTCTGAAGGCTTTACGCCAAGGTGTTCTCTGATGAATCTAATGCATTATCTAGTTTACAAGTCTCTGAATGAAACTCAGTGTGACTGTAGGAGTTGTTCTCATGCTGTAAAATCATGCATCTTCCTTTTCTCTTGTTTTAGGCTCTGCCAAATGTTCGGTGTTACGATTTTCTTGTCTCTCACCTCTCTCTGTCTTCTTCACCAACGGTGATGAGGACGGCAACCATCTGAGCCAGGTGGGTTTATTAATTCGTCAAATGAAAATGGGGAAGCTCCATTATGGTTTTACGTGACTAAAACATAGAAATTATGAGTAGTAGGAGAAACTTAGAGCTTTCAGTGTGATATTTGTAATGATACTAGAAGTTTTTATTCTAGAGTCAGAACACATTTGCTTAGAAAAATAATGTTGGCATTGTTGTTTATAAAAAAGCAACTTGGAATGTAAGACTTGAAAGGCAAATGTTAAAAAAAGAGTTTGAGAAAAAGAAAAGGTGAGTTTGGGCTTAAAAAGTGTATTTGCCTAGTGAATTTCTCTTAAAAAATTTATAAAAAAAACTTTTTTGTGTTGAAGTTAAGGACCAATTGGATAAAAAAATAGCAAAAATATTTTATATTGGAGTTTTGCCATTTAATCTTGTTTGAATATCACATTATTTTTAGTATTAGCATTTTGCTGTGTTAAAATTTTGCTGCTACCAATATAATTGTTGGTTATGTATTTCATGATTATAATAGCTCAGAACAATTTTACTATAGCATGCAAAATAATTATGCTGAGTGGTGATTATAACTTCTTAAATTAACATGAAAAGAAAAATAGGTATTTGTCAAAGATGATTGGAGTGGTCCTACACAAAAATCTCTAATTAGTTTCATAACTATTTTTGAAAATGGTCATGGTTTTTACGGCTGTGAATTGTTTTGGTCAAATGAAAGATAAATTTTTAATTGTTGATTTGATTAAAAATGTTATCAATGAAGTGGATCATCAAAATGTTGTACAAATAATCACTGATAATGCGGCAAATTGTAAAGGGTTAGAAAGCTTATTGAGAGTATGGTTCTTTACATTTATTGGATATCATATGTTGTTGATATTTGTAATCTTGCATTGAAGAACGTTTGTGCAACCAAAGAATATAGAAAGGAATGAGGAAACATATAAAAACTGTAGTTAGATAACATAAATTTATGGTATATCATCCAAATATTTTTTTTTATCATGAACCATAATAGGAAATTATCAATTTTTAATTGGTTATCTTCTCTTTAATTGCTTTTGATTCTTGATACTAGTTTTGCCTTCATCATTGTGATGCTTAAAAGAAGCTTATCAAAATAGGTTTTCAAACCATATTATATTTGAGGAGTGATCATTTTATAGTAGAATGTCATGGTGAGGACAAATTTTGTTAAAAACAAGATTGTGAATAATGATTGGTGGAGAAAATTGAGATGATTAGATATATATATATATATAAATGTCTAAAACACTTTTTTCACCGATCATCTTCAATTTTCTCCTTAACAAGATTAGCTTTTCTTGTGCTATCCTTTATATAAAAAGACCACTATTCACTTATGAAATAGCTTGAAAATCCATTTTTGATAAGCTTTAATCTCTTAAACATTATAATGATAGAGGCAAAACAAGTATTAATTTAATTAGAGATAACCTATGAAGAATTGATTGTCTCATATTATGGTTCATGATGAAATTCTTATTTGGATGACATCCCATGAATTTTTGTTATCCAATTACATTTTTTATATATATTGTCATCTATTTCCACATTCTTTGTTGTACAAATGTTTTTCAAAGACAATATTAAAGGTATAAACAACACATAATGTTCAATAGATGTGAAGAAACATCAATAAGTTTTTCTAGTCCCCAATTTGCTGTGTTATCAATGATTATTTGCATAACATTTTGATGATCCATTTCATTGGTAATTCTTCATCAAATCGCCAATAAATAATTTATATCTTTTTCAAAAATAATTCACAGTCTTACAAAACATATGACTATTTTCAGAAGTAGCCATGAAATTAATTAGAGCATTTCTTGTAGAAACACTCCAACCATCTATCACAAGCACCTATTGTTCTTTCCATGGTAATTTAAGTAGTTATAAAAACATCTCAACATAGTTTTTTGCATGTTATAGTAAAACTGTTCTGAGCTATTATAATTATGAAATACATAACCACTAATTGTATTGGTAGCAGCAAAATGGTAATACCTAAAATAATAATGTGGGATTCTAACAAGATTAAATGGCAAGCCTCCAATATAAAACATCTTTGCAATTGGTCATTAACTTCAATATATCAGATGCTATGGCGATAGATGAGAAGTTAGACTTTTAAATGAAAGTGCTTTTTTTAAGATTCACTTTACTCCTTTAGATCCAGATTAACTTTTTTTTTTTAACACTCTTCGTTCAACCTTTGCATTTCAAATTTTTTTTATCTCTAATTGTTTTCTTACAAATAACAATGTCAACAGTTTTGTATTCCAAATAAATGTGGTTTTCACTCTATGATAAGAGATCTTGTATTTTAAAAGGTGCACCGAGGCGACAATGTCCCTTGATGCCGCCTTGCACCTAGGCGTTTTAAGGCGACAATTTTATGGATTTGAAGCGCACACTATGAACCGAAATAACAAATAATAAATGCATTCATCATGCTTAGTCTTAAAATAATAGAAACTTAGAATAAAATACCGAAACACTAATTTAAATCATTTTTTTTTAAAAGAGAAAAAAACAAGCATAATAGTAGTTTAAGAGGTTGCTAGATAGCCTAAAACACTAATAATATATATCATCGTCACCATCATCATGATCATACTACTCATAATCCTCCTTATGACCTAAATTATCCTCAACTCCCCCAAAATCCTCTTCCATCTCATCATCATCAACCAACGACATAACACTAAGAGATGGGCCAGATAGCATGAGACTACGAGATGCTTGTCGAGTGGAACTAGTAGCAATATCCTTTCCTTTTCCTTTGTCAACTCTAGTTGAAGTTGTTGTTGTTCAAGTAAAATACATAGTTAGGATCTTCACCTCCCGCAGCTTGACTAACCATATTCCATGCCAAGTTATCATCTTCAAACAGAAGATCGTCATTTTATCATTGGAAGAGTTTCTAAGTAGTCATTCTCCCAAATAGCCATTTTTTGTTTTCATCAATTTTGTTCAAGAGAATATGATCAGTGGTGTCGCTTCTCTTGTTTCGACGTTGCAAAGCACAATTATATTTCATAATGACCATGTCGTTCAAACGACTTTAGGCCAATCAGTTTCTTTTTTTGGTATGAAGCTGTTACAAGTAAATGTTATAACTTGTAAGTTATACTCCATCTGTTCAATTATATAAGATTTTCTAGCTGAAAGCGCGGAGTTTAAGAAATATATAAATGATAAACTTTGGATGCTTCTACCATGCATCTCTTTACACCCATAATGACTCGTTTTCCTCCAAAAGTATCATTATATCTGAATTGACTTAGTAAAGGACTAAAGACTCTAAAACACACACTTTGACTCGATAAAGACTCGAAACAAGCACTAGAAAATGGTAAAAAAAACGCAGTACATCAACAGCAAAGCTCCTTCAATCTTGGAAGATCCAAGTAAATAGAAGTGGACAAAGGAATCCAAGCATCAACTAACGATTCTTCCTATAGTAAATCAAAGCAACCTCCCGAACAAAGGGTTCTGCAGCTTATATTCTCGCAAAAAGAACCATGACTAAGCATCAATCCCCCCCCCCCCACATTTCTTTCGGAAATGGTGATATCGAAAGAGACACGACTTTTGGATGTTTCGGTAGAAGCCTTTGAACTGATCAATCCTTGATCAGATCTTATATGTAGATACAAGGAGCATAACCACCTGGAACCAGTTAACGCCAAACTTGGACAAAAATGGCTAGAGAGCGAAACCGGAGAGGTAACTAAAAGATCACCAACATAAACGCAAAGCAAGAGCAATAAAGACATAAAACAATGATAAGTCTTTCAACAAATGATAAACTTTGGATGCTTCTACCATGCATCTCTTTACACCCATAATGACTCGTTTTCCTCCAAAAGTATCATTATATCTGAATTGACTTAGTAAAGGACTAAAGACTCTAAAACACACACTTTGACTCGATAAAGACTCGAAACAAGCACTAGAAAATGGTAAAAAAACGCAGTACATCAACAGCAAAGCTCCTTCAATCTTGGAAGATCCAAGTAAATAGAAGTGGACAAAGGAATCCAAGCATCAACTAACGATTCTTCCTATAGTAAATCAAAGCAACCTCCCGAACAAAGGGTTCTGCAGCTTATATTCTCGCAAAAAGAACCATGACTAAGCATCAATCCCCCCCCCCCCCACATTTCTTTCGGAAATGGTGATATCGAAAGAGACACGACTTTGGTTCACTATGAACCGAAATAACAAATAATAAATGCATTCATCATGCTTAGTCTTAAAATAATAGAAACTTAGAATAAAATACCGAAACACTAATTTAAATCATTTTTTTTTAAAAGAGAAAAAAACAAGCATAATAGTAGTTTAAGAGGTTGCTAGATAGCCTAAAACACTAATAATATATATCATCGTCACCATCATCATGATCATACTACTCATAATCCTCCTTATGACCTAAATTATCCTCAACTCCCCCAAAATCCTCTTCCATCTCATCATCATCAACCAACGACATAACACTAAGAGATGGGCCAGATAGCATGAGACTACGAGATGCTTGTCGAGTGGAACTAGTAGCAATATCCTTTCCTTTTCCTTTGTCAACTCTAGTTGAAGTTGTTGTTGTTCAAGTAAAATACATAGTTAGGATCTTCACCTCCCGCAGCTTGACTAACCATATTCCATGCCAAGTTATCATCTTCAAACAGAAGATCGTCATTTTATCATTGGAAGAGTTTCTAAGTAGTCATTCTCCCAAATAGCCATTTTTTGTTTTCATCAATTTTGTTCAAGAGAATATGATCAGTGGTGTCGCTTCTCTTGTTTCGACGTTGCAAAGCACAATTATATTTCATAATGACCATGTCGTTCAAACGACTTTAGGCCAATCAGTTTCTTTTTTTGGTATGAAGCTGTTACAAGTAAATGTTATAACTTGTAAGTTATACTCCATCTGTTCAATTATATAAGATTTTCTAGCTGAAAGCGCGGAGTTTAAGAAATATATAAATATTAGTTTTTGTTTTATCTTTTTATATTAAAAATATCATTTAATATCTAATTAAAAACAAATCAACCAATAAAAAAAATACTGCAGAATATAAATAGTCACAATACATTAAATTTTGCATAGAAACTTGAAAAAATCGAATAAAATGGAACCAAAAAAAACTCTAAAACATCTTATATAATGGAACAGAGGGAGTATAATCTAGTGAAATAATCTTTATCATTTAAATGAAATTAATAAACTGAAAAATACTTTGATTTCTCTCACAACCGGTAGCACTACAACTATGCTGCACTGAGACGGATACAGGGACAGAAACGGGGACGGGAAATGACAAATCAAAAATATAAAGAAGCGGGTACGACAATAAGAATATAAAAAAAAATACCCATAAAAAAAACAAGTATCATAAGTCAAAACATAAGAAAAAAATCTAGTTTAATATCTTAATTAACGAAAAATAAGCTACTTAATTATGATTGAAAAACTCGTCTTCAAAGTCTAGCTCATCTAGAGAGAGTTCTACAAACTCCAAAAAATCCCCCATCCTCCAGTGGATCAGAGGAATCTCCGCCAACATCCCACATCTTAGTCTTCTCATCTTCATACTGAGGAGAATTCCTTGCTAAAAGACGTAAATTGTTGTGTAAACCAAGTCTTGAGCACGACTTGGTAACAACATGTTCCTTTTAAGTGAATGAATGAATGTGTAGGTACTCCAATTGCGTTCACAACAAAAAGATGAAGTAGGTTGTCCAAGCAATTTAAAAGCCAAATTCTGTAGGAGAGGAGCATCGGCACTAAATTTAGCCCACCAATTTTGAGGTTCCATAGTAATCCTCATTGTAATGGATGATAAATCTCCAAAAAGACCAGTCTTCATCGAGAATGTTGCATACTCATCCATAAATCTACGATAATCTTCATCATTGGGAAACAATATTTTAAAACACTTTAGCCTTTCATGTGAGATTCTTCATCCTTATGTGGACCAATTCGTATGACATTCTCATTCAATCATTCATCACTATAAAATCTACAACATAAAAAAGTATTATATATACTTTGCAAAGAAATAAAAATAGAGATTAAAATGTATGGTTTTAAACCGTATACCTTGGATTTAAAGAGTGAGCTAGGCAATGTAGAGGAGTGTTATTCTTCGTCCAACGAGCCATTAAGATTTCACAAACGACTTCATAGAAGGGGATAAATTCATAAATTTGTCGTTTTTTTCTTTTGTAGATCTTAACTTTTACTTTCTCAATCATGGAATCCCACATCTCATATACCAAGTGAAGGTATGACTTGTCGGTGTCACAAACTCTGATCATCTCATATATAGGTCATATGAAATCAAGAATATAAGAAACTTTTCCGCACCACTCATCATTCACAATCTTCTCCTTAACAAAGCTTGCTTTCCCCGGATCGTCCTCACTTATGACCATGGTTTGCAGACCCATTTTGATAAGCTTCAATCTCTTAAGCATCACAATAATAGAAGCAAAACAAGTTTCAGCAACCGAAAGCAATTTCAGAAGAGATAAGCTACTAAAAATTGCTAGCCTCATATTGTTTGCGATTACGAAATACTTCTTGATTAGTCTGAGTTTCACTACTAGCAATTCCCTTTCCTTTGTCACCTTTACCCGAACTTGAACCTTTTGTTCCTCTAGTAAAATAGCTAGGATCTTCAGCACATGTGGCTTGGCTCACGACATTCCATGTCAAATTATCATCTTTGAACACAAGATCATCAATTTCATCATTAGATGAGTTCACATCCATTTTTTCTATTAGCCACGCATTGCTTTCATCAATCTCTTCCAAGATAATAAGATCAATGATATCACTTCTCTTGTATCGACATTGCAAAACATAATTATAATTTACAAAAAACCATGTCATTCAATCAATTTTGGGCTAATCAATTTCTTCTTTTTGTATGAAGCTGTTAGAAGTAAAAATTATTACTTATATATAATCTACTGAAGTAATGTAATGATGTAAATGAAAGTAATTAAGATGACTTACAAGTTGAAAGACACCCCAATTTCTTTTACAACCAGTTGCACTACAAGTTAGACTAAGCAGCTTCTCTGCAAAATTTCTGAGATTTGGAGCTGAAGATCCATAACACGACCACCATTCCGCTATTTAAAATAAAAATGTTGTTAGTTTTCATCTAGTATTATCATTTAAAGATAGCAGAGCATATCAAATTTTTGTTACCTTGTGTTTTGACCTCTCTATGCCTAATTGCCATGTTATGACCAAAGAGACCACTTGCGTTTTTAAATGAATCCAACTCTACCATTATCTTGTCTTGAATAACACTATTCGAACCAACCTATTAATGCAATCATACAAACTTTTCTCCACTTCTTCGCACTGTACATCGTCAGAATGTGTGTAATGGATCGCCGGATTAGGAAATAATCGGTTGCATGCAAAGTTCGATGAAGCTGACAATCCCATCTTCTGTCAGTGATCTCAAATACCTTTTCGTATTTCTCTTGTTTCATGTTGAAACTTTTCGAATTTGCCTCTTTAGCCCTATCCATGGCTGCGTAAATGTATCACATGGGTGGTTTTTTTCTCTCGATCAACCAGCCTAAGCACTTTTACAAGAGGACCCGTCAACTTAAGAGTATAACATTCCTCCAAAAGCTATCTTGGAGAAGATATTGTTTCACCTTCTTTCCTCATGTTTTCTTTGGCCATTTAGACTCATTCCTCCTAAAGCTATCTTGCAGAAGATATTGTTTCAATTAAGTGCTGTTTTAGACGTGACATTCTTCCATTAGTCACTTTAAAACAAAGAGTACACTTCCAAGCGTTATTGTTATTATCTACGCTTGTTCCATATTTTCTCCGTGGATCCACTTGAGATGCTCCTCCGGACTCGGCCATGATGAGACTTGAGAGTAGAAGACAAGACTCTGTGATCGATGGATAAAGAGGAAACATGACCAAGCGTGAGAGACAAGAGAAGATAAGAGAGTGTTAGATGATAAGAGAAGAGAGTGTGAGATAAAAACAAAGTAGTCACCTTGAGAGAAACTCAGAAAAGAAACGCCAAAGTCGTTTCGTGAATCGTGATCAGAGAGAAGAACAGAGGCAGAGAAAAGTTAAGTTTCTACTTAGGGTTTCTAAACGTCATATACTCTAATTTTAATCACAAAACGGCATTTAATCACCTAAATCTAACTCGTCGCCCAACTCCAAAAAGCTACGCCTCTTTCGCCTCACGCATCGGAGCAAAACGAACCAAAGCACTCGATTTCTAGAGGAGGCACGCTTTTTTAAACACTGCCGCACATTACAAATATTACATGAAAGTTTTAAGTTACTCCTACTTATAATTTCTTTATTCTAAACACTGGGGTCAAACGTCTCCCATGTTTCCTAGCAACATGAGATGGAGATGATAAATCTTCAAGGAGGTGCAAAGGAAAGGTTGAGGAAGACAAGTCAACACCTTGGTGAATCAATGGTCGTTGTGCTTTTACTTAGTTTCTGTAGATATATCATCTCACTTGGGTATTATTTTCAAGAGAGGAGAGCTCTCTCTCTCATACACATGATTATCAGAATCTCTACTTTGACATTGCTATGTTTCTTTTTGTTTCTTCTCATCGTCGCATTATAGCCTAACAATGTGAAGAGTTTACAAATACCATGAAAGTCTTCAAAATTCAGATACCAAACTGGCTTACAAATATCACAAAGCTCTTCCAATACTATCACTTTTCATAGTTCTCCTATAATCAAAAGATGAAAAAACATACACAAGGGTTTGACTCACACATGAGTTAGCTTAGCCTTTTTCTGAGACCGTATTCTTTGCAAAACAGTTTGCACATTGTGCTGATCAGATGCACAAGTATATCCTTTACCTGTATCACTGTTGTTTTGGGTATCCTTGTTAGTTAAAAATGGTGACATTTCAGGTAATATCTCGATCCCTGCCAAATGTTGTGCCCACTTATATGGCCTCGATGTTCTGCTCTCGTCAAATGCATGACCATCGCCAAGAATGAGCTTGGCTGACTGCATAAACACAGAAAGCGAGTATGAATGCTTTTAAGAAAATAGTCGTTATAAAATTGGATGTGAATGAATGTAAGACACAAAAAGGAAAAACAAATGTACCTGATGAGGAGGCTCAAGTCCAGCATCGTCTGGAAATATGTTGCATAGGATATATTTCTCAGCTTCATTCTGATACTCTTCAGTGTCAACACATACAACATTCAACTTCAACAAGTATTCAAACTTGAGCATGACGAGTTTATGGGATTTCGGATCCGGAATCTCATCATCATAAACGTGAAGGACGACATTGAGAGGATGAACTTGATATAGTCCTGCCTCCTCAAAACCCTCTTTCTTGGGTCGCTTCCTTTGCCTTTTTACATCATCATCATCATCATCATCATCAGGTCCATCATCCTCCAATCCTGGAATCTCTGTATTATTGAACATACATGACATTTAAAGAGCAAATACACACCATTCAGTTCTTTATTTAACTAAGGTTTCACAATTCCTAACCCGAGTTCTGTTCTGCTTGCTGCCGGGCATAAATTTGAGCATCCTTAAGGCTCCCAGATACCTCCAGATCGATACTCTCTTCGAAAGCTTCCTTCTGTGCCATGAACTGTGAGTATATTACATAAAGCGGTGGAGGAAGCAGCTCAGCTAGATTATGATGCTTCAGCTTCTTTGGATTCTGCAAACTCAACTGATTCTGTACTGGCAAAGATGCTTTCTTTAGAGATTTGAGGTGCATTGGAAGACTAGACAGAAACTTCTTACGCTCTGCATTTGTTTCCAGCAAACCCTTCTTATGTTGTTCCAACTTCTCTCGAAGCTTGCATAATTCTTTCCGCTAAAATCAAAGACGCGTATAAAACTTAAACTTTTGTACGAACCGCGTAACAACATTAGATATAAGGTAAGCTCCCAACAAGACCTAGAACACGAACATTGAAATGAAAGTAGAGACATTTAAGCAAAAGAAGGAGAAAAGGGGCACCTGATGGAGCTCGAAATTGAGTCTCTTAAGCATCAAATCATGGGAACTATCATTTGAAAGCGTTTGAGATTTGATTGCTTCAGGAGCGTCACTGAAGAAGTCTTGTTCGGATATGAGATCGATGCTGGGATACATGGAATTGAAATCTCTGCAAGCCTTGTTAGCTTTGACGTAATGACTCTTCTCATACATGAGATTGTGCAGCTGCAATGTCGTGAAATCGACCGGAGACTTTGCTAACTCCGTCTCTGCCTTCACTTTCTCTTCTTCGGTCAGAATCAAACGATTCGCCTGGGAAAGAAAAAATCGAAAGCCAATCTGAGTGAAAAATCGAAGCTTTTGGAGATTCTGAGATAAAAGGGTAAAGAACACTAGAGGATGGAACCTGACGCAGATTGATGAAGTTGAGAAACATCTGAGTGAGGAGTTCTCGATTCTCCGATTTGGGGTTTCCTTCTTTCTTGATGGAGAGCATCTTCGAGACGATTCCCTCGACGGAGGATTTGCTCTCTCGAAGAAGCTCAATCGGAGATTTCACCGCATTGAGAGGCTGAGCCACCGTGTCTTTCGCTATCTCCGATTGCATAATTCCTTCGTCACTCTCTCTCTCTCTCCGAATACGGGAGAGGGTTTTATACGGTGGTTCTGTCTCCACTCTCCAAGACTCCAGCTCCATCAGATTTATAAATCTAGCCCTTCATGTTTTTGTAGTTTCACAATTCAGACCTCAAACGTTTATTTATGAGCCTTTAGACCCTAAGTTATAGGGTTGGACAGTAATATCGAATTCGTATTCACCTCAAAAAATATACATGTAGTTTTCGAGTCGGGTAAATACTATCTGTTCCTTGTTCGCATTATTATTCGATTCGTAGGTACTCATTTTAAATTATCTATATATTTTATTAGTATTTACACAACTACGTATAATCTTATTATATAAAGTTTGATGTGTCAAATTTCGTAATTAACACGATCGTGACACATGTCAGCTGGTCGATCGGATTTTGACACATGTAATAAAACTTGATACGTCAAACTTCGTAATTAACACGATCGTGACATGTGTCAGCCGGTCGATCGGATTTTAACACATGTAATTTTTGTTCCAATAAGATTTGGACATGTGTCATACAAATCTTATTTCTTTTTAAACTTATATATTTGTATTTATCAAGTAGATTATAAAAATCAACATATATAAAAAAAAATAATTAGTTTCTAATAAATAATTCATTAAAATAATTAGTTGATAAGCATGGTCTATTGCTTTAAATATTGACTTTATTATATGTCTCGATTTTGTTTTTTTCGTACAATCATTCTTTTTTCTCTCTTTTCGTTTACATTTATTAAGATGAATTAGGTTTCAAAATTTTCTCATTAGAATATTAATTAATACACGTGTAAAAATTTTTTGAGTTCAAATAAATTTAGGTTTACGTACCAAAATCTTCAAAAATTATAATATTTTGCCTTTATATAACAAGTTTTTGTGCTCTCTCAATCTTCTCACCAAAAAATTTTAAAATTCGATAATCTCTTCCACAAATTTTATTTCAACTTTTTATTATAAATAACCATCGATTACTCTCTTATTCGATAAAAACAACATATCTCAACATTTTCTAATTAGCTTATTTTAGTAATTCATAAAAAAAAGTAAATAAGCTACATATATACACACTTACATATATTTTGATTTTAAATAGAAATGGATATGAAAAAAAAAATCAAACACATTTTCTCATTAGAATATTAAATACACGTGTAAAATTTTTTTGAATAGAATTAGGTTTACATATCCAAATATTTAAGGATTATAATATTTCACTTTAATTTAAATAATTTTGTATTCTCTCGATCTTCCCACCAAACAATTTAAAAGTTCAATAACCTCTTCTAAAATTTTTGTTTCCAATTAACTTTAGCCACATGTCAAAATAAAATTTTCTATTTAAAAAAATCTAATATCATTATATTTTAAAATCAGACTAAAAAAATGTACATTGTATTGTGGTTTTTTTAAAAACTTACTAGAACATAGACATCCTAAATATTGTAAAATTGATGTATGAGAAGAAAATTATTTTGAAAGTTTCTCATGTTGTGAAAATTATAAAAAGTAAGAAACCAAGTGATGAAACACATATAATTCGTTTTTCATTGGAAGATTGATAATACTTGATTCATAAGTGAAAAAGAAAAATTCAAATATGATTAAAAAATGTGAGTAAGTTTAATTCAAATAAATATATGTAAATCGATTTGTCAAAAGTTAAAAAAAGATATATGAGTACTTACATAATAAAAAATAAACATAATTTAAATAGGAATAGGAAAAACTAATAATTTAGAAATATGTGAAAAATAATTGAAAATTCAGTTAATATAAAAAAAAGTAGGAGAATCAAAATCAATAAATAATTTGTATGCTTTTCTACGGCTGATTTCACATCGTAGTTTTCAATCTTATTTTATTTATTTTTATGGATGATATAATTTTGTTTTCCATTGTTGTACGGTTTTTAAAATATTAAAAGAGTCAAAATAATTCAACTAAAATATGAGAATAAATTCATCAAAATTTTAAAAATGGATTAAAAAGTAATATTAATTCAAATAGAATAGAAAAACTAATAATTTGAAAGTATGTGATAAAATTTAATTAAAAATCAAATAATCAAAGTAAATAAATAAATGTTAGACTTCTGAATCAGTGGTTTTGCATTAGCGTTTTCAATTTTATTTTATTTATTTTTACGGATGATTTAATTTTGATTTCTATTTTTAATTGATTAACTTTTTTAAATGTTATAAAATACTAGATTACAAATCCGCATATATGCGGGTCCTTTATCTAGTTCTATATAAAATCTTAGAGAAATTAACATTTATTATATAAACGTTGTAATTAACACGATTGTTATATGTGACAATCGATCGATAAAATTTTGACACGTGTTAAACAATTTTCCAATTAACTTTTGCCACGTATCAAAATAATATTTTTTTGATTTTTTTTATATATTTATATTTATCAATTAGATTATAAAAAATAACATATATATCAACGTTTTTCAATGAACTTTTAATTGATAATTTATATAAAAAAATAGTAAATAAGCTAAGCTATATATATATATATACACGTTTACATATATTTTGATTTTGAATATAAATAGAAAAGTCAAAATATCAAACACGTTTTTTCATTAGAATATTAAATATACATGTAAAAATATTTTGAGTTCGAATAGAATTAGGTTTACATACCCAAATCTTCAAGAAATATAATCTTTCACCTTTGTTGAAACAATTTTGAGCTCTCTTGATCTTCTCACCAAATAATTTAAAATTTTCAATAATCTCTTCCAAAATTTTTGTTTCCAATTAGCTTTAGTCACATGTAAAAAAAAATTAATCCATTTTTAAAAATCTAATATCATTATGTTTTGAAATTAGATTATAAAAAATAAATAAAAATGTACAGTATATTGTGGTTTATTTATTTATTTTACACTTACCATTACGTAGACACCCTAAAGTTGGTAAAATTGATGTATGAGAAAAAAATTATTTTGAATATTTCTCATGTCGTGAGAATTATAGAAAGTAAAAAACCAAGGGATGAAATACTTATAATTCATTTTTTATCGGAAAAAGATAATATATCGATTCAGAAGTGAAAAAATTCAAATATGATTAAAAAATATGAGTAAGTCTAATTCAAATAAAAATACGAAAATAATTAGTCTAGATTTAAACAAATATATGAGTAGTTACATGATAAAAAGTAAACCTAATTTAAATAGGAAGATGAAACTAATTATTTGAAAATATGTGACAAACATTAATTGAAAATTCAAATAGTATAAGACAAAGTAGGAGAATCAAAAATAAATAAATAATTTGTAGGTTTCTCTAACACTGGTTTTACATCGACGTCTTCAATCTTATTTTTTTTTATTTTCACGAATGGTCTGATTTTGTTTTTCATTTTTGTGTTTTTTTTAATGGGTTCTAAAATATTAAAGAAGTAAAAATAATTCAATTAGAAATATGAGAATAAATTCATCAAGATTTAAAAAACTAGATTAAAAAGTAATTCTAATTCAAATAGAAATAGGAAAAATTAATAATTTGAAAATATGTGATAAAATTTAATTGGAAATCAAATAATACAAGAATCTAGTTAAATATTAGGCTTCTCAGTCAGTAGTTTTGTATCAGCGTTCTCAAATTTATTTTATTTACTTCTATCGGTGATCTAATTTTTTCTTTTTACTTTTAATTGATTGATTTCATTTTTTACGGGTTATACAATATTAGATTACAAACCCGTATAATATAATTTTTAAAAGTTTGAAATCAATTTGTAATACGTTTTCTAATTTTATATTGTGTAAATATGAATTTTTTTGTTTCAAATATTTGAAATTTAGATTTAGGTAACAAATCGGGTCCGGTCATCTGTGGACATCAGATATTCTCCTGCGTCTGTGGACATCAGATATTCTCCTGCGGACAACTGATTGAATGCTTGTTAATAAAAAAATTGTTGGAACTCGTTTTTAACAATATGGTTTTACACTATCTTTCGGTGAATTTTTCTGTAGAGACGTTCATCGGAATGACTGGATTTTAGGGCGATAAAATCGTCGCCGTAAACACTATAACTTAGTGTATTCACTTGTCGAAATCGAAGTTGATTTGAATGAGAAATGAAGGTTAAAAATGGATGACTTGGAAAACTTATAAAGCTTATAAAATTTGACTAAGTGTAAAAACTAGCAAATATCATATTTTGGAAGTTTGGATGAAAATCCTCAAGTATATAAAGTGAAAAACTCCTAACAAGATTCAAAACCTTATATACATTTTGGTGTATAGGAGAAAGAGATATCCGGACTCGACTTCGGCTTTGGGGTTTGGAATTTGATAAATGGGTCAATGACCCATAAGATTATTTTTTTGGTCCAAATTTATTTTGAAACACAGTTGATAAATTCAACAAAAAAATATCTCCTCTAATTAATTATATATTTATAATGATAAAGAAAATAAAATAAAATTAATTGAATTTTGGTCAATCACATTTTATTATGAAATCATTTCTCATAACTTTTCTAATAACTCCACTTTATTACGTACGTTGGTAGGTTTGGTTTTGTTCAAAACAAAACCATTGCCATTCTCATCATAATATGATCATCAACACAAGATCAACACCAGCAAAACATCCTCTCACACTTTTTTTATAATTTTATTCTATTTGTGTCTGAGAATACAACACAGAAAAATCGTTCGTTAGATTCTGTTCTTGAGTTGTGCAAAACAGAATTGATTGCAGTTGTATCATGGGATTCAGAATGCCACACAACCGTCACACTACGGGGCATTTTTAAAATTAAGGATAAAGATCATATCTTGCTTCTGCAAATCCATCTTCTTCATAATTCTTGTATCGGTATTTTTGTTGTATTGTCGATTTATTTTATGCAATTCATTTACAAATATCATTTTGCCCATATTGTAGTAATTTGAATTCCTACAAAAATTTGTACATTACTTCAATTTGAGGTACCACACTGTTATAAATTGCCCTACAATGTCCTATTCGGACTAGGTTAAAAGACCAGTTTTGTGATTCTAGTGTTTTTCCATCTTTTGCAACGATTTGAAATGACGACAAAAACAATATAGCTGGTGGTCGATGGTTGATCTAATATATTTTAAAATGTATTTGTTGTAGTTGTAAATTTTAAAAATTTATGAGAATATTATTGTCTTATCCTCTATATATTAAAGGAGGAACATTGCAGGCTATTTTTGCTGACGTGTCAATCCCACAATTTTTCTTAGCCTTTTTTCTTTTTGATTTATTTAATTCGGTTATATTCATTACCAAACAGAATATAGTATAATCCTTGCCAAACAAAATTTTAAACTTCTATCTAAACCTTACCAATTAAACTAAATGAATAGTATTTTTAGAGAAAAACATTCTCAATTAATTAAATTCGAATTTGTATATAAAAAAAATTACTACTCTTATAATTACCCTAAACCTATAAAAATAACTTTATATAGAATAAAAAATATTGCAAAAAGATATTAAAATTTATGTATCGAATTTTTATTATTATGCAACAATTATATGTTTGTAAACATATAAACTATTTATAAAATAATTAAAATGCTCATTAATTATTATATAATTTATAAGATCTGAAAATTAAAATTTATGAAGTATGAAACTAATTTACATATTATATGGCATATGTTGAATAATTTTTATTTAATTTAATTTAATAATCATGATCAATAATTTATTTTCTCAAACAATTATATAATCAATCGAATATACAACCAAAAATAAATAAAAATCGAATATCATTAAATACATCATACTAAATTTTTTGACATCTAAATAAAAAATCAAATTTCATTAAATAGCAATATCTCAAAATTTTGGTAACTTCTATAACTAACATTTTTCACGTAATCATTAAAATATCTTACCAAAAATTCAAACTGAAATCCCTTACTAAATGTAGTCCACTTAATGATATTTATGTTTAGTAGAAGAAGTAATGTATAATTGACTTTTAGTCCTTTTGGAATTGATTAGAAAGCGAAAGAATAAATGTGATATTGCAATATGTTTCGATGATAAGAATTTAGTGTAGAGGTCGCCAAAATTTGTTGTTTTGTTAATCAGAAAATCTGATATTGAATACTCATTATTCCTTCTTCATCTTGGTTATCCATTATTTGTATTTCATGTGGTTGAATATGCATAACACACAGGCAATTAAACATGTGAGTTTTTGAAATAGAGCAAAAACAAATTCGTGAAAGAGAGATGAAGACGAAAGAAGTTGGAAAAAGAAGTTAAGTTGTGAATTTATTACAAGATTGTATTCTCATTCTCAACATGATATTTGGTCCCTCTATTATAAAATTTTCAAGATTAAGAATCATTATAAAGTAGATCACAATAAATATTTTATATTTTGATGAGCCGATTTTCACCTGTAAAAATCTCATGTATAAATTTATCTCCCAAGATTTTATACTTTTTGTTTTTCTAAACCTATAAAAGAACCAACAAAAAATATGAAAATCGTTGGAGTAAATATTATATTTTCTATCTATCTAAATATCGAATAAAAAATATTTAAATTTATAAATTATTTTCTAAATGTATTTAGCATGTACCACAAAATCGACACATGAATTCATGAATGGAAAACCATATCAACATCAGATTTATTCATGCGACTAAACTAACACAATCAGTTATACTACAAATCATAGTTAAATTTCAACAAAACTTAGTCAAATTTCACAAATAATATATAAATCATAATTTAAATTTTAAATAAACTATTTTACAAACTTTACTTATCCGTGCAAAGCATGGGGCCTAACCTAGTTACATGATAAAATGTTTAGTTTTCAAAAATCTAAAAACATGAGTATGTTTTCAAATTACATAGTTTTTGAAGATTATTAAACAAAATCTCTAAAAAAAATGGATTTTTTTTTAAAATAGCACATTTAAAATTTCTTTTTTCAAAAATAAATGAATGTTAACGTAGTTATAAAAATTCTTTCGCAAATATAGGAAAAAAAATTACAGGAATTTTTTTTAAAATAGCACACTTAAATTTTTTTTTTTCAAAAATAAATGAATGTTAACGTAGTTATAAAAATTCTATCGCAAATTTAGGAAATAAATGACTAAGATGCAATTACTGTAATTTTTATTGGAAAAGTTGGAAATAAACACCAAATTCCAAGAACGACGTTAAATCGAAACGACGGCGTACAATACCAAATATAAGAAGAGGTTTATCGTGGGGGAAGACTGAAGAGAGAGAGGAGGCGTTTCATTCAATTTTGAGATTCTTGAAAAGAATGGGAACAGTTGAAGACGAAGCTATCGAAGCTATCGAAGCTCTGGGCTCTCTCTTTAAGCTTACCGAAGTCCATCTATGGTAATATCTCTCTCTCTTCTCATGATTGAGATCTCTCTCGTTCAATTTTCGGTTGTTTTTTCTGTTCTGATGCCGAAAAAGCGATGCTTTTTGTCTGTTTTGAATACTCAGGGTCGATGGGTCGAAAGAGACTCATTTGGTTCCTCTCTTCCATGAACAAAGCGGTGTAAGTGCTCTCTCGTAAGCTGAATCGTCCCATGTTTCTGAGATTTGGTTTTGACCCTGCTAATATCTGAGACTTGGGATTGCAGATATTCCCAAACAAGAGTGTTGATGATGCTTCAACTGATGTTTCTGGAATCACGAGTATGTCTTCATTTTAGGTTATCTTCAATTTGTTTGTTTGCTTTCTTTCTGTTAAAGACCTTAAAAGTTCTTGGAGTGAGTTAGTCTCTGCATGATTTCAAGGATTGGTGATTGAGTTTTTAATTTGTTAAAAGACATCAGGTCTGAGAACATGGGATTGATAAAAGAGATGAAGGCTTTGGGTCTTCCGGTTTCCTTTCAAACTAGTCATAAGGAGGTACCTTTTTCTCCATTTATCAAAATTCATGGTTTTTGTTTAGTCTTGTACATGCTGAGAATTCAACAACTCATGCAGTGGAAGAACAGAACAAGAGGCCATCAAAAGAAAGGAATCAAGGATCGATCTGACGAGGTTAATGTTCTGTTCAAAGAAGATGACAAGGATGTAGCATCCACGCTTAATTTGGTGTCTGATTTGGAGACTTCAGATCATGCTATTGGTGGTGAAGAGGTTGACAGACCGTGTCTGGAAAACGATTGTGTTCAAAGAGCTGGAGTCGAAGAAGAAAATCATGACACTGTAGGGAGCTATTGCTTGGGAAATGGAGATACAGATTCGGTGTTGACATTAGAGACAACAGATTCTCAGAGTCACAAACTCGGCGATAACCATGACTCTAATGAATGGAAAGTCTACTGGGATTCTTTCTATGGACGAAGTTATTTTTACAATGTTAAGACACAAGAGTCAACATGGCAGCCGCCACTTGGGATGGAGCATCTAGCTTATAGCTACGAAACTCATAACTTAAATGAATTGGCTATCGAGGTGATTGAGATAGATGTCTGCCTTTTTTATCTTTCTTGTAAAATTTCAGGAGATTTTGTTTATTTACCATGTGATTGATTTGACCTTGGTTCTTTTCTTTTTGGTATTAAGACAACAGAGAAGCCACATGATGACCTCTTTGGAACTGGACCTGCCGATGATGTTTCTGCTGAAAAATCTGATGATCTTGGTGGAGTTTGTCGAAGTCAATGTGAAACAGAAGCTGTAGAGGAACTTAGCAGGTATTACAATTCAATGTAATGTGGTCTTTCTTTCTTCTGGTCTTTATCATGGCAATATGGTCCTGGACTGAACTTTGTTAAACCAAGGTTTTAACAAGAGAATAAACAACCATATCTTCTGCAATATCCTTTAGTATTAGCCATTGATCATTACAATGTTGATCTAATTAGTATGTCTCAATCTTACTGAGTGTACTAAGCATTGATATGCAAACTTGTGTGGCAATACGAAGGCATGACTAGAAGCAGAGTTGTTTTGGTACAACTTTAAATGTTAAGTTTTAAGTGTTTGTAATGCTCTTGTTTGAAGCTATTGAAGCTATTGATGTAATTACCGACATAATCGCAAACATTTATATCTTACAATATTAAATACCAAATCTATGAAACTACAGGTGTGCTTAAAAAAAGCATGACCGTGATTTTCTGTCTGTTGTTGGGTCTCTTTAACAACATCCTTCTAACATTTTCTTTGTTTCCAGTTTGATTGATACATACCAAGAAGCTTCCATTGCAAATCAATCTTTGGATATTACTACTCTTGAAGAAGAGGGAAACGGTACATATGTTGTCAATTCCATTGGGAAGGCTAAGAAGAAGGCAAGAAGAACTCGAGCCAGAAAGATATTCTCCACTTCGAACATAGGTTTGTATTACCTATGGCATACATATAACTCTGAATTTTCATAGCTGCAGCTGATCTGTTGTTAAAAGCTTTTAGATTCTTCTGTGAGCAGGGACTCGAATGGAAGGTGTTCTTGAAGAATATTCTGCAATCCTTGGCAAGTATTGGTGCCAAAGATACCTCCTCTTCTCCAAATTCGATGAAGGGATCAAAATGGATGAGGAAGGATGGTTTTCTGTCACTCCGGAACTTATAGCCAAGCATCATGCCACGCGCTGTAATGGAGGCATCATCATTGACTGTTTTACAGGAGTTGGTGGAAATGCTATTCAGTTTGCATCAAGGTGACTATAAATACACTTTTTAGTATATAGTTTTGGCGGTTTTTAGTCAGTCAATCATTGCTAGTTATTCAAGCGATTGAAGGATTGAATTTAACCAAGACTTTTCGACTGATTGCTGGAACTTGGAAGTAGCATTTTGCACATTTTGGGAAATTTCTGTGTTTCATTCTCTGCTGTGTTGTGGCATTTCAGGAGTCACTATGTGATTGCAATTGATGTGGATCCAAAGAAACTTGATTTAGCAAAGCATAATGCGGCCATATATGGTGTTGATGATAAAATCGACTTTCTGCAGGGAGACTTCTTTGACTTGGCGCATACGTTGAAGGTTTTTTTTCTTCAACTCTTCTCAATTTTTTTGGTCTTAATGTAGCCATTGAAAAAAACTCCATTGTGCAGGCAGGCACTGTTTTCTTATCACCTCCCTGGGGAGGCCCTGATTATGTTAGAGCGAGTACGTATGACATGAAGACAATGTTGAGACCTCGTGACGGGTATATCTCTCATGTTGATTATTTATTATGTGGTTAAGCGTTTTTGTGCTCTTAATCTCTTCCATGATAAGAAATATATTTCTGATTGGTGCAGAGATTCTCTATTTAAGGCGGCCATGAACATCTCGTCAACAATCATTATGTTTCTTCCAAGAAATGTTGATATTAACCAATTGGCAGAGCTAGCCTTATCAACATATCCTCCATGGTCACTTGAGGCAAGTGTTTTTTACTTCCCACTTTCCTAGTTGGTCGATTATGTCTATGAACGTATTGTTTGGGATTTAGAAAGGCATTCCAAGAAATTGGATAGATTCTGATGCTTACTCAGGATGATTTTCTGTCGCCATAAAACCGAGGATTTGTCGTCCTATTACATTGTTGAAGAATCTATATAAATTTGATATTTATATTGGAAACAAACCTTACAAAATCTTGCTGCTCTTAGAAACATTTGTCTAACAGGCAAGCCCCAATGTTTTCAGGTAGAAAAGAACTACTTAAATGGGAAGCTGAAGGCGATAACAGTGTACTACGTCAAACAACATGGTTGTTAGAACGTAGAAGAAGACGAAGATTCTTCTCACGCTCAATGCAAGAAATCCCACAAATGGGCAAAGGTAACAACATCTGATTACTCCTTTACAAGCAAAGTGTCAATCTGCAATCTACATTTTGTTGATCCAAGTGGATGCCAGATTGATTAGTGATCATAGGTTATGCGTTTGTATGTACAAAATGTGTTTTGTAAACTATGGGATAAGCCCACGCGATGTAGAACTCAGATACCCACTCAATAGTGAAATGATCTTGTGAAAATTCTTATTTGTGTTACCGATTCCTCAACTCGCTATCACTCATTGCTTCAAACTGTGAATTCTAAATGATACTTGTGCAAGAAAACGAAATATCACTCTTATGGAGCTAATCTCGTTGGGGATTTTTTTGTTTTTGGAAATTGATGAACACAATACTAAGGGAGAACATTGTGTTCCTCACACTCCAGTGTCTCGACAATCATTTTGTCGGGATCATGTGCAACAAATTTGTACTGTCGAATCTTATCCTCTATGTTGCCAAGCAGACAGAACACGACGACTCGACGAGAAGCAATATATGAATATACAGCCAAAAAAGTCCATTGTTTTTGCCATTTGTTAATTTGGTCAAATTAGAGCCTTGAGTGATGTTTTTAGCCATATTCGAAGGGCAAGCTCTTTACATGGTAGTCTGGGATATCTTGTACTTAGTGCTCACTCAATGTCCTCTGAAATTCGTCATGTGCTTCTATCATTATTAATTTTAGTCATCCATAAATACAACTAATATCACTCCACCTAAAAATCCACACAAGTTTTCTCATCATATATTTGGCATCCATAAAATCGTCGTCTTGGATTTGAATCTATATAAGCTTTCTTTAGAACAACCGGCAAAAATCACATCACCTTTGTTTTTATTGTAACTCTTGCTCAAATCTCAAAATTGGTAGAGCATGATATTTCTTCATGCCAATCCAATATTTTTTCGTCATAGCTTGACATCTGAACAGACAAATTGCTCTGATTTCATATTAAATCAAAAAAGTTTTGAAGTTTTTTTCTTCTAAAAGTCAATATGAGTTGCTAAAAAGAGACGATTTACCTTAAAAATAATTTATCTTATATCGTTTTCTATTTGGCTTAAGATTAATTTTAAGTTTTCATGATTTGATTTAGTTAAGTAAAAATGATCGGTTTTATTAAAATCTGTCAATATCATATGCCACATCATCCTCCACTAACGGATTAAAAACGATCTTTTGACTATTTGATGGAGCTAACATTTGAGGTTCTAAGTTTAAAATTTATTTGTGGAGTTTTTTTTTTTTGTTTTTAGAGCAATAAAATGATTTTTGAGAAACTCTGGGTATTAAATTAACACTTTAAAAAAAAATTGAAATTTATTTGTGAAATTTTTTGTTTTTAAAAGAATAAAATGATTTTTAAAAAAGTTTGAGTACTAAATGAACACTTTTCAAAAATAGAGATTTTTATTAATCATTTTCCATTAAAAAACATTATTTATTTTTTTACTATACATTTTTACAAACTGTAATATCTAATGATATGTCTATGTACGTGGTTGTAGGTGGTGAATATATACGACATATAAATACGCTTATACATTTTTTAATGCTTATACATTTACAATAAAACATTTATAAACTAATGGGATTTCAAAAATAACTCAAAGCATTGAGTAAATGAGTACAAATGTACAATGCAAAAGTAACTCACCCACAAATTTTGTTGCAAAAGTACACTTCAAACTATTTCTACACTTTACAAATTTAAACATATGCAGCTATGCCATTACTTTATTCATTTCTTTTGCCAGAAAACATAAATATACAAAAAATGGACATGGAACTTAAGTAAGTACGGTCATCTTCTTCATTGCTTCCCCTACCACAATTTTTGGAGCTTTGAATGCTCGGTTTCAACCACAAATCTTTTTTATCCAAAAAAAAAAAAACCACAAATCTTTATATCTGTTCATCTTCCTTCCACTTACCTCAACTATTTAGCAAATATTCCACCAAATTTCTCTCAAATTTGTTGTTTTACACTATAAAAAATGAGTTACATTACAGTATGTTTTGTATATATAGTTTCACAAATAAAAAACTGTTTCTTATTTGTATATGCATTTTACTTCAAGTGAACTCGGATCCACAAATACTAGACTCGAACCACAACACACCCATTTTCCGTTATTTGTTTGGCAATTTAAAAAAATCCACCATTGTGATCATAATATTCAAGTCTAGTCCTGAACACAAACAAGCGAAGGCACTGACGAAAGCTTCAAATCTTTAAAACCAATTTTTTTATAAAAAACTTTTGATTTGTTTTTTAACATTAACAAAAGACATAAAAAAATAACACTATTTCTAAATTTGAAGAGGTGCTACTGCGACGTTGTTTCAATAGTTTGAAATATGAATCATATAATTATCATAAATAAGCTAAAAGTAAAAAAAATAAAAATAATAAAGGAGTAAAACATACTATTGCGATTTTGAAAGAAATCTTAAACCCAGACCATATTGGCTACAAAAGACATTAAATTGCGATTATATATTCGTTTAATATTTTTGTATATTATTATACTAATTGTTATCTAGCTAATTGACTCTCATCAAAATTATATATCATATATTTATACGAGGAAAATATAAATATATTGAAAACGTATTCATTATCATTTTGTAGCTATCTTCCTATTAAAATATCTTTAAAAGAAAAAAAACAATTAGTAAATGGAAAAAAATACCAATCAAGACTTATATAATTCATTAAAATCGTATCTACCACGCCCCCAAAGATATACAAGCTTAATAATAAAACGAGTAAAAAAGAAAAAAAAATCGTCCTTTTTCCTCTCTCACTCACTCTCAACAGTCTTTCTCGCTCAAGTCAAAGACACATTATCAAATTTTCCTGCACTCACGAAACCACATTCCCACCAGAGCTTTCTCTCTCTCTTACTCGAAGAACGGTTAGAGTTGATAGATAGCTCTCACAAATGCCGTCGGAGTCGTCGTACAAGATCCAACGACCGGCGGCGTCTGGAGGATCTCGGCGAAACTCAAGCCCTGACTCATTGATCTTCACACCGGAATCTAATCTCAGCCTCTTTTCTTCCGCCTCCGTTAGCGTCGATCGCTGCTCTTCCACCTCCGACGCTCACGACCGCGACTCTCTCGTCTCCGCTCCTTCTCTGGTACTCTCTCCCCGCATTGTTCGTTTTGATGAATATGGGATTAAAAATTTGAATCTGAGTGTTTCATGATGATTTCAATATGACATTGTGATTAAGCGTATATTTGAGTTAGTGAAAATCATGCAAGTTTCGTCAATTTGACTGTTCATCATTGAATGACGCGGAAACAGATTTGTTCCTGTCAAATCTGGAACAAGCGATATTAAATTAATTATTATTATCTGTCTTCATAAGTTTTCTTCAATTGCACTGGGATTTCATGATTTACAATTTCTTTGAGATGATTACATGCAATTTTTAGAATTTTTTTGCGAGTAGTGACAACTCTGGATTTTGGAAAATGTTTTTGAGGATATTTTTTGTAGTAGATCTTGCATTTTTTTTTTTTTTTGGAGTAAATTTTGATTGTATCATTTGAGATGACAGGAGCGAGATCAACGGGTAAGTTCGAGCTGTAAAGATGATGTAGATCCAGACAAGCGTGAAACAGGGTGGAAGCACAGTCGCAACTCTAGAAAAACAAATAAAGTGAAAGGTAAAACTACAAAAAGTGCTAGTGAAACATTGATGAAAAACTTGTCAAGAAAATCGACAAAAAAAAAATAGTCTAAAAGAGATCAAATCAATTATGCTTTGGAATCTCGAAACCAAGTTTTTCTCTTGCTTACTTTATCTTTGTTTTCATCTGAAAAGCAGCTTGGAAAGAGGAGTTTGAGGTTAACCACAAGGAAGATGAAAACCAGAATCTTGATTCAGCTAGGAGCTCTTTCTCTGTAGCTCTTAGAGGTGAGTTTGTAGTTTGTGCTTAGAAGACATACTTGAAGAGTAACAAAAGGTTGTTTAATCTGGATTCTCTATAGAATGTCAGGAACGAAAATCCAGATCTGAAGCTCTGGCGAAAAAGCTAGACTACCAAAGGACTGCTTCATTGGATCTTAGTAATGTAACCTCTTCATCTCCGCGAGTGGTAAACATTAAGAGAACTTCAGTTTCCACTAATAAATCTAGCGTGTTTCCTAGTCCTGGAACTCCCACTTATCTGCATGGTATGCAAAAGGGTTGGAGCTCGGAGCGAGTAGCTTTACGTTCAAACGGGGGAAGAAGTCCGCCCAATGCTGGTTTTTTACCTTTATGTAGTGGTAGAACAGTTCCTTCGAAGTGGGAAGATGCAGAGAGATGGATACTTAGTCCTCTTGCTAGGGAAGGAGCCCCTCGAACTTCATTTGCAGCATCACATGAAAGGCGACCTAAATCAAAGAGTGGTCCATTAGGTCCTCCAGGACTCGCATATTATTCGTTGTATTCTCCTGCGGTTCCTATGGTTCATGGTGGGAACATGGGCTGCTTAACAGCAAGCTCTCCATTTTCAGCTGGTGTCTTGCCAGAAAATGTCTGTTCTAGGGGTTCCACTGCAGCAGCCTTTCCTCAAAGAATCGATGCTTGCATGGCGAGATCAGTTAGCATTCATGGCTGCTCTGAAACTCTACCCTCGTTGTTGTCATCCCAAGGTATAGACGGATCAACTCTCTTGTAACCCATTTTCTTAAAACTACTTTTGAGTTTTGAATATAATCAAACCATCCATAACTTTTATCGGGTTCGTGTGCCAAAAATAGAGTGGACAAAGGACTCATGGATCAACACATTGTCCCGCTATACTAATCGATTCAATACCAGGATCTGAATATTTCGATATTTTGGTCTGGCAAGTGCTTACTGATTTGTTACCAATATGTACAGATGACTTCCATGACAGCATTAAGGATGCTGCTACTGATCCTCGAGCTGTCTCAAGAAGGGATATGGCAACCCAGATGAGCCCCGAGGGAAGCATTCGCTTATCCCCTGAGAGACAGTGTTCGTTCTCTCCCTCCTCTCCATCAGCACTACCTATTGTGGAACTACTGAATGCTCATTCCAACCGAGCGGAAATCAAGGATTTACAAGTTGACGAGAAGGTAACTGTAACTCGCTGGTCAAAGAGGCACAGAGCTCTGTACCATGGAGATAGCTCACAAATGCGGGACCACTTAGATGGAAAAGTTAGGGATCCTCAAGGTTTGACATGGTATGTTCTAAAGCTGTTAGAGGGTCTTTCCCTCTTCCATTTCACCTGCAAATAATTTCCTTTGCATTTCTTTGTTTTTTTTTCCGTATGATTTCCCTTCAATCCAATTCTAGATTTCAGGAATGACACATTAATCACTCTCTTTAGCTCTGGAGAATCATATAAGTAACAGGAATGCTAGTTTTCAGCTGATTATCTATGAAATCACTATTTTTAGTCCCACCTTGTAAACTACCCCATTGATGATACAAACTCATGAATCTGAATAGGTGTGCCATATCTGATGTGGCCCAAGGATGCGCACCATCGCAGATTGTCATACGAATGAGTTAGATTTGGAATTGTGATTGAAAGTTTCATATTTTTGTAGGGCGAAGAGCGAGGAAGCGAGAATCATGTCTTGGGAAAATTTGCAGAAAGCTAAGGCCGAGGCAAAAATAAGAAAGCTAGAGGTTTAATAAAATGTCTCTCTTGATATATGATAGTGACTGCTTGAGTGAGATTGTGTAGGAGTAACTAATGTCAGAATGAATTGTTCTCAGATGAAGTTGGAAAAGAAAAGATCATCGTCGATGGAAAAAATAATGAGAAAAGTGAAATCAGCAGAGAAGAGAGCGGAGGAGATGAGGAGGTCGGTGTTAGAGAATCAAGTTCCAAATGCATCCCGTCGCAAGGCTATATCTTTCGGAAGATGTGGGAAGAAGAAGATGGCTTCCCTTAGTGGTTGCTTCACCTGCCATGCATTCTAGTTGCCCTTTACGGTAAACGAAAACTCTTCACTCAATGCGTACGTAACATTTAGTTTTCTTATTCCTACTTGTAATACTTTGATAGAGTTGATTTTCAATACATGTGCTTTACGTTTGTAGTTAGTTCCTAGCTGAGTAAACCCGAGGGATGAATCCACCCCTTTCTACGTACGTTTGTGGTCCCTTGGGGTGTGTTAGAGGTGAATTGATCCCTTGAGAGCACCAAATATTTTACTTACTGATCGCTTATGCATCATCGTCTGATCATGTTAATGTTCTAAGCTTTATTCTAGTTTTCAGGTTCCTTACAAAATGTCTTTATAACTAGTGGTGGCTTTTATACAATATCATGCGTATGCAAACCAATCAGACTAGTTCATAAGCATACAACATTATTAACACATATCCGACATCAATAATGAGATCAAGCAGTTAGTTGATGCTGGCTCAACGGGCTATATGGGAATGTAAAACATTATTAACACATCCGAGTCCGAATCTTACTAGCCAATCTACTGAATTAGTGCATTGCACGTCTTAGAAAGATTAAACTCCAATTAATCTAATTTCTTTATATGTAATCACATTTTACTATGATGTTTTGTTGATGCATGCATTGATATAACATGTTATTTATGTTTTTTTTTATTGCCAATTTTTTTACTTTTCCTTATAATTTTCTTAAAAGACGTTACAAATATTTTAAGCCAAATTCGTATAGAAACACCACTATAACAAACTTCTGAGATATTAAGACGTCAAATACACTGACGTGTTTTAGAGAAATATAAGCTTAGAGTACAAATAAAGTTGTTCATCCATGGCAAATATCAGATTTTGATACTTTTGAGTTTTTAGAGAGAGGCATTGAGTTATGAGAGAAAAACGTGTTTAGTTCCTTTTTTTTTTGACGAATAAACTTGGGTTTTAATATCTAAAATATACTGAAATAATATTTGACCATTTTATAAATGTTTTTAGAATCTTCAAAAATAAATCCAAATTGGGTTGCCTAGAGAATAAAATATAAATTAGGTTTTTTCATTTTTATATATATACTAGATTAAGGACTCGCATATGTGCGGGTTTATGAGAAGATAATTTCTAACTCCATAAAAAAAAACCAAACACGACAAAGTGGAAAACAAAATCAGATCATTCGTAAAAAATTAAAAGTTAATAAAATAAATTTGAGAACGTTGATGTGAAACCGCTGATGATTAAGAAGTCTGACAATCACTTTTTTTTTTATTCTTTTATTAGTTGATTTCCAATTAGATTTGATCACATATTTTCAAATAATTATGTTTTTCTATTCATATTTGAATTAGATTTACTTTTAACTATTTTTTGCTACTCATATATCTATTTCTTAAATCTTGTTGAACAATTCCCATTAATTATTTTTAATTTTTAATATTTTAAACTCCTTAGAAAGAAACCAAATGCGAAAAGTGCAATACAAAATTAGATAACCCTTGAAGATAGATAAAATAAGTTTGAGAACGTCGATACGAAACAACTGATGAAGAAGTCTAACCGTTATTTAATTATTTGATTCTACTATTTTATTATATTATTTGATTTTTAACTAAATTTTGTACATATTGCCAAATAATTAGTTTTTCCTAAACCTATTTGAAGTAGTTTTACTTTTTATTATGTGACTACTCATATATCTATTTAGTCCAAACCTTAATGAATTGGATTTCAATTTTCTGTTTGAATTAGATTTACTCATTTTTTAAATCATATTTAACATTTTTTTTGAATCAACATATTATTTTTTTGCTTATAAAGAACGAATTATAAATATTTTATCACTTAATTTCTTATTTTTTATTATTTTATTGATAAACTTTTACTCTATATTTTTTCAATAGATGAAACTCTTTTGTCACATGTTAAATTCTAATTGAATTTTTTTTGTTTACACATGTCAAAATCTGATCGACTTATTGACACGTATCACGATCATATTAATTATAAAATAGACGCATTAAACTTTATATAATAAGTAGATTTAGAACACGTACATATGCGGGTTTGTAATCTAAAAATGAAATCAATCCATTAAAAGTAAAAAAGAAAAAAATTAGATCACCAGTGGAAGTAAATAAAATAAATTTGAGAACGCTGATGCAAAACCACTAATTGAGAAACTTAACATTAGATTATTTTATTATTTGATTTTCAATTAAATTTTATCACATATTTTCAAATTATTAGTTTTTCCTATTTCTATTTGAATTAGGATTACTTTTTAATCTAGTTTTTTAAATCTTGATGAATTTATCCTCATATTTCTAGTTGAATTATTTTACTCTAATATTTTATAACCCGTTAAAAAAAAACACAAAAATGAAAAAAAAATAGACCATACGTGAAATAAATAAAATAAGATTGAAAACGTCGATGTGAAACCAAGGTTAGAGAAGCCTACAAATTATTTGTTTATTCTTGATTCTCATACTTTTTCTTATATTATTTGAATTTTCAATTAATATTTATAAGATATTCCAAATAATTAGTTTTTCATAATTAGGCTGACTTTTTATCATATAACTACCCAAATTTTTTTTTTTTTAAATCTTGACGAATTATTTTCGTATTTTTATTTGAATTAGACTTACTCATATTTTTAATCGTATTTGACTTTTCTTTTTTACTTCTGAATCGACATATTATATTTCTTCCGATAAAAAATAAATTATAAATATTTCATCGTTTGGTTTCTTACTTTCTATAATTCTCTAAACATGAGAAACATTCAAAATAATTTTATTTTCATACATCAATTTTGCAAACTTTAGGTTTGGGTGTCTACGTAATGGTAAATCTAAAAAAAAAAAAACACAATATAATGTACATTTTTTATTTATTTTTTGTAATCGAATTTCAAAATATAATGATATTATATTTTTAAAAATGGATTAATTTTTTTTGACATGTGCCTAAATTTAATTGGAAAAAGAATTCTGGATGAGATTATTGAAATTTTAAATTGCTTGGTGAGAAAATCGAGAGAGTACAAAAAATTTTCAACAAAAGTGAAAGATTATACTTCTTGAAGATTTAGGTATGTAAACCTAATTCTATTCGAACTCAACAGATTTTTACTTGTGTATTTAATATTCTACTGAAAAAAGTATTTGATGTTTTGCTTTATCTATTTCTATTCAAAATCAAAATATATGTAAACGTATATATGCTAAATGGAAAACGTTGATAGATGTTGCTTTTATAATCTAATTGATAAATACAAATATATAAGATTTTTTTTAAATGAGATTATTTGACACATGGCAAAAGCTAATTGGAAAATTGTTTAAGAGTTAGTTATATATTTTGATTATTTTATTATTTGATTTTCAATTAAATTTCATCATGTATTTTCAAATTATTACTTTTTCGATTCTTATTTGAATTATGTTTACTTTTTACTTATATATCTATCTTTTAAAAATCTTGATGATCTTATTCTTATTTTTTTATTTTAGTTATTTTTACTCTTTTAATATTTTATGACCCGTGAAAAAGAAACCAAACATTAAAAAGTAGAAACCAAAATCATATCACCCGTAAAAGTAAATAAGATTGAAGACATCATTGTGAAACTACTAATAAAGAAATCTAACAATTATTTATTTGTTTTGATTTTCCTATTTTTCATATTATTTAATTTTTAGTTAAATTTTATCACATATTTCCAAATAGTTAGTTTTTCATATTCCTGTTTGAATTATATATTTTGTTTATTATGTAGCTACTCATAAATCTATTCTTAAAAAAAAAATATTGATGAATTAATTCTCATATTTCTATTTGAATTAGATTTACTCATGTTTTTAATCATATTTGATTTTTCCTTTTTTCTGAATCGACATATTATCTTTCTTCCGATAACGATAATGCACATTGTATTATGTTTTTCAATTCGTTTTGTATTATGATTTTAAAATTTAATGATATTAGATTTATTTAATTAGATTAAACTATTTTGACACATGTCAAAAGCTAATTGGAAACTTTTTTAACACGTGTCAAAATCTGATCAACCGACTGCCATATGTCTTGATCGTGTTAATTACAACGTTAGACGCATCAAGCTTTATATAATAAGATTTGTGTGAAATGGAATCTAATTAGGTTCTTTCATTTATATATATATATATATATATATATATATATATGCGAATTTTTCTTATATATAATTATATTTCAATTTAGTTTTTTTTACGAACAAACGTTGGGTTTTAATATATAAATATACTGAAAGAACATTTGACCATATATAATTTAGAATATTAAAAAAAGATCCAAATTGTGTTGCCTAGAGAATCAAGTATAGATTGAAGTTGATATAATAAAAGGTAAACTAATTCTAAATTATAAAGAGAATTTTTGAGATATGCCATTTTTTAACTGCTACTTTGTAAAAATGCTACTGTACAAAAATGTCATTGTTTAAAAATCTTTACAAGCGTACCATTCCATTTTTTCCATATCCCCAGATTGCCTTTTGATTCATTTTAATCTAACTTTTTGTATTGATTTTTTCAGATCTTGTCTCCCAACTCGAGAATTCCTCTAAAATCGTCATCTCCGATCTCAAATCTCTCCATCTCCGATCTCAGATCTCTTTGTCTCCGATTTTGCCATCTCCGAACTCCGTCGCGATCTCCTCTGAGAAGATTCGAGAAAGAGTTGTTGTTGATCTGGTGGTGCGTTTGACGAAGAACATGGATATGAGATTGGATCTGGTGGATTTGGGAAGAAGAAAGGTTGTTTTGCCCGATTAATGATCCAATTTGTCGAAGATCCAACCTGTGTTAGATCAAAAACGGTGAAAAGTCAACTTCCAGGTAATATCTAGGGAAGGTAGAAAAAGAAGGAGGAAGAGAAAACGCAAACGCGGAAGAAGAAGAATCGGAAACGCTTTTGAATAGCTTATGAAACCTTTTAAATACCTTATAAAACCTTTTAAATACCTTATAAAACTGTTTAAAAATATTATAAAACTGTTTAAAAATATTATAAAATATTATAATACCTTATTGTTTCTTGTGATGCTTGACTTTGTTGTTTACATAGTCTGATCAATTCTTACACGAATACTTTTGTTCTTGTTTTGTCTCCGTTGATGCATAAACTTCTGAGAGCACTTGGAGTTTTTGCATGAGGAGTCTTTTAAATAATTTTTAAGTACATTATACAACCTTTTAAATACCTTATAAAATATTTTATAAAAATGTTTAAAAATATTATAAAACTATTAAAAAAACTCATAAAACACTTTTGTACGCAGTCACAAAGATCAATCGTCTCCAGTTTTAGAAGATGTCTATTTAACAAAGATTCTAACATCAAAATTAGGTTATAAAACATTTTAATTATGTTTTAAAACTTACAAAATATTTTTTAATTACAAAACTGTAAGACAAAAATAAGGATCAAAAAGAAGAATATCGTTTGATAAAATTAAAAGAAAAAAGTAGAAGAAGAAGAACATTCAACAACAAAATTAACCCATATTGAAATCAACCCCAAATTGATAAATTGAAATTTGGGTTAATTAGCTTAATATTACTTTTGAGAGAGATAATTGGAAAACTAGCAGTTCCATTTTCGGAATTAGGTGAGTAGCAGAGAGAACATAAAAATGGACGAAATTGCCACTTAGATGTGTTTTAGGTAATAAGTAAAAAAAAAAAAAAAATCCCTAAAAATCTTGATTCGAAGAACCGAATTTTTTGATCTGAAACGGATGTAGATGAGGAAAAAATCTTGGGTGTATCGGATTGAGCTTGAATATTTTTGACCATTGGATTTAGGGTATAGTGAGATCTCGACACCTTGCTATAAAATGAGGACTGTTGATGTTGTTCGTAAGTCATTGGCGTTTGAAAGAGAAGCAGTAGATTACGAGGCCGAAGCTATCAATGGTGAAAAAGACGGTGAACAAGGTTGTCGGCGGATCTCGAAAGGAAGGAGAGGTATGTATAGTTGACTATGGTAGTTTGCATTCTATATGGTGGTAGAATTCTGAGATTTTAATTGGAATAGTGAACAATTTATTTCAGATCTCGAAAGGGACGATGGTTGTTGTCTTGTTGGGTGAATGAGTTGTTTTGGAGACTGGTGTTTGGGATCTCATACCGAAGTAGGGTGAGCTATCTAGGTATTTTATGTTGACATCCAGACTACGATTTCAGGAGCTGTTGGTGATAGTGAAGGAAAAGTTTCAGATTTGTGCAACCAAAGCTGTTCATTTTTCCTACCCATGCCCCGAGTGGATGGTGATGTGTGGTGAGGGGATTACACCTCCAGCCTCAATAACAAGTGATGACGATGTGAACGTTTTTGAGGCGATATGCAGTCATATTGAGAAGGTTAACTTGTGTGTAACGATTCGAGAAACTGAAGAAGTGGCTGCATTTTGAAACAAAGGTGTCGAAATCTGGTCAAAAATCTTGAGGACGTGAAACCTAATTATTGTAGCGAACTATATTGGATCCCATTATATTATAGGGACGTATTTGATTATGGCTTATTCTTACTTCTTCTTAACTGATTTTTGTAACTATATGCAAGACGTACCCACATCGTTGACTATATTGTAGTTTGTTTGCATATATTAGTGAACTATGCATATTAATATTTTAATAGTCAACTAATATAACCACTATACATAATAATATTCTAATCGGTACTCGTTCACGTATTTTAATCTGAACAGGGGCAGAGGCAGGTGTGTCGAACACAAAAGGAAAGGCAATATGTATGGATGAAGGGGGGTCAAGATGAAGGGTCTTCCTACGAGAGTGATTCCGAGGATGGTGATTGGCACAATTTTGCTTTAATGGAATGCGAACACACCGAAAGTGATGGGAAACAAGGAAATGCAACGGAGGATCCAATTCCTGTCATCAGTGAGACTGGAGAATGCTCGCACAAATGGCCCTGTACTTTGGATCTGATTGACTCCGGCGAAGATGCGGACATTGAAGAAGACATGTTTCGAGAGAAGCCGAGGCCATGTGTCCTACAAAATTGTGTAGATGAGGCATTGTCATCCGTGTTATCCAACAAAGCGGGCACTCCGAGGGATGCACCACCTGTGTTGGACGAAAGTGTTTATGGGGTGAGGTTTCTAAACTACGTCATCGTTTTATTTATAGCTGACTATTTTAAAGACGATATAGAATAGCAGTCAATTAAATTACAATAAGTAGTTGACTATGTTTAATTGACTACTATTCTATATCGTCCAGAATTATAATTAGTAGTTGACTATGTTTAATTAAATTACAATAAGTAGTTGACTATGTTTAATTGGTTGTAGGTGTTCACGGTGCCCTATATGATCTTGACTATGAAGGCGATGCAGTGTTCATTGGGAGAGTTTTCAGAAGCAAGGAAGTTTTTAAAGTGAAGATGGCCATACATGTAATCAATCGGAAATTCCACTCCAGGACAACACGATCAACACCTACTTATGTCGAGCTGCTGTGTATTTCCAAGAACTGTCCTTGGCGTGTCTACGCGTCAATGATTGATGAAACTGGAAATTTCCAGATTAAGATAGACAGCTTTGATCATACTTGTTCAATTGAAGATACTATCACCGTCAAGCAACCCCTTAGCCTGCTCCCATAACTCCATGAAAAAGAGTCTTGACACAGTAACATACTTTCCAATTTTGAAAGCACTGTAAGAATATAAGAATGTATATAGTCAACTAGTCGTGTAAAAATGTATATAATCACTTATTAATGTATATAGTTGGTGTAGATAGTCAACTATATATGTAAAAAACTAAAAATATAGTTAGCAATTTGTTCCCAATTATTGAAAGCACTGTAAGAATATAAGACTGTAGGTAGTCAACTAGACGGGTAAGAGTGTATATAGTCAGCTGTTATTGAATATAGTCAACTATTATCGAATATAGCCAACTATATATATAAAACAAGTTTGAAAACACTAACCTACTATTTTTCATCGCCTTAAGAAGCATCTGAAAAGCTGAATCATCTACTATGGGGATGGGGTTATGGCGAGGAAACACAGTTACGATTATCTTCGGTTGTTTGGCGGCTGGAATGGTTGTGTCTGACATGACTGGTGGGAGCTTCCGTTTTGTTCTTTGTTTCCTAGTTAAGTTTCTTATCAGCTGATTGGTTGCGTCAGTGGTTGCCTCTTCTACTGCTAGTTTGGTAAGGGAAATTCCATCCTACGTAAGTCCTAACGAGAAGGTGGGCGCTGTGAATTTTTCCTACAAAGAACAAAACGATAGTTAGGTAAATGATTAAGATAGATAACAATAATCTCAATAGTTAACATTATAGTACGAATATCGATATTCTTACTTTTGACTGTGCATTCTCTGTGTGGAGAAACTGTGCAAAATCTTCCTCGATCATAGGAGGATCATTAGGTGCTCCTCCATTAGCAAGTACTTCATTTACTACACCCATTACATCTTTCATTGGAGGATCCATAATACCAACATTGACGGCATCTTTGGGCATACGTTCCTGGTAAAAAGACGAAGGCAGAGATGAGAAGTTAGCTGTGACACAAGGATAATTCACTATAATACACCAAGTTTACCATACATAGTAATAGTGAACTAAAATAGTGAACTACATTACGTTACCTAATATATAAATATAGTTTATTATAATAGTTCACTATACGTATATGTTGTCCTGGTTGCAGATAATCTTACTTCTGATTGTGTATTATCTGCATGGAGAGATGATACAACATCTTTCTCGGTCTCAGGGAGATCTCCCGTCACCTTCTCAACACCAGCATCGATGGGATCCTTGGTCATATGTTCCTGGGAAAAAGAGGAAGACACGTAGAGAAATAGTTCACTATACCACAACAAGTTCAATATATACGTAGTAATAGTTAACTAAAGTCAACTATAGTAAATGATTAGACGTGCGGTTACCTTTCCTTAATTGGCATCAGCAAGTACTTCATCTCCCACGCCCATTGAATCAGTCCTTGGCGAATCCACAGTGTCTGAAGGAGCAATGTGCGCTGTTTCTTGTGACTTAACTACAGCAATATGCTCGGAGAGAATGTTTAGCTTATCAGACATATCCTTTAATTCATTCTTAATAGCCGCATCTTGATCTCACAGTAAACCAGTCCATTTTTGCATCAAAGTCTTTTAGTTTCTTTAGCAACTTGTTGTTATAGTAAACAAATGCAAGATGATAAATCGTTGTTTGTATGTTCAAAAGTATGTAGCTAAAAACAAACAAAAGCAAGAGAAATATACATGTTGAGTGATCAATAAGATCTTGCACCTCGGCCATAGTAAGAGCAGTGGGATTCTCCAATGTTTGTCCCTTGTCTTTCTTCGATATTTGCCCCTTGGCTTTATCCTTTTTGCAAGGAGGCACAATTGCTGCGTCACACTTGTTTTTCCCCCTGTTTGACTTGGCATTATCCTCTTTTCCTAGAGGCACAAATGTTGCGTCAACTCCGCCAGACCATGAATCTGCTGTGAACAAATAATTTTTCTCGAGAAGCTCTATCATATGCAGAACTCTATCATCCTCCTTCTCATCAGACCAAGATAAGTCGGCTTCTTTTAGACCTTCAGCAGGTAGAGTATATGCTACATTTACCTGAAACAAAACACAGGTGAGTAAACTACTCCAAAAGATGCTGTCCAATACGTCCAATAGTTAACTATTTTCGAACAATAGTTAACTATTATTATTGGAACGTAGTTGACTACATGGAAGAGGAAAAAATAAGAGAAAGTTACAGAACGTTCTGTGTCTAGCTTTTTAACCAATCTCATAGAGATGGTGAGAGGTTTTTCAGCTTCTTTATTATCGGAGTCATCCTCTGATTTGGCAGGGACGACCGTTTCCTTTTTATTCTTGTTTATCTCAATTTTGCAAATGAGATTATCTCAGGTATACAAGTCAATGCAACAAGCTGCAGACCGTGAATGAAACCTTGAAACCTTGAATTGGCCATTGAGGATTGACACATACCCGCTTCTTTTCTGAGCTTTATGCTCTTCATTGTCAAGGCGAAACAATCTCTTCCCCATGGGTGTTGTAGAAAAACATCCAAGTCTCTAATCATACGAACGTGGGAGAGAGAGAACATAATAAAAGAAGCACATAATAATTTTGGGCTAAAGGTTTTGATTAAGATAGATTGAGAAATTTTTATTTATTTATTCTATATACTTGATGAATATCTGTACATATATGCAGATTTTGATTATATATAACTGTATTTCATATTTATAATAGTTAAGCGATATTTGGCCACATTTTATATGTAATTTCGTATAAATATTTGTTTTTTTAAAAAAATTTCTTTCGTATTCATTTATATTTAAATATATTTAATTATCACCATTCGTCATTTTTTTTTTCCAGAAACCGATATATCCTAACCGAAATCCAAATTATTTATCGGAACCCACAATTTTTTATAATCTTTGTCTTTTTTGTTTTTTCGTGATTAATAATATATTGGCCTCTTAATCAAAAACCATAAATAATGAAATAGCCGAATTTGCCGAATATTGCCATTCCGACAACTACCACTACATTTTGGAGATATGAAAACTTTTAATCAAGCTCAAGTGACCCCTAAGAACAATAATGCAAAATACGTCTATATATATGAACCATATTGTCCAAACTCCCACTCGCCAGTTATGGAGAGGTATTATTAATTCAGCCTTATGAAATATCATAGAAAAAATGAAATATAGAAAGAAATCAATATTGAGGCGAATATTCTTTTGTCTAGGGTTTATTATTGATTGTGTGAATAATGAATTACAAACCTTTATGACCCCTTTATATAAGTCATAAAACCCGATACAACTAGGAATATGAAATATTCTATTCCTACCAGGAATATGAAATATTCTATTCCTACCAGGAATATGAAATATTCTATTCTTAAGATATACCGTCCACCCTTCCACATGTGAACCCTAGTCTAACTAGGAATGAGATTTTAAGTCACCTAGAATAACAAACTCCACCTTAACTAAAATCTCATGTACCATCACCTTCAGACCCTTTGTTCACTTCTTGGGGGAGGGGGATTTCTTCTTCTTCCTTTAGCACTGGAAGACATAGAGTAAATCCAAACAATGCTTGAACTTCTCCACAGTGACTGGCTTGGTCAACATGTTTGCTGCATTTTCCGACGTGTGCACCTTCTCTAATAGAATATCACCTGAAGCTACCAACTCCCTGATCTTGTGATACCTCACCTGAATGTGCTTCATCCTAGCATTATACACTTGATTCTTAGCCAGATAAATCGCACTCTGACTATCACAGTGTAGCAGAACTTCACCTTACTCAACACTCAACTCTGCTACTGCTGAAAGTTTGAAGTGAGTCGCCAAAGGTGTAGATATTGGTTTTGAATCAGCCATATCCAACCTCTCTAACACCTTCTGAATGTAGCTCTTTTGAGAAAGCCATAAGAATATTCATCCCAAGAATCTTCTTTGCAGCACCAAGGTCCTTCATCTCAAACTCTCTTCCCAGTAATCCTTTCAACTCCATAATATCATCCATACTTTTTCCAGCAATGAGCGTATCATCAACGTACAATAAGAGGAATATGGAAGTATGGTTATCGAGGTACCTTACATAAACACAGCAGGCATACTCACACCTCTGATAGCCAATGTACAACATATATGAGTCAAACCGTTTGTACCACTGCTTAGGAGCCTGCTTCAACCCATACAGAGACTTCTTCAATCTGCACACTAGGTTCTCCAGTCCTGGCATCACAAACCCTTCAGGTGGCTATCTTCCTTCAAATCTCCATGAAGGAAAGCTGTTTTCACATCCATTTGTTCTAAGTGAAAATACCGGCTAGCTAGCAGTTCCAACACAACTCGTATGGAAGTGTATCTGACTACATGGGAGAAAATCTCGTCATAGTCTATCCCCTTATAAAATCTCGTCATAGTCTATCCCCTTATTTTGTGAGTAATCCTTTGCTACTAACCTCACTTTGTACTTCACTGCTTCATTCTCAGACCCTCCTGGTTCCACCTTGAAAATCCACTTACAACCAATCGCTTTCTTGCCCTTTGGTAGAGGTACAAGATCCCAAGTCTGATTTTTCTCTAAACTTTCATTCTCTTCTGTTGTAGCACCTATCCACCACTCTCTTTCTGGACTAGACATAGCCTCCCGAAAGCTAGATGGATCATCCGTACCAACCAGAAGCGCATAAGCAACCATGTATTCAAACATGTACATGACTGGTGGTTTTATCACACGTTTTGCTCTGTTTGCAGCTGTACTCTCCTCTCCACGTTTTAATTACCTTTCTGTCATTCTTGGACAGCCTGCTCATCACTTACTGCTGCTGGTCCTGTTTCACTGGACCCCTCCTGAACTGCCTTAGAACCTGTGTCAGCCTCAATGGTAACAAGCACTCGTTCTGACCTTGCCTGCTGCACCATACTCTCTTCATCAAATACCACATCTCGACTGATCACCCTTTTCCTAGCCTCAGGATCTCATAACTTGAAGCCTTTCACACCTTTCTCAAAACCTAGAAATATGCACTTCTTAGACTTAGACTCTAACTTAGATCTCTCGTCGCTTGGAATCAGCACATAAGCTGGACATCCAAAAATCCTCAAGTTTGATAGATCAATATCTACCCCAGTCCAAACCTCTTATGCGACTTTACCCTATATGGAAACCCTTACGATCTATTGATGAGATAAACCGCCATGTTTATTGCCTCTGCCTAGAACTGTTTTGAGAGCCCTGCATTCAGCCTTAAACACCTAGTCTTCTTTGCAATCGAACGGTTCATTCTCTCACTGACACCGTTATGCTGAGGTGTTTTCCTCACTGTAAAGTGCCTCTGAATACCATGCTCCTCACAAAACTTCTGGAATGCGCCATCAGTATACTCTATACCATTATCTGATCTCAGATACCTAACATTTCTCCCTATCTGGTTCTCTACTTCAGCCTTCCAAATCTTGAACTTTTCGAATACCTACAATTTTTGCCTTAAGAAGTATACCCAAACCTTCCTCGAGAAGTTATCGATGAATAGAACAAAGTATCTTGATCCTCCCAATGACTGTTCCTGAGTTGGTCCCCAGACATCAGAATGGACATAGTCTAAAAGACCTTTTGTCATGTGTTCACCTGTCTTAAAAGACACCTTGGACTGCTTTCCCATCATACAGAACTTACAAAAATCCATCTTGCACCTCATCATTCCATCCAGAAGACCCCTTTTATGGAGTTCTTTCAAACCATGCTCTCTAGTATGCCCCATACGCATATGCCATAAAGCCGTTTTATCATATTCAGAATTCGCAGCTGTAGCTCCGCCTATAACCACGCTTCCCATCAATCTGTATATGTTTCCAGCTGTAATCAGTCCCTTCATCACTATCACACCTCCTTTACTAACCTTCAACACATCTTCATCTTCATCAGTACTGAATCTGAATCCATTTCTGTGGAGAGTACCCATGGAGATCAGATTCTTCTTTACTACTGGAACATGTCGTACATCAGTTAGTATCCTGATTGTACCATCGTGCATATGAAACTTGACTTATTCAATGCCCACAATATTACAAACCTTGTCATCTGCCAACTGAACTGACCCGATATCTCCAGCCTTATACGTCTCAAACCATTCCCTGTTGGAGGTCATATGGAATGAAGCGCCTGAATCAAGCATCCAAGAATCTTCATTTTTCCCTGATGTTACAGCGAGCATATCAAAGTGAATATCCTCTGAATCTTCTGTTTCCTGGACCACGTTTGCAGACTTTGTAGAATACTGCAAATTTTTGTTACCGTTCTGTCTCTTGTCAGGACAATCTCTTCTGAAGTTTCCTGTTTTGCCACAACCATAGCAGATAGCCTTATTCCCAACTTTTGGCTTTGATTTTCTTCTGCTATTACCTCCTAACTGCTTCTCTTTCTGTCTCCCCCTATTTTGGTTGTAGTTTACATACAATCCATCGAATTGAGACCTCTTTGAACTGCTATTTTGTCGTCAATCGTGATGAGATAGCAATAATGCAGTGACAGTCTCCAGCTTTATCATTTCCTTATCGCACGTTAAAGCTGTCAATAGGTTCTCATATGCAGGGGTAGAGAACACAACAGAATCATGGCTTTATCCTCGTCCTCAATCTTTACATCCACACGCGTCCGATCACCAATAATTTGATTAAACGAGTTAACGTGTTGTACAAGATCACCTCCATCATGCATCGTCAATCCATATAACTTCTGTTTCAGATGCAACTTTTTAGACATCGACTTCGACATATATAACTTCTTTAACTTATCCCACATAGCTTTCAAAGTTGTAAGATCCATTACCTGATGAGTAATCTCGTCTGAAAAACACAGACGAATCGTCAAAACTGCCCTCTTCTGCATATCATCCCAATCATCCTGTGTGATCGCGTTTGGCTTTGCATCTAAAATCGTCTTCTTCATATCCTGCTGTGTCATCAGATCTTTCACCGCCGTTGCCATAGCCCAAAGTTTCCCTTATCATCGAATCGCGGAATCTCGAACTTAAGAGAACTTCGTCCTCCAGCAATCGCCCTAGATCACAACCCTAGCCTGAATCAGGTCCATTTTTCTGAACCATGGGCTCTGATACCAATTGTTGTGAATTCGGCCTTATGAAAGATTATATAAGAAATGAAATATAGAGAGAAAGCAATATTGAGACGAATACCCCTTTGTCTAGGGTTTATTATTGATTGTGTGAATAATGAATACAAACCCTTATGACTCTATTATATAAGCCCCAAAACCCGATAAAACTAGGAATAAGAAATACTTTCTATTCCTAAGATATACCATTCACCCTCCCACATGTGAACCCTAATCCAACTAGGAATGAGATTTTAAATCACCTAGAATAACAACAGGAATTAAGATCCACCTAAGACATCACCAACTGTAACAAGAACAAAATCTAAACAAAAACGATAGTTAAACAAGAAATCAACTACTGCAAAAATGCGTTTAAAGCATCAAATGTTAATTTGAAATCAGTTCCAAAGGAGACACATAATTTTTTTTATAATATTCATAGCTACGCATACTCACACTAATCTTTGTCGCAAGCGTAATAAGACTATTGGCGGCTGCCCCAATTTCTTTGATTTTGTTTAAGGTAAAACAATTTTTTTGATTTTGTTTCACACCCAGAAATGATTTTCCAGCTTCTATCGAAGCTTATCTTGTACAATATTCCTAACTAGTATTCATGGAATTTTGCAGACTTTTGTATAGATGATTCACATCTATAATATCATTCCTTAAAAAAGGTAACTATTCTAGCTGAATTCATCTCTTCCAAGCTTTGAACACCTGTCGAAACCATCAGTTTGCTTTTTTACCGAAACTGATACTTTTGTTTTGGTTTTCTCCGTGAGGTGAATAATCGACAGCATTGTCACCGACAACCTTCGAGACTTCTCTCTAAGGGAGAACCTTCAAGATCTCCAGGCACGTCTCAAACTTCTGTCCAAGTACACAATTAGTTAGGAAATCAACATGATTGACTGATGTGTGAATTATATGAACTGTAACATCACCAACCTCAATAACATCTCTCATAAAATGTAGCCGAGTGTCTATATGATTGGTTCTTTCATGGAATCCTCCATTTTGGCCAAGTATATAACACTATGTTAATCTAAAAATACTTTAACATCATTCTGCACAAATCTTGATTCACCTAAAAAAACTCTTTAACCACAAAGCTTCTGCTAAAGTCATGTATTACGATTCTGTAGTGGATAAGGCAATAATGTGTTGGAATCATGATCTCCAACTTATTGTATTGCCACCCACTTGAAAAAACATATTTAGTAACTGATTTTCTAATGTCAAGATTAGTTGCATTAATCTGCATCACCGAATCTTTGTACCTTAAAATCTTGTTTCTTAGTAAAAGTTAAAAAGATATCCAATGCTCCTTTTAGATATCTCACTATCCACTTAACAAGTTCTCAATGTTGTATTCCTAGTTTTCTCATGAATTTACTAAACAAACCTACTGCAAAACCCAAATTCGGTCTACATCTAACCATAACATACATTAATCTTCCAACATCAGATGCATATGGAACTTCACTCATCAAATTTCTCTTTGTTAGTTCTTCTTCCTATGTTAAGCTTCTGAGTTTAAATTGTGGTCCAACATGGGTGATCACTGGCTTACTCTCAAATATGTTGAAAGTTCTTAGTACTTCTCTTGTGACAGTTTGAGTGTCCCTGCCTTTCTGTCTCTAATAATGCCCATCTCTAATATTCTTGAATCAGCTCCTAGATCATTCATCTCAAATCCAGTCTTTAAACTGTTCTTTAAACTCTGAATCTTTTTATAGAATCTTTTGATGATATCAACATATCATCAACATATATCAGGAGATAGACCATATGAGATAAATCTGATAATTTAATATACTTTCATGAAACCATCAAATCTCTTGTTATACTGTCTTGGTGACTGTTTTAATCTAGATAAGGATTTTAACAGAAGGACAAGTTATCCTTCCTTTCCTTTCACAATAAACCCTTCTCGTTGTGACATGTAGATTTCCTCTGATAATATCTCATTCAAGAAAGCAGTTTTCACATCTAGCTGTTCTAAATTCAGGTCTTGATTTGTGATGAAAGACATCATTATTCTAACTGATACGTGCTTCGCAACCGGAGCAAATACTTCTGTGTAATCAATCCCTTCTACTTGTGAAAACCATTGTGCTACTAATATAGCCTTAGATCTAGGCATATAAACTCCTGGAATTCTTTATTTTAATTTGAATAATTTGTAGCCTATTACTTCTCTTGTTTTATGGTTTATCCACCAATATCCAAGTCTGATTTTTGATTAGAGAATCCATCTCTTCTTTTGTGGCGGCTGTCCATATCTCTTTATCCTTGCTTTTCATGGCTTATGTGCTTAGGACTTTGGTACATCCATATTTACATCCTCTGCACTAGATAATGCATAAGCTACACAATTAGAATTATATATCAAACCAGAAAGGGTTATTAGATTTTCTTTTGGCTATGTCTCTTGCAAGGATGTAATTTTCCAGATCTTGATGTTCTTCTGACTCATCCACGTTTTCTTCTTCACTTTCTAAACTTGAAGAATCACTTTCTGAGTTTTCTGATGTTGGAGAAATTCCACCTTGAACAATCAGTTTCTGCAGCTTCATTAGAAGGTCCTTGGATCAGTATTGGATTGTAAGTAACTTTCTTTGACTTCTTTTTCTCACATAATCCTTTTATGTCTTTAAACATCTCTTATTCATTAAATATCATGTTCCTGCTAAATGGACATATAAACTCATTTGGTAACCAAAATCTGTAGCCTTTTGTCCCTTGTGGATAACCCACGAAAATGCCTTTTACTGCTCTAGAACTGGTTTTGACTTGAGTTACATGAATGTAAGCTGTGCATCCAAAACTCCTTAGATGACTCAAATCTGGTCTTGTTTTCGACCATACTTCTTATAGTATTTTAAAGTCAATGGCTGATCTTGGTGATATATTAATTAACTAGACAGCTGTAGATGTTACCTCTGCCCAAAACTTTTGTTCTAAATATGTTAACATACAACGCATCTTATCCATAATGATCTTATTCATGCGTTCTGATACACCATTATGTTGGGGAGTATACACATGTAATGTGCCATTTGATTTGTGCTTCTTTGCACAAAGTATCAAACTGTGTGTTGCAAAATTCTAATCCATTGTCGGTTCTTAAACATTTCACATTCTTTCCAGTCTCTCTCTCAACACTTTCTTTCCAATCTCGGACCTTTCGAAAACTTCATTTTGACTTTAGGAAATAGATCCACACCTTCCTTGGAAAGTCATCTATAAATGTAACAAAGTATTGACATTCTGCAACACTTGGAACTACTGATGGTGATCCCATAGATCTGATTGTATGTATTTGAGAACCTCCTCAGATGTATATTTACCCTTTGGAAAGCTTAACTTGTGTGCTTTTTCCAAGAAAATTCTCACAGAATTCCAAATTCTTCACATTCTCAGCAAGATATGCTTCCTTTACCAGAACATTCATGCATTTAAGAATCATACGTCTAACTCTAGAGTGCTATCTCTTAGTAAGATCTATTTATGGTCTAGTAACAACATCTTCACCTCTTACCACATTTATTTGTAAGTAATATAAGCCATCACAATACTTACCAGAAATAACCTTTCGATATTCGTTGTTAAACTGAACCTTGAAGTCTTTACCTTCATACCAACAACCCATCTTTTCCAATTGTCCGTAGGATATAAGGTTTTTGCCCATTGTTGGCATATATCTTACATCAATGAGAATCACACTAGAACCATCATTGTTCATGATCCTAATCTTCCCCATGACTTTGATTTCACTGAATGTGTTATTTCCCATGAGAACCTTTCATCATTCTATTTTCTTTAGATCAAATAAGACATCCTTGTTTGGAGTATTGTGGAATGTGCATCCAGAGTCAAGCACACATTTCTTTATTGTATCATGATGACTTGCAGTTAATACCAATGATTCTGTAACTTTAGAAGTTATGTTTACTGAATCAGTAGGCTTATTGCCTTTTCTCTCTGAACATTGCCTTTTAAAGTGTTCATTCTTTCCCAAAAATCCAACATTCCTTAGAGAACTTTGGCATTGACTATGACCTTGGTCTACTTGTAGACCTTCCTCTCCATGTCTTTCCTTTTGTCCATTCTGCCATAGTACTGACAAACAGTCTCTCTGAGTTGCTCTTAGCCTTGTTAAATAGAATTTTCTCTTTTAACTCGACTTCTTTTGAGTAAGCAGAACATGTCGCTTCCATGACAGTAAGTGTATCATTCCCACTACCATATTTGAGAGTATCAACTAGTGACTCATATTGCTTAGGTAGACTCGGCAGGATCTGGATAACCTAATCTTCATCACTAATTTTGATATTTAGACTTGCTAAATTAGCTACAGAATTTAGAAACACATCTAGATGTTCTTCTATGCCTTTGTGTTCCTCCATTCTAAAAATAGCAAATTTCTATTTCATGTAAATTCGATTTGGTAATGTCTTGGTTTGATATTATGTCTCAAGCGGCTTCCATATATCCAATGTTGTAGGCTCCATCATGTCTTTCCTTCAAATCCGACCTGATAGACTCATGCTAATCAAGTTTTTGACACGCATCTCTTTGTCTTGCTTCATTGGATTTCGTTTTGTTTTTTTAAGTTCTTCGTCTCCTTCACTTTCCGTAGGAGCTTTCTCCTTTAGAACAAATCCCAAACCAACGATCTTAAATTGACTTAGCATCTTATATTTGTAAGTCCAAAATCGCATTTACAATCAATTTTTCAACTTCAAACTTTCTTGAAGTTGGCTCCATGATGTTCTGATGTTATCTTTGTCTTCTTTGTTTCATGAATCAAATTTGTAGCAGACAACGCCGTAACTTCCAAGTTTCAACACCAACATATCAAGTAGAAGATTCAACCTATCTGGAACTAAGGAATAAGTGATTCCGACTCCACCTAAAATACATAAGAATCTTCTCCCTTGAGATTTTGAATCAACAATAATTTAAATAATATTTTAATACATAAATTTCCTTCAAACAGGAAAAATATAACTAAAATAATTTATGTTAATTATAGTAAAATGTAATATATTTTTTTAAGAAAATACATAATTTGTTAATTAATATATAACTAAAATAATTTATATACTATAATTAACATAAATTATTTTAGTAATATCTTAGTTTTAATTAAAATATTCAAAATTATTCTTAGAAAAATATAACTAAAATAATTTATGTTAATTACGGTATAATTTAATCATTATTTTAAAAAAATACATAATTTTTTAATTAATATATATATATATATATATATATATATATATATATTATGAATTAAAAGAACAAATGTAAATTTACTCAACCTTTTTCTTTGATTGCTTTGATGGATGTTAGAAGGATTTGATGTCTATATTGTTCAAATGAACAATATTTTCTCACAAAAAGATGAATGAACAAATGCAAACGAATGAAATTATATAGCGAATTGTATATGAAAACCCGTGATTGTTTTCTTGTGATATTTTGCTTTTTTTTCGTTGCAATTATGTAAATTCATTTGAAAATTAGACATCAAATCCGTGAACTTCTTTTGATATTATTATTTAGAAAAAAAAATCCATCATTTTTGTTTTTTAGTGCTACATCTCTTCTTTTCATTAGAACTGCCGTCAGCTTAAATAGTGTGTAACAAAAAATTTTTTAGCTGAATCCAACAATATTCCACCGATACCATTTATAATTTTAATAGAACTTCAATGTATTCCTAATAATTGAAGTCCATCATGGAACCTGCTAAGCGTGGATTTGCTCGTAGCCTATCAAGGGACAAAGACATTTCTGTTAGGTAATTCATTAGGAATAGGAATTCTAGTTTAAGAGTTTTAATAGAAATAGGAGTTGTCTATTTCTGATAAGAATAGGAGATGTCTATTCTTATAATTAAGAAGCTATGTTGAGAGTTGTTAAACAAGCTTAGATACAAGGTTTTAGTTTTGAGAAGTTTCTAAAATCAATAAAAGATAATACGTTCTTTTACATAGATCTTTGCTACGGATCGAGATCTTTCGATCACAGTTGGTATCAGAGCTTGCGTTTAATCCAACGACTTTGAATTAACGTAAGACCCAAGACATGGAGAAAGCCATCGTCACAGCACCACAAGAGAAGGAACCGAAGATCACGTCAGTTCAATGTGCAATGCTCACCGCCACTAATTACACCGTGTGGGCGATGAGAATGAAGGTGACGTTAAGAGTTCATGAAGTTTGGGAGGCGGTAGAACCAGGCACAACGGATGCGAAAAAGAATGTCATTGCGATGGGTGCTTTACTCTTCCAATCCATCCCGGAAAACTTGATCTTACAAATTGGCGAGTTATAGGAGGTTCAAGCTATGTGGGAAGCAATAAAATCTCGGCACTTGGGAGCAGACCGAGTACGGGAAGCAAGACTTCAAACTCTTGCCTTAGAATTCGATCGTTTGACAATGAATGAAACCGAAAAAATTGATGATCTTGCTGGGAGAATCTCGAGCTTAGCCTCCAGATCAGCAGCTCTAGGACAACACATCGAAGAACATAAACTTGTGAAGAAATTCTTGAGCAGTTTACCTAGAGATAAGTTTATTCACATCGTTGCTTCATTAGAGCAAGTTTTAGATCTCAAGACAATTGGTTTTGAAGACATAATTGGTAGGTTAAAAGCTTACGAAGAAAGAATAGGAGGAGAGAATCAAAGAGTTGATCAGAACAAACTCTTATTCAATGCGTCCTACGAGCAAACTTCAAGAGGTGGTCTTAACGGCAGAGGTAGAGGCCGAGGAAACCGTGGAAGAGGACATTTCAACACACAACAAAGAGACAACAATGATCAGAATCAAAACAAAGAAAAAAGGAAGGATCGATCATATGTTACTTGTTGGCGTTGCGACAAGAAGGGGCACTTCGCTAACATGTGTCCCGAAAAGGGTACAAATCACCAAGAAACGAACCTAGCAGAAACAGAGGAGGCTGATGCAGCTCTTTACATGCACGAGATGGTATTTTTGAATGAGCAAAAAATATTCCCAAGCAAATACGAAGAGGAAGAAGCAAGTAAACTAAGTACTTGGTACTTGGATAATGGTGCGAGTAACCACATGACGGGAAAAAGATCCTATTTTCGGAGCTAAACAAAAATATAAGAGGCAAAGTCAAGTTTGGAGATGAGTCATATGTAGATATCAAAGGAAAAGGATCGATAATAGTTCAAGCAAAAACCAGAGAACAAACAATAATCAATGAAATCTATTGGATTCCAGACCTTAGAAGCAATATCATCAGCCTAGGACAAGCTACGGAAACGGGATGCGATGTAGATTGAAAAAAAACTATCTTACCATGCATGATTCCGATGGAAGGCTGCTCATGAAAGTACTTCGATCCCTAACCGCATGTACAAAATACAACTCACAATAGGAGTTCTGGAGAATTTACTCACCAAACTTGATGACGAAACTTGGAGATGGCATGCAAGACTAGGACATGTTAATTTTAAAACAATGTCAATAATGTCCAAGAAGAAGCTAGCTTATGGGTTACCCGACTTCGAAGACAAGAAAAGAATATGCGAGTGCTGCCTTGTAGGAAAACAAACTCGACAACCATTCCCACAAGCAACAAAATTCAGAACGAAACACAAGTTAGAATTAATCTATGGAGACTTGTGTGGCCCCATCACACCATCAACCACAACAAGAAATCGATACATATTTGTATTGATTGATGATTTTTCAAGATACATGTGGACTATCTTGTTAAAGGAGAAGAGTAAAGCTTTCGGAAAATTCAAGAAATTCAAAAGCTTGGTGGAAAGTGAAACGGGGAAAAATATCAAAATGCTTCGAACCGATAGGGGGGAGAGTTTAAATCTATCGTTTTTCAAATATTTTGTGAAGACAATGGCATCTTAAGACAACTCACAGCCCCTTATACACCTCAACAAAATGGTGTGGTTGAACGGCGCAATCGCACATTACTTGAGATGACAAGGAGCATGTTGAAAACAATGGGAATGCCAAATCACCTATGGGGAAAAGCAGTAAGACACGCCACTTACTTGATCAATAGAGTGACTACCAAAGCATTGAATGATCAAACACCATACGAGTCATTCAAAGGAAACAAGCCGAACTTGGATCACCTTAGAATTTTTGGTTGCAAGGCATATGCAAGAGTAGAAGCAATCAACTTAAAGAAGTTGGATGATCGATCTAGATCTCTTGTATATCTCGGAACAGAACCAGGGACTAAGGCGTATCGACTTTACAATCCTTCCACAAATAAAATTCTTGTAAGTCGAGATGTAGTCTTTAATGAATCAAGTAGCTGGGATTGGAGCAAATCACATGTAGATGATCAAAGTGTACAACCTGGAATGTTCACAATAGTTTGGAGAGAAACCATAGATGATGGAACAAATTTTCGTTCAACCAATGAAGAAGGAACCAGCTCTATTTCAAACAAAGAAGGTGACTCTGTTTTGGCCGAAAGAAGGAGAGGGACGAATACTGATCCTTCACCGAATAATGTCACGTCTCAGGATTCACAAAGAAGTATTAAAGGGCCAGAAGAAGTTTCACAAGACTGTGATCACAAAAACAATCCGGTTTTGAGAAGATCAAATCGTGAAACAAGCAGACTCAACTACCTTGAGGATTACTTGTTGCTAGCAGATATACTTGGCGAAGAATTGTTGCTTAGCATTGATGGAGAACCAAGCACATATCAAGAAGCTGAAGGTTCGAGAGAATGGATGCATGCAGCACAATCCGAGATAGAATCAATTAATAAAACCAAGACATGGGAGCTAGTTGACAATGTCCGACATGAATCCTATAGGCCTAAAGTGGATTTTCAAAATAAAGAAAAATTCAGATGGAAGCATCAACAAGTACAAAGCTCGCCTTGTAGCAAAAGGATATGTTCAAAAACATGGAATTGATTACGATGAGGTATTTGCGCCTGTAGCTTGATTGGAAACCATTCGATTTCTCTCATCTCTAGCCGCAACAGGAGGCTGGGAGATACATCACCTTGATGTCAAGAATGCGTTTCTACATGGCGAATTAAAAGAAACAATTTATGTACATCAACCAGATGGTTTCGTGAAAGAAGGAGAAGAAAGCAAAGTTTACAAACTTTACAAGGCACTATACGGGCTGAAACAAGCTCCGAGAGCTTGGAACACAAAGCTGGATCAGATTCTACGGGGAATGAATTTCGAAAAATGCTCTAAGGAACAAGCAGTGTACCGAAAAACAGAGCATGATCAAGACTTAATAGTAGCCGTGTATGTTGACGACTTATTCGTCACGCGAACAACGTTGAAAGTCATACTAGATTTCAAGAAAGGAATGGCTAGCAAATTTGACATGATAGATCTTGGAAAGCTTACGTATTATCTTGGAATAGAGTTTTTCCAAAGTTCTAGTGGAATTATTTTGAAACAAGAAGCCTATGCGGAGAAGATAATAAAAGAAGCTTCAATGGAGTCATGTAATCGAGTGCATGTACCTATGGAATCAAGTTTAAAGCTACATAAAGCTGAGAATGAAGAAGAAATAGACGCCACAAATTATCGGAAAATCATCGGCTGTCTAAGGTATTTGTTACACACACGACCGGACCTTTCTTACTCAGTTGGCGTGTTGAGCAGGTACATGCAGAGCCCTAGGACTTCACATGGAGCAGCCATGAAACATGTGTTGAGATATTTACAAGGAACTAAGAGCTATGGTCTTAATTTCAAAAGAAAAGGAGACAAGAAGCTGATAGGTTTCAGTGACAGCAGCCACGAAATAAATCAAGATGACGGAAAAAGCACGGCTGGTCATGTTTTCTACTTTGGGACATCACCAGTCTCATGGTGCTCTCAGAAACTTCCCACGGTTGCGCAAGCAATATGGCTTCAAGATCTTCTAATTGAGGTGACAGGTTGGCAGCATGAGAGTGTGCAATTGTTAATCGATAACAAATCCGCAATAGCCTTAACCAAGAACCCTATTTTTCACGGTCGAAGCAAACATATCCACAAGAAATATCATTTTATTCGAGAGTGTATCGAAAATGGACAAATTAATGTGGAGTATGTTTTCGGAGAAGAACAACCACTACAAGAAAACAAGGCAAAACTGACGAGCAAATCTGTCGGATATCCGTCGGAAACAGCCATTTCCGACGAAAAATCAACGCGTGAAAGCCGTCGGATCCGTATGGTCGGAAAAAAAAATCCGTCGGAAATTCCGACGGATTACCGACGCTAGTTTTCCGTAGGAAATTCCGACGGATTACCGACACTAGTTTTCCGTAGGAAATTCCAACGGATTTCCGACGGCCTCGCAAAAATATATATTAATAAAACTATTATTTAAATATATTTTAAAAATAAATATTAAAAATAAAATTTAATTAAAATAATAAAATTTATTTATAATAATAAAATTAAAATTAAAATTTGTCTAAAACATAAATGAAATTTAGTTTTGAAAATATGAAAACATAAAATGCATTTAAAATAATCAAATGTCTAAAATTCTACTCTCGGGTGGGCCGCCTCGAGAAACGCCTTCATCCGCGCCAAACTTTTTTGGGATTCTTCATTTTCCTTTTCCTTCTTCTCTCGGTCCACCGGCTCCTCGTTGGATCGCTCGATCAACTTCTCGGTTTCATCCACAAGATGCGCAGAGCCGTAAGACGAAGAAGAGGACGTCGCTTCGTCTCGATCTGGAAGTCGACCAAACCCGAACTTACGATCCTTTTTTGTTGGAAGAGAAAGAGTTATTAGTTTTGCAAAACTTAGAAATGGTGACATCCGGGTTGTTGGACAAATCCTCCAGCGACAACTGGCGTCGATTAGCGTTTAATGAAACCTACAAAAAAATATAAACATTAGTAAAAATAATTTAATTAAAAAAATGAAATTAAAATATATATATAAAAGTTACTAACGTTTGTAAAACAAAACTTTAAAAAGCTATTATAAAAAACATTTTATATAAACTTTTAATATAAAATATTTTTATTAAAAAAAAATAACAAAAGGTTTTTTTTTCTTAAAAGCCTTTTATATAAAGTTTGTATTTTCATAAAAAATGATTTATATAAAAAGTTTTGAAACTGTATTTTTAAAACATATGTTTAAAATATCTTCGTATTTAAAATAAATACAAAAAAAATATTTTTGTATTTAAAAACCTATGTTTTGTACGTACAATTAAATAAAACGTTTTAAAAAAATTAAAACAATTTTATATAAAAAACGATTAAATAAAACGTTTTAAATTTATAAAACATTAAAAAAATGTTTTATATACATAAGCAAAAGTTTTATATCAAAAAACTAATTACAAAACTTAATTCTAAAAATATAAAAATCATACAATACTAATTTACAAGCTAATCCAATGGATTCTAACATCTTAAAACCGAAAATTTCATTCACAAATCCATAAAACTAACCACCTAATTCCATAAATAATCCCTAAAACTAACAAAATCCATACATAAAAGATGTGAGCATTAGGAAAGATGAAGGAAGACTTAAATGGTGGGATGAATGGATTGGAGATGAAAGAACGAGAGAAACGCCGCCGGAATTGGAGAGAAGGAAGAAGAAATCGCAGAGAGAATTAGAGAGGAAGAAGAAGAAGAGTTTGGACAAGAAGGAGATAAGAAATACGTGGTTATATTTTTTTTTATCGAAAAGCGACGGCCGAATCCGTCGGTTTTCCGTCGGTTTTTTAAAAATATTTCACCCGAAATTTTTTGGCAAATTTTTTTGGCGCGTGTCCAAAAAATGGCGGCAAAAGGGGAAATCCAATTCCGTCGGTTTTTCCGACGGAATATTCTCATTTTAGGGTTTCGAGTTTTGTTAATTGGCTAAAAATGTGTTTCAGATCCGGACAACTATATACAGCATGTCATACTTTGAATTCATTCACAAATTTACAAAATCATACAACTTCCGCAAATTAAACATATTACTGTACTAAACATATATGAAACTTATAGAAAACTATCCGATTAAACGTCTAGAGTAAAAACTATTTTGTAAACATGAAAAAGTGCATTAATGACTTTTAAAATATTTTTTGATATCACTTTATCTTTGTTCACACTTTTTATACGGATTTATAACGTAAATCATCAAATTTATTACCCTAAACCCCAAATCCGTCGGAATTTCCGACGGATCAACTGAATTTTTTTTTTTCTAAACCCTAAAACCGTCGGAAATCCGTAGGAATTTTCCGACGGATTACCGACGGAAAGTGTTTAAAAAAAAAAAACTGAAACTTTCGGAAATTCGTAGGAATTTTCCGATGGATTACCGACGGAAAGTGTTAAAAAAAAAAAAACTTAAACCGTCGGAAATCCGTAGGAATTTTCCGACGGATTACCGATCGCATGAATTCCGTCGGAAAATCTGACCGATATCCTACGGATTTTCGACCGTTTTTGATTTGTCGAAAATTCGTCGAAAACCCGTCAAAATTTTTCCGACGGTATAAATCCGTCGGAAAATCCGTCGGATTTTGTCTTGTTTTCTTGTAGTGAACGGGCGGACATTCTCACAAAGCCTCTAGCCAGAGTCAAGTTTGCGGAAATGAGAAGCTTGATAGGAGTTGAAGACCTTCGAAATTTGAGTGTTCGAATTACGGGGGAGAATGTTAGGTAATTCGATTAAGAATAGGAATTCTAGTTTAAGAGTTCTAATAGAAATAGGAGTTGTCTATTTCTGATAAAAATAGGAAATGTCTATTCTTATAAATAAGAAGCTATGTTGAGAGTTGTTAAACAAGCTTAGATACAAGGTTTTAGTTTTGAGAAGTTTCTAAAATCAATAAAAGATAATACGTTTTTTACATAGATCTTTGCTACGGATCGAGATCTTTCGATCACAATTTCGTCCATTCATTTTCTTTGTAAGGAGTTAAAATGAGTTTTCATAGTATTGGTTTTTGCCTTTTTGTTTTGTTTTCTGTAACTAAGAAATTTCGGACATAAGCTCATAATCTCTTGGGATTGGAGATCAGAAAAGATAAATTAGTCCCTTCTTAATCGTCGGTGCTCAAAAACCGGACCTTCCCGACTATCGCCATTGTGTGGTCACCTTGTACGATGGTTGAACTATCAATGCAAGAGTTCAGTTCTGTTTTCTATACTATGATGAATTGATGACTGATCAAGGTGATGAGTGTAATTTTTAGATTTTTTTTTTGTTTGTTTAAAAAAAACTTTTTAAATCACCCAATTCAGTTTTTTGAAAATTGGATTTTTTAAAATGTATAGGAAAACCAATTAAATGGAAATAATCTTACCAACAACATACACGATAATAGTCACACAAAACATCGAAGAGAAAATATATAAAAGCTCAAGTACAATACATTTAAACCCAACAACAGGAGATAAAGTGGGTAGGGATTATTAGACATTGAGTGTAGTTTAAATTTCAAGCAATGAGGGCAAGTTTTTCCTCAGGAGTAGGAATAGTAGGAGGAGGTCGAGCCAAGCCTCCCAATCGCGTGGAGTTGACGTAGTCAAGTGGGAAATGGTTAGAGCCACCAGGAAATATTATTCCCACAACCCTAAGAGACCTCATCATCCAGTTCTCTCTGTACTCTTTGCCTTTCCAAAACTGAATTATGAAACTCCTTATAAACTCCCACGCACCATTCAACACCTTCGGTATTAACCACAACAAGCTGAAGTAGTTCGCATTCGGTGCATCTTCTCTTACCTAATCAACCATCAAATCCATATAATCATGTACTCAGAATGAATATTAAAAAAAAAGTCTCATAAATTTTAAAATATAGGCTATTGTCTAGTGTATATGAACTAAATGGCTATATGTTGGGCCATTTATTATGACGGATGAAAAATCGTAAATAACATGTTAATTTAACATTTTCTGCAAATTATGGTCATATAACAAAAATGACTCTTTTATCTATCATGTCAATTCCATGTGAAAAATGACAGTTCAATAAAAGTTTCTTCTCACCCACTCGGAAAGTTTCCACTCTCTATCTTTTTTTTTTTTTTGGGGTCTTTTTTCTTTATTAATTTTTGTTGTTGTCTTTTTAAATAGTTTAGCAAGACAAAACAAATAATTGGATAGAGGTTGCTATACCTTTCCTTTGTAGAGACTGTTGAAGTAATTGCAAGATCCATAGTGCTTGAATGAGAACAAAACCTTGTCATCAAAGGGCACTCTAGGCACAACATCACTGCTATAAACAAACCTCTCATACTCTATTCCATGCTTTTTCACCACTTCCTTCATAAACTCCCCAAACTCAGCATCCCCTACACGTGGCTGTCCAAACGTGTAGATTCCCTCAAGCTTATCAAGCAGCTCATCCTCACCATGAATCGCCAAAATCGCCGGAAAAAGAGCGGCTATTGCACCGCCGAGGCTGTGACCGGTTAGAATAAACTTAAGGTTTTTGTCTTTGGCAAGCATGTCCCTAAGCTTCTGTCTGATAGTGTAGTAAGCGTATTGGTGGCCGAGAGTTATAATTTCCTTGGGCCATCCGTTTTTTTGGAGGCCTAGAGCTCTCGAGAACCCGGCGTGGACTTTGCCAACATTCTTCAACTCGTACCTATATTTAAATTTGGAATAAATTGATATGAAATAATTAAGAAGAGTAATTGAAGTATATATAAGCTCCAATTGGTAAAATTGTGGAACCGTAGAATCGCGGAAATTGATGTAGATATATAGAACGTACCAAGAGATGTCGAGATCAGTGCACCAATCATCAACGTCGAAAGGTTCGGTTCCTCTAAAGCTGACGACGATGAGGTTCGGATTGGTGCTCGACGCCTTAAACACGAAGGCTTGCGTCAAGTTTCTTTCCTGGTATGCTGACCAAAGAAATAAACACTTACTTTAGCTATATTTTCTCACATGTTATTTATATTTCTTTCAAACTATTTCAAGATTTTATAGAAAATATATATAAAAGCAAATTAATTTGATGTTGTAAGAATACTAATCAGAGAAAGTAGGAACTCTTATAGTTTTTTTTTCTAAAATAAGAATTTTACTTGCCAAAAGAAGATCCTTTTTTTTTTTATAAAGGTTATATTACCAAAAGAAGATCTTGATTTATGTTAATCTACATTTGGTTTATAATAATTGATATGTTTCATCGTTTAAGTAAAGTTTTATGTTTTAATACAAAAAGATAATCTAGTTTTTCAATATAAACCAATCTACTATCATGCATCATTTGATTTTAAGAATCTTGATTGCTAAACTCAGACAAAAACACCTTGGCTTTGGTTTTGGGTCAGCAGTTTTATTCTTATTATATTTGTTGTCACAAAAATATGTAATATATGATTAAAAAATGGTTAAATAAAAAGTACAACCTACATATTGAAATCTAGTTGAAAAAATTAGCAGACAGATGCACCAAACTGACATAGAAATAATAAATATTCTTAAAAAAATAATATGTAAACTTAAGTCTTTTACGTAAAGTTTTTAAAAAATATATAAACTTATTGTATTACAAAATTATTATAATCTTTAAATTTAGCTGAAAATTATATATATTTATTATAGTCCGGTAGAATCCATGTACACGTAGACGATACAAATATCTTAAAATCATTCACTAATAAGTTAAAATATATTGACTAAAATTGTAAATGTATTTGAGTTTTGATAGAATGCGTCCATATTAACTCCCTAATCTTAATAACAATTATAATTTCATTGGGTCCATATACCATTAGTACTTGTAAATTATAATTGTTACTTCTAGTTCTATATTTTTAGTAATTACCGAATTCTATTATATATCTGCCAGACACATTTAAAATCAGTAGGGTCCCTTGCTTAGTTGGCATTTATTTCAACACGATATGGTATTGAGACTTGTTTGGCATTTATTATTTATATAATCATGATCTCGTAGACCTATTTCTGTAGTAGTAACAAAAATGACAAAATGCTTTTGCGTTACCTCTTTTTGACTATCACGAGTATGCTTTATGTCGTACGTAATATTTTCAGGGTTATGTTTTCTATATTGATCTTTAAATTATTTAACCGGCCATTTGAAGCTTTATTTATACACCAAAAGGAGTTAAATTATTCCAAAAACATCAAATGCCCTAAGCCCTAAATTAGGAAACGAATAACATTTCCCAAAGAAGAATAAAACGTAGCATTTCATTTACCGTTGTAAAAGTCGTAGAAACCCACGAAGTCCATCTGCATCACAGGATAGATACAGAGAGAGTGAGAAAAAAAAAACTACAAATATATATATCACGAAATCAACATTATCGAGAGAGTAATTATTAATTATTAAATATGATTATTAGCAGTAGAAAACCCAAATATATACATGATAAAAAAGTGATTCAAAGGCTTAGTTAAATTAAATACTATTCATGGATCATGTAACTTTCGATTTTTCCAACAATAAGTAGAAATATTTATAATTTATACGATATAATTAAACGAGAGACGAAAAATCCCTAATTAAAAGAAGATGATCGAAGAAGAAGAAAATGAAGGTAACCTTCCAAGTGTTCTTGACGACGGAAGTGATGAAAGATTTGTTCTCATAAGCGATCTTAGAAGCCATTATTGACAACATCGACTTGTATTCGATGGTATCAACTATTATCTTTTCGTCAAGCTCTACTCTTCGATCTGAGCATCCGATAAACGAGGTATATGTTTCCGACGATTCTTCAGGCTTCACCAACTTTCCTGTTACAACGCCAATTACCTTTGGGTTAGTCCTGTAAAAATACTTGCTCAAAACCATCCATAAAAACCAAATAGTTGGATTAATTAGCTGTCTAAAAAATTCTCAAAACCTAGAAGATTTTAACTCTTTTTTTCCCACCAATCTAAACTCTTGATGAAATATATCATTCAAATATATATATCTTTATCTATGTCTATGTAGAGTTGTCCTCTCGTTCTGTCTCAAATCTGTTTCAAGTGTGATAAGTGTCACTGGCCAAGTCCAAAAATTCGGGGGAATAATTAATATACGAAACTATATGATATATATGGTCCTTGAGATCCTTGAAATGATCATGTTAGATTTATTCGGGATACTTATATCACATGTAAGAGAAAGGAAAGGTCATTTAAACCTCTTTCAAGTTCAAGAATTTGGTAATAGTGATAAGTGGAGATATATAGCGAAATATAAACTATGCTATTGTTAGATTAATTTCTCACCTGTCAAAAGGTGAAGTATCAACTTGAAGAAGCCTCCATTAACCATAAGAAGATTGGGCCAATAGGTGAGCAAACAACCAATGAATGCAAAGGGTTTTCTTATGAACATTAATATCTTTTGAAACAAAACGGCCAACGCAATTATCCATCGACTCGCGAAACTCCTCCGGAAGCTTTTGAGCGTATCCGGAGGAGAGTCTATGAATCTTGCGCTGGTCAGGTTGGGGGAAAACAAAAGGAGAAGGAGATCAACAACATTTGCTTTGGTCGGATCGACTAGAAAATAACTATTGCAGAATTTCATATCGGTTTGGGACATTGTCACAATATGAAAAGAAGAAAAAACTTTGGCCAAAGGAGAAGAAAAAAGAAGTGACTTGGTTGATTTGTGAGTCATGCAACCTGGAGCATTGCTACGTATTTATAGTGCTAGTAATAATTGGGATCATAATTTATTTATTTATTTAAATTTAAAGTTGATACAATCATACAAGCCCTTGTGGTCACGAAAAACCCTCGTTGTTTTTCACGTGCAAAATGATATGTAAATGAAATTATCGATTCACATTTTAACCTAAAGGTCCATACCTACCCCCTAGTTATTTTGGTTTTCTCCGATTAACGTGAAAAAACCGGTTAAATAATGTTATCTATTTTCTTGTTTTGTTATTTTTGTAATAACACACATATACATGATTCATATATGCGAATTAAGAGTTTCACACAGCTTTCAATTCCAGTTAAAGTAGATGACTCCTTTTTAAAAGAATAGGATAGAATCTGATTCATATATGCGAATTAAGAGTTCCACACAGTTTTCAATTCCAGTTAAAGTAGAGGACTCCCTTTAAAAAAAATAGGATAGAATCTCATAAATCAGTCTTTCTATGGTTGGACAAAGTTCATTAGAGAGAGAGAGAGAGAGAGAGAGAGAGAGAGAGAGAGAGAGAGAGAGAGAGAGAGAGAGAGAGAGAGAGAGAGAGAGAGAGAGAGAAGGGAAGAGATTACACACGTGATAGTCGAAGATGATATAGACTTTCTTACTCTTGTCAATCCTTTGGACCTTAATTTTATGGTTTGAACGAGTGGATGTTTTGTACGAGTGTTGAGCGAGTGAAATGTCCCATAAGCTATAAGGGCGAGCTATGTTTTTAGATTTTGTGAGCTGCGATTAAACTGATTCCAAGTGGAACTTGGAACTATAATATTGAAATTCATGTATTTCGTGGAGATTAAACCAATTGAATTAATCTCGTTATAGTTTTGCGTATATGCGTTTTAGGACCTGACTGGTTTAAATGCAGTGGGTGCGGTACAGAGCGGTATGGAGCAGTTTTTGTGATTGTTGTCAAACGCTACCAACCGCAACTGCCCGCAAACATAGCGTTTGCAGGTGGTAGCGGGTGAACCAGTCAAGTCCTTAGTTATATACATTTCTCTCGTTTTTTTTTCCACCATCAACATTTCTCCAAAGTTTTGTATATTCTAACAAATTCGCAACATATCTTGAGTGAGGATCTATATGATGATATTCAATATGGTTAAAGTAGCTTAGAGTTTTTACTTTTGTTATTTTTATTATGATTTGCGGTTCATAAGTTTTTGAATAGATCATACTTTATAATCCATTTTTATTTTATAGAGCACGTGAGTGATGTATCCTGAGTTTTACGGTTTTTGATACGGTTTTATTATTATATCTAATAGTTTTTATGCGGTTTTATGCCTTAAGTGGTAGTTTTAGTGTGTTTGTAGTGTTTATAGTATTTTACAGGTCAATTGGACAAAAAGTCAAGAAAATGAGGTATTGGACAGCTTTGAAGCATCAGATGTCAAGAAATCATTGTAAGCCTTAACTTTATTGGATTGAGCTGAATTTGGACACAAGATAGCCACTTGAGTTAGCTTTCATTTGGAGGTTGTTTGAAGGTATTCCGATCAACGGTTAGAAAGTTATGCCATTTTCTGTGAAAATCAGTCTGCATGGCGAACAGTCATATCCGAGAGCACCAGACCGACCGGTACAGAATTGGTACCTACCGTGCAATCCATGCTGCAATTTAGAGCAGTTTTGGTAGTTTTCAGCAGATTTCCTTTTTCTGACCTAGTTTTCTGCAAAATGACCTAATGACCGACCTTAGACCTATAAATACACGTTCTTAATCACTTTAGACATGATACACTTATTATTCAAGAGCTTTTTCTTATTTTTGTTTTTGAGCTTCAGGGGAGAAGATCTCAACTCTGTATCTCTGATAGAGAAGATTTCTAAACCCTCATACTTCTTATTGAGTTTTATTATGATTTCTACTTCTTCTACTTGTTGTTTCTCTGCATCCATGTCTGAGTACTTTCATAGATAGGTTTAGGGTTTCAAGGGAGTTTATGAATCATTGAATCAGACATAGATAAGGATTTATCATCTGTTATCTTCACCTATCGTTGTGTTCATCGCTTAGACTGAATTGATCACTTAGTCTCTGATTTAGAGTTTAATATATTCATCAAAAGTGTTATAGATTGCTTGATAGAACATAGGTGAGCGGATTGTCCTTAGCCAACGAAACCTGATGCTAAGGCAATCCGTGAACAAATCAAACTTGCTCGCTAATGCTTGTTTAGAATTCTAAGTTCAAACGACAGTTTAGAATCTTAGGTTGTTAGATAAAGTGATTGATACCACGACAGTGAATTGGTTATATATTCATATTTGAGTTCAAGATTGCGCTTATTTGTTTCCTAAATAATTGTCTGGTTCATGATCTCTGAATTCCTGCGAATCACCATTGACCTAACACTTCGTTTAATTGATCTTTACACCGTTTTATTTGCTATTTTCGTTTTATTTTGCAAACAACCACCATATTGTTGTCTTAACTTAGTTTCACTCTTAAAGAATCCTAGTGTGACACTTGGTTTTTGTGGATTCGATCCCTACATTACTTTAACACTTGTTTTGCATTTGCAGTAGTTTATATAGGTTAAAATTCTGTGTACAAGTGAGTTGTGGTCATTATCCGTAGCCTAATAGTTTATGTTAATGCAGTTACTGTGTCATAATTTGGATTTTAACCCACATTATGTATATTGTTGTAAAAAAAAGTACGAGTTGTAAACATCAAAATTTTATTTTATTTTAAATGTGATATCTGAACAAAGCACGTAATATTTTTATGAAAAGTTATCTCTAGTACACAGAACGAGAGATTTTTTTTCGTATGAATCTAAGCAGGATTGATCCACGTGGAAGTTTTCTCTATACATTACCCTTTAATAATGTGAAAACTCATGGACGAAATAGTTAAAATCTCCATTTTGATTCCAAAGCCTTTTGCCAACGACCCATAATCACTTAAAATGATTCACCACGCGTTCCCGTACAGATTTAAGAGTTCATTTGTTAGTGGATTTCAGTTGATATATAAATGTAAACAAAGTGTTATTGAATAATTGATTGGGTGATTTACTCAAGCAATTGTAGAAAGTCTCTTTTTGATTGAAATATTTCAAAATTACTAAAATAATTTAGAGTACTTTTTGATTTTTTTTTTTAACAAAAAACATATTTACAGAATTACCATTTTTTTTTTTTTGACACATATGCAAAATTTGGGAGAAAAAAGTATATCAAAACAAATAAATCTACCGTTCTAACTATAATTGATTTATTTAAGGATTGATAGATTTATATACAGTTTGGTAGACTTATTTCCAGTCGGTAGGTTTATTAGAGGAACAATAGATTTAATATTAAATTGGTAGACTTATTTCGTAGACCTATTTTTTCGATGTAGTAGAGATGTTTTGGAGTGGTAGATTTTTTTATATGATTGGTAGAGTTAAGGCCAATAGTGATAGATTTGTTTTGGGTGATAGACTTACTAGTCGAATGGTAGATTTATCTCGTAGATTTATAATCGATTGGTACATTTATTTTGTCTGACGTAGATTAATTTTGTCATGGTAGATTTATTGTTAATAGTGATAGAGTTATCACCGGTGAGTTGGGTAAATAATTATGGTAGATTTATTTTATTTGATTGTAGATTAAAGTTGCTTAGTAGATTTATTGTCATTGGCGGTAGACGTACGCACGGTTTGATATGATAGTAGATTTATTTATAGTAATATAATATTTATAATTAAGTAGTAGACTTATTACTTGTGGCGGTAGAGTTATTCAATCTTTTGAGTTATATTTTGAGTTACAGTGGTAGACTTATATTTTGAGTTACAGTGGTAGACTTATATTTTTACATACAATGATGGTAAACTTATATGTTTATATACAATGATGGTAGACTTGTATGTTACATACAACGAATTTCTAATGCAAACGCCGGTCGATATACAAGTCTACCATCATTTAGAAAACAAGTCTATCATCATTTAGAAAACAAGCCCAAAAATCTACTATAATTTCAAACGCAAACGCCAATCGCAAACGCATGTCACAAACACCGGTCGCAAACGCTGATTACAAATGCTATTTGTAAACGCTGATCGTAAACGTATTTTATTATAAAAATAAAGAAAATATATTTTGAGTTTATAATAAAATTTTACTTTTTATTATTAATATTTAATATTTATTATTATTATTTTTATATTATTTTATTTTTTTAAATGCCAATGACATTTTTGTTATTAAAAATAAAAAACATGACTAACATTTTTTTACCAACTTTTGAGCATTGATTTATTAACTTTTTTCAAAGATTTGTCTTAGTAATTAGGCAATTTTTCAAAGTTGTTTTAGTAATTATCTCTAATTGATTTTGAAAATTTTAATTATAGGGATAGGCATGGGATTTCGGTTAAACTGAACCGATTGGTTAATTCGGTTTTTTGGTTAGTTCGGTTATTAAAAATTCTACCGAAAAGAACCGAAAAAAATTTCGGTTCGGTTCGGATCGGTTATCGGTTAGTTCGGGTATTTTTTTAACCGAAATTTTTAAAATTTTGTTTAAATTCGGTTGAAATCGGATAATTTCGGTTAATTTCGGGTATATTCGGTTCGGTTCGATTAGGAATTTTAAAAATATATTTGAATTTTGGTCTAAATTTTGGTATAAACCGATCGGTACGATCGAACCGAACCGAAAATCGAATCAATTTTAAAATTGTGCCGATCGGTTCGGCTGAAATAACCAAACCAGAACCGAAAACAAAAAATCTCGGTACGGTTCGGTTAGCTCGGTTCGGTTATAAATCACATGCCTAGTTTATGATATGCATAGAAATTACATCTATAAATTTGTTGAAATGTCACTTTCTGAATCATCTCTCGAGTAATTGACATATAGGGCTAAGTTTCCGAAAAATTATTATTCAGATGAAAAAAAAAACATCTCTCGAGATATAGTATCTATTAACTATAGGAAGTTGCTTTATACGATGTTTTGGGCGCTTTGGGTTGTCTCGGTCATTTATCTTCTCGGTCATTTATTCTATGATTTATTTAAAATATATAATTTAAATTTTTTATAATAATATATTTTTGATTTCTATAAATTATATATTATGTATATTTTTTGGTAGTTTTATGTAAATCTGCTATCGCATCCGCTGTAAACCAGTCATAGACGTCCCGCAAACGCACCCGTTTCCAGCCATTTTACCAATCGTATAAATTGCCCAATAATGCTAGAAACCACTACCGCCCGCTTCCGCAAACTCCGCAGCCGCAGCCGCACCCGCTGCATGTAAACCAGTCAGACCCTAAGTGTGTAAGTTTGGTATATTTATGTTGTTTCGGGTATTTCCATTATTTGTCCCAGTTTTCGGAGTTGATTACAATCAGTTTTTAGTCTTTTACAGGTTAATTGTAGTTTTTTATGCTTCAAGTTTCTAATGTTTAGTCTTTAGAGAAATTACGTTTTCTGCCGGCTATACTTTTTGGGAGGTTTACTTTCTCCGCCGATTATGTATTTCATCCAAGTTTTCAATTAAATATCATATGAAAAAAAAAAAATTACTAGAGATTCGGAATATATAAATAGAGATCAAAAGTAAAAAAAAATAAATAATTACTATAACAATTTTGGAAAATTATCTCTTTACTATAACAACTATTTTGTAGATGCTCTTACTATAATAATACTCAAAAGTTGACAAAAGTCTTTATAACCTTGATAAAAAAATTTAATTACAAAACTGCCATTTACATTAAAATAATAATAATAATAAAATAATAAATAATAAAATAAATAAATAAATAAATAATTTTTTTTTAATAAATATTCAAATCTATTTTTATTTTCATAATAAAAATACATTTGCGATCGGCATTTACAAATGACGTTTGCAATCAGCGTTTGCAATCGTCGTTTACGATCAGTATTTGTGACATGCGTTTGCTATCAGCATTTACGATTGACGTTTGCCACAAGTGATGAGTCTACTACTGTATTATAAATCTGTCATCATTAAAAATATATCTACTATCATATGCAAAATGTGCATAAGTCTATCGTCAATGACAATAAATCTACCACACAACTTTAATCTATCACCAACCACATTAAATCTACCATCATTACATATCCAATTCATTGGTGATAACTCTACCACCATTAACAATAAATCTACCACAGCTCAATTAATCTACCGTCAGAAAAATAAATATACCTATCGATAATAAATTTACGAGATAAGTCTACCATTCGACCATTAAGGGCTTGATTGGTTCACCCGCTACCACCCGCAAACGCTACGTTTGCGGGCAGTTGCGGTTGGTAGCTTTGACAACAATCACATAAACCGCTCCATACCACTCCGTACCGCTTTATATCGCTTTGAATCGCTCTAAATCAAAAGCTCTTTCCCACAAGCGTTTGCGGTTGCGGGTGGTTGAAAAAATATATTTTTTTTTAAATATTATCTTACATAATAAACTAAAAGTTACAAAAAAAAACTTATTTAAAAAAATTTACTTTTTATATCAAATATTATCATATAAAATTATTTACACTTGATATATATTGTATTTAAACTAAAATAAACTTGTAATTATTAAAGTTATTTTTAAAATATTATTTAATTATTCTATGATTTATTTAAAATATATAATTTTAATTCTTTATAATAATATATTTTTTTTTCAATTTTTATTTTAATAATTATAAAAAATGTTATTGTATATATATAAAATGTTCCAAACATCTTTAAAATTTTTATTTAATTATTCTATGATTTATTTAAAATATATAATTTAAATTTTTTATAATAATATATTTTTGATTTCTATATAAATTATATATTATGTGTATTTTTATGATAGTTTTATGGAAATCCGCTATCGCACCCGCTGTAAACCAGTCATAAACGTCTCGCAAACGCACCCGTTTCCAGCCATTTTACCAGTCGTATAAATTGTCCAATAACGCTAGAAACCGCTACCGCCCGCTTTCGCAAACTCTCGTAATCGCACCCGCACCCGCTGCGTGTAAACCAGTCAGGCCCTAAGTCTATTATCCAAAAATAAATCTACCACCGTTGGTCTTAACTCTACCAATTTTTTAAAAAATCTACCACTCCGAAATATCTCTACCACATCAGAAATATAAGTCTACAAAATAAGTTTACCGTTCTCATATTAAATCTGCCGTTCTTCTAACAAACCTGCCAACTGGAAATAATTTTAACAATCCTTAAATAAGTATACCAATCCTTAAATAAATCTATTGTCACTAGACCAATAGACTTATTTGTTTTGGCGCGCATTTTTCTGCTTATATGTAAAAAAAAATGTAATATTATTTTTGTAAATACGTTTTTTGTCAACAAAAAAAATAAAGGTAAAAAAAATTCCTTAAATTGTTAGAGTAATTTGGAAAGATTTGCATTCTTTTAGTCAACATAAGACTTTTCAAAATTGTTACAGTTAGAGCATGACTGTTTAAATGCAGCGGGTGTGGGTGCGATTGCGGGAATTTGCGGAAGCGGGCGGTAGCAGTTTTTAGCGTTATTGGACAATTTATTCGACTGGTAAAGCGTCTAGAAACGGATGCGTTTGCAAGACGTTTATGACTGGTTTACAGCGGGGCGATAGCGGATTTACATAAAACTACCAAAATACACATAATATATAATTTATATAAAAATCAAAAATATATTATTATAAAAAATTAAAATTATATATTTTAAATAATCATAGAATAATTAAATAAAAAAATTTAAAGATGTTAGGAACATTTTTTATATATACAATAACATTTTTTATAATTATTAAAATTAAAATTGAAATAAAAAATATACTATTATAAAAAATTAAAATTATATAGAATAATTAAATAGTATTTTTACAATAACTTTTTTTTATAATTACAAGTTTATTTTAGTTTAATTAAAATATATATCAAGTGTATATAATTTTATATGATAATATTCGATATAAAAAGTAAATTTTTAAAAATAATATTTTTTGTAAATTTTAGTTTATTATTTAAGATAATATTTTTAAAAAATATATTTTTTCAACCATCTGCAACCGTCCGCAACCGCAAACGCTCGTGGGAAAGAGCTTTTGATTTAGAGTGGTTCGAAAAGATATAAAGCAATACAGAACGGTATGGAGCGGTTTCTGTGATTATTATCAAACGCTACCAACCGCCCGTAAACATAGCGTTTGTGAATAGTAGCGGGTGAACTAATCATCCCCTTAATCTAAAAAAATACGAGAAATGAACCAATTTGGTGGTCGATAACGTATCATTAGTAATGTCATATAAGTAAAACTATTTTATAGAACCACGTGAATTCGTTCAAACGTGTCTGTTTCGCTTTAATAATTGTAGATGAATCTGCCTAAAGATCTGCATTTAGTGTTTATGTATCTACAGTTCTACGCTATACAAGTTAATTAATTTGACATACGAATATATTAATTTGACCATAAGAAACAAAATTGCTCAAGTCTTCCTCATCACTTTCTTCTTCTTCAGATTCGTCTAGGCATTCCATCTAACTGTGTCCAAATCCTTTGCATCCAAAGCACTTAATTTCTCTCCTCTTAACGGTTGAACATCACTTTTGAAATGTCCATAGCCTTTGCACTCATGACATTGAAAATCTGATTTTTTGTTAAATTTTTCTATTTCTGGATTCCTTTTACTTACTCTGAATTTTTTCTGACCTTGTTCTACGTTCCTTAGTGCACGATCAAATTTTCTTACCAACATTCCTACATCATCGTCACTATTTTATGCCTTATCGATTTTGTCTTCAAAAATCACAGCAACTCCTTTCTCTTTCTTTAAAGCATCAATTTCCATCTCATGTGATTGTAGCATACCCACAACTTCATCAAATTTAAGCTCATATATGTTCAAAGAAACAGTCGTCGCTGTCTTGTAAGCTGAAAATTTTGATGGAAGACATCTAAGAAGTTTTTTAACCAATTTTTTCTCTTTATACTTCTTCCCAAAAACTTAAGCTATGCTAGCAATTGAGCATATCTGAGCACTGATTTTAGCAATTGATTCATGCTCTTTCATTCTCAAAATTTCAAACTTAGATGCTAGCATATCCACTCGTGATCTCTTAACACTTGAAGTACCTTCGAACGCTCTTTGTAATATGTCCCAAGCCTCCTTAGTTGTTTCACAGCTCTGTATCAGTTTGAACTGATTTTTCTTAACGACACCGAAAATAGCAGCTAGGGATTTTGATTTGTATTTGGCAAAACGCTTGTCTTCATCAGTCCATTTTTCCTTTGGCTTTGGAATCTGTGTCCTTGTTTCAGTGTTTGTTGTTGGCTCTTTCCATCCAACTTCAACATGCATCTTCGTTTATGCTCTTTATATTTGCATTCATCATTTCTTTCCAGTAACCATAATGGTTTGGATCCAGCATAATTTTCTTAGAGAAAAAGATTAGCTCTCTAGCGTTCTCCATTATTTCCATAAGATCTCACCTGTTTGTATTACACACAAGAACCGCTCTGATACTTATTGAAAACGCAAGAACCTAGAGATTGTAGAAGTTTAAACGAAGTTAGAACAAAGATTCTTCAAAACACTTTTATTAGAAGATCTTTTAGGTAACTTACATGTTCAACCTAATCGGATTTATGCAATTTCAAGCATATAACTTGAATTGCAACCAAAATCAACTAATCTCTCACACGTCTCCAAGGTCAACACAATCTCGACGCATTAGAATCCTTAAGCACTTTGTTTTTACTATTCTATACTCGAAATCCAAAAATATTTGCTTAAGAATCTCTCTCTTAATCACTAATGATCTAAGAACTAGATGACATCTATTTATACACATAGATTCATCTACTCAATCCTAGCAATTTCCTAATCTCTTTAAGAAAATATCCTTTACATAGATATTTCCTTTTTCCTTCTCTTTGGAACATATCTTTTTACTAAAGTATATATTTCATTTTTCCATTAGACTTTTGCTTTCTTCACCGTCGTAACAATAACTGAATCTTTCTGTTTTTTTTTTGTCTAGTTCAACATCAAGAGATCCATGAGAACAACGCTCTAACGCCAACAATTTTCCAACTTTGCTTCCCGTAGCACTTCGTGTAACAGTTCTGACTAGTACATAATTTACAACAAACTGCTATATCTTCATAATGTTCTAATGAAAAATATATTGTTGTATATATAAAAGCTTATAAATGTATTGACTATACTATATGAACGTTGGTCAAGACCTTAGTATCTCTACGGAAAAAGGTGGTGTCCAAGAACGCGGTGTAGTTTGTGGAAGGACTTTACCCGGGGAAACCACGGAAGGGCTCAGGTAAACTGGAAGGGCCACTCCCACGATAACCGGAAGTCAATTAGTGCATATACATAGTTGGAATTGCGAGGATCTAGGAAACTGTCTGACGATAAACTATCTACGGGAGTTATAGAAAAATCAAAAGCCGGATTTCTTATTCCTTTCTGAAATCAAGCAAGATTTTAATTTTATGAAAAATTTCCAATTTCATTTAGGTTTTAATAAATTGTACACGGTTGAGCCGTGTGGCACGAGCGGTGGCCTCACTCTTTTTTATAATAATGAGGTTAATGTTAATGTTTTATTTGCTAATAATCGAGTTATTGATATTCAATCGGTGATTCAAAAGAAAATGGTGTTTATGTCTTTTGTGTATAGTGATCCGGTTCCAAAGTACCGGGAGAAAGTTTGAAAATGGTTAACTCGCACGGGTTTATTGCGGTTGGAACCCTAGTTTATCATTGGTGATCTAAATGAAATAACCGATAATCATGAGAAACAACGTGGCAAACTAAGACATGCATCCACATTTGTGTTTTTTAACCTGATGATACAAAATTTGATCTGTTGGAGTTCCCGTGCCTAAGACCCTATCATGGAGGGGTAAGAGAAAATATCAGGTGGCAAGATGTCGCCTAGATCGGACTCTGGCAAATGAGGATTGGCATGCGACCTTTGCTCACTCCTTTGTGCAGTACTTAGGCATGATTGGAACGGACCACAAACCAATAATGGCAACAATTGAGAACAAATTATCAAGGGGGGAAAACAGTTCCGTTTTGACAAAAGGTGGATTGGTCGGAAAGGTTTAGTGGAAACTATGGAAAGTGGTTGGGAGCTAAATTTAGGAGAAAATAACCCACTCTTCATGGATCGAATAAGTAATTGTAGGCGGGAGGTTTCTAAATGGAGGAAAAACAATATTACCCGTGGGAAAGAAAAAATATCACTGTTAAAGCGGGCTTTGGAGGAAATTTAGAATGATGATACTAGAAGTCAGGAAGAGTTGATTGAGATTGCAAAGAAATTAAAGGAGGTCTACAAAGATGAGGAAATTTATTGGCAACAAAAATTCGGGTTACGTGGTTAACGGAGGGGAATAATAACTCTAAATTTTTCCATGCCCAAACCAAACAGCACAGAGCTAGCTAGAAACCAGATAATTAGACTACATAATGATTCTGGAGTCTGGGTGGATTCGGAACCTGAAGTAGAGTGATTTGGACGAAATCAAATGATTCCTAATCCATACTCGCAAACGCACTAGATAGTCGTCGTAGTGTAGATTTAGGGTCGAACCACAAGAGAAACTTGGAACTAACGCACTAAACTATTAAGGTTTTAACTAAGCTAAGATGAAATGATATTTGTTTGGTTTTTTGGTTTTTAAACTAACAAGAGCATAGATGAAACTAACAAGAGCATAAACAAATAAATTAAAATGAGCAATCAAAAGACTAACAAGAAACAATCAACAAAAAAGGATAGATTAGGGGTTGATTGGTTCACCGCTACCACCCGCAAACGCTACGTTTGCGGGCGGTTGCGGTTGGTAGCGTTTGACAACAATCACAGAAACCGCTCCATACCACTCCGTACCGCTTTATATCGCTTGGAACCGCTCTAAATCAAAAACTCCTTCCCACGAGCGTTTGCGGTTGCGGGGGTTGAAAAAATATTTTTTTAAAAAATATTATCTTAAATAATAAAGTAAAATTTACAAAAAAAAAGTTATTTTAAAAAGTTTACATTTTATATTGAACATTATCATATAAAATTATTTACACTTGATATATATTTTAATTAAACTAAAATAAACTTGTAAATATAAAAAGTTATTGTAAAAATACTATTTAATTATTCTATGAATTATTTAAAATATATAACTTTAATTTTTTATAATAATATATTTTTGATTTCAATTTTAATTTTAATAATTATAAAAAATGTTATTGTATATATAAAAATTGTTTCAAACATCTTTTAAAAAAATTATTTAATTATTCTATGATTTATTCAAATATAATTTGAATTTTTTTATAATAATATATTTTTGATTTTTATATAAATTATATATTATGTGTATTTTGGTAGTTTTATGTAAATCCGCTATCACTCTCACTGTAAACCAGTCATAAACATCCCGCAAACGCACCCGTTTCCAGCCGCTTTACCAGTCGCATGTCCAATAACGCTAGAAACCGCTACTGCCCGCTTCCGCAAACTCCTGCAACCGCACCCGTACCCGCTGCATTTAAACCAGTCATACCCTAACTATTAATGGGAAAACAATGGATCATGGGTCTAGCAATGGATTAAGGGGAGGATGATGACTAATCAATGATGAAAGGCTCTAATTAAGATCAATCCTAGAACATGGATCACATTAATTTGACTAATTCACTCTCATGGCACTTACCACTTTACTAATTGCCTAATTTAGCTAAACTTTCATTTGTAAATTAGTTAATCAATGAACATTAACAAACAAGTCCACTAAGTTCACTAATCACCCTAACATCAACTTTCATTGGCTAAGGAAGAAAAGCTAATTTGAGTTTGGTTCAATATTTCATCGAACACTTTCCGGACATGAAATTACTAATGATCTAGATTGGGCAATTCTCAAAAATACCATAAAAATAAGTCTTTGTTCCAAATATACAATCACTAGTTTTTTTTTTCAAAAATACCACTAAAAGTTTTTGTTTTCCAAAAATATCACAAAACTAAAACTAAATTTAAATCCTAAAAACTAAACTCTAAACCCTAAAAACTAAATATTAAACCAAAAATACTAAATCCAAATACAAAAAATTAAATTGTAAACCCTTAAATTTATTTTTAATGTTTGTTGTATTTTTGGGAAACAAAAACTTTTAGTGGTATTTTTGGAAAAAAACTAGTGATGGTATGTTTGGAAAAAAAAACTTATTTTAGTGGTATTTTAAGGAAGTTCTCATCTAGATTTGAGTGCAAGTCAAATCCTAGCATTAAATGCAATTAAAATCAAGGAAACATAAATATCTAAGTCTAATCATCAATCATCAAACATCCCTAATCAACTAAATCTACAATCCAAAGATGAGACTACTCACTCATAGTAAAAAAAAATGACAAAAATGGAATCTAAGTTAAGCATAATGGAAATAAAAGATTAAGAAAAGAGATTAAGATAAAAGTTTGCAAATCATGAAGAAATATTCTCAAATCCAATACCATAAACATAAAAATATGTTTTTGATTTAAAAGAGATAAAGAGAATATCAAACTAATCAAACTTAACTAAAAAATAGGTCTTAAATAGCAAAAGGAGTTCGAACCGAGTCAATATGGGACAAACCGGATCGATCCAAGATTTCAAAACTGGATCAAAGTTGAGCGGCCGATCAAGGGGGTGATCAAAACTGCGGTGAGTTTTGGACAGCGATATTGAGCAGCCACTTGCTCGGCAAGGAGGCCGATCAACTCTCTGTTTTCCTCTTTTTTATGCTTCTTTGACTCCTCTTTGATTCAATCTTCTTGCTCCTTATACCTCTTTGATTCAAGTCACTTGTAGGCACCTAAATGAAAACAAAACCAACAAAAAAGAATACAAAAACAACCTATGACATCTAAAATGCAATAAGACTTACTAGGACTCTAAATGCAATAAAAAAAAAACTATGAAAAGGAAGATAAATACAAAGAAAAAGGTGAAATCAAGAAACTCAAAGCGGTAAAATCTATGAATATCATAGAGCAAGTGGCGGTCACCTATTTCTGGGATTTATTCTCTTCCTCACCCCCTACGGAAATAGACGAGGTTCTCAGGGAGGTACCTTCTTTGGTATCAGGCCATATGAATGGAGAGCTCACGGCTCTGGTGAGGAGGAATAAATTAGGAAAGCTTTGTTCATGATGCATCCATAAAAGGCATGGGTCCGGACAGAATGACAACACTTTTCTTTCAGCGAGCCTATTATATCATTAAAAAAGATCTACTCGATCTAGTTAACAGGTTCTTTCGAACAAGACATTTCGATCAACGGCTGATATGACAAGTATTTGTCTAATCTCCAAACGGACAGACCTACTCGGATGACAGACTGACGACAAATTAACCTCTGCAATGTGGGCTGCAAAATAATTTCAAATGTCATATGCCAACGATTGAAGAGATACTTTCCAGACCTGATATCAGAAACATAGTCAGCTTTCGTCTCACGAAAACTGATTTATGATAATATCCTGATTGCACAGGAAATGTTCAACGGGTAGATAACAAATAAATCTTGTAAGAAAACCTATATGGCTATTAAGACATATATAAGCAAGGTGTATGATCGGGTTGAATGGCCTTTTATTGAGAACCTCTTACGTAAACTTGGTTTTGCAGAAAATTGGATTACTTGGATGATGTGGTGCATCAAATCGGTCGAGTGTAGAGTTTTGATAACCGGTAAACCTAAACGATATATCAGTCCTCAGAGGGGTCTCCGGCAGGGGGATCCATTATCACCTTATTTATTTATTCTTTGTATGGAGGCTCTAATCGTAAATATACTTAAAGAAGAACGGAAAAAACCTTACCGGACCCAAGGTAGCACGATAAAGTTTGTTGGTATCCCACCTTCTTTTTGCGGACGATAGTTTATTTTTCTGTAAGGAAAATTTACAGGAATGTCAGACAATCTAACAAACTTATGAACGGGGATCAGAGTAACAAATAAATTTCTCTAAATCTTCGGTCCTATTTAGGAATGCGGTAGATGAGTCAATTAAAGAACAACTCAAACAAGCTCTGGGAATAACAACATTAGGGGGATTGGGCAAATACCTGGGCAAACCCGGAAGTTTAGGGGGGGGGGGGGGCAAAGACAAGAAGTTTTCATTTTATTCAGAAAAGGCTACAAGACCGGATAAACGGGTGGACTTCAAAATACCTCTCTAAAGGGGGAAAAGAAGTTATGATTAAATTGGTTGCAGCGGCTATACCAACTTAGATTATGTCCTGTTTTAGACTTCCTAAGTTTCTAACAGCTAAACATACAAGTGTGGTGGCACAATTCTGGTGGAGTTCAAATAATTTTCGAAAATGTACGCACTGGATGTCATGGAAGAAACTATGCAGAGGAAAATCGGAAGGGGTTTGGGTTTTAAAGTGCTCGACGATTTTAACACTGCCCTGCTATCAAAATAGTTGTGGCGCCTGCTAGATAACCCGGATTCACTCTTTGCAAAGGTATTTAATGGGCTGTATTACCGTAATTCTAATCCCATGGAACAAATTAGATCTTACTCTCCTTCGTATGGATGGAAGAGTATAATATCGACTCGACTTCTGGGAAACAAAGGACTGATCAAAAGAGTTGGTTCGAAAGCTTCCATTTTAGTTTGGAATGATACTTGGATACCAGCTCATCACCCGAGGCCAGCAACCTGTAAGGATAATAACTATTATCCTTCGTTCAGGGCTAATCATTTGATTGACCGGCATACAAAAACTTGGAATCGGGATCTACTCTCAGCAACAATAGTTCCTGAAGATGTCTCCATTATAAGTAGTAAACCATTAGGCACCACCTACAGACCGGACCATTTCGGTTGGCTCTTTAAAAATCGGGTAAATATACGATTAAATCGGGTTATCAAGCCTAACGAGATTCTATTCAGACATGATCAAATACTTGGTTTTATAGACCTGATATCAGACTATTACAAGAAAATTTTTGGAAACTGAAATGTCCGCCGAAATAGAAACATTTCTTATGGCAAGTCCTATCGGGATGTGTTTCAGTTACCTTGAATTTGAGAAATAGAGGAATCAAATGTGACTCACAATGTGGAAGGTGCGGAGCAGAGGAAACAAATAATCATGTTCTATTCGAATGTCCTCCAATATTACAGACTTGGACGCTGTCACAGATATCGTCAGCCCCAAGGTTTTTTCCAATAATCTCTATATTTTCAAATATGGACTACCTATTCTAGCGATTACCAAGGATTCAACCGGAGTTCCCATGGATCATTTGGTACATTTGAAAAGCTCAGAATGACAAGTTCTTCAAGATTGTGGATAGAGAACCTAGAAGGATCCTTCAGATTGCAGAGGCAGAGGCAACATTTTGGGATTCTGCCCAATCCGACAGGTAAGTTTGGGACCAAGTTCCACGTATCCTTTCCTCGGCTTTGTCTGTTGCCGAAGGAACTCGATGTTATAGTGACGGCTCTTGGAAAGATTCAGATAATTTTTTTTGGTTTAGGATGGTATTACTTTCAGGATTCAGAAGACGGAATTCTGATGGGAGCAAGGAATCTATGGTGAAGTCTCTCTCCCCTACATGTCGAGTTGGAAGCACTCATTTGGGCCATGCACTGTTTGATTTATCATCAGAAGATAGTAGCAGTTTTCGCCATAGACTGGACCGAGTTAATCAAAATGGTGTCGACTCCGAAGAATTGACCAGCTTTCGCAGTTCTTCTAGAAGAGTTTGCTAGATGCCAGGAGGTTTTCTCCTCTTTCTCCTTATCGTTCATTCCTCGTAGTAGTAATTTGAAGGTGGATAGATTAGCACGCAGTGCTCGCTGTTACCCCTGCGATATCTCTTATGTTAACATTTTCCCCCGGTTTGGAATTATGAACCACTATAAATTAATTTTATGTTCTTGACAAAAAAAAAAGTATAAAATAGTATAGAATCATGCATGGTGTATAAACCGAGGCAGCATCAGCTTCATCATTAGCAAGCAAAGCATTGCAATGCTCTGTAGGAATCGATTCTTCATATTTGGAATTTAAACCGAGGCAAAAGTTGATTGTTTCCTTAAGGCTAGACACGCATTCACCAAGTATCTTCACACGTCTAGAGAGGTCAATAGACTTTCTATTCAGAGCTGTTTTCTTACCAACTAGATCATTGTATTGGCTCTTCATGTATAAATGAACAGTATTAATCGTTTGTGTAGACAGCTTATTGTTGGGGTCAAAACCCGCCCAGCTGTGATCAATTGGAAAATGGCTAAGTATGAAAATACGAAGAATCGTACAAGGCCGAAATTGTGCCTAAGTCATTTCTGTACGAGTCCACTTAAGCACAAGACGGGCCATTCTGGCCAAAGAAGCTCACTTCGGCAAGGAGACTTCGGCAAGCCTCGTCACTTCGGCATGAAGACTTCGGCAAAGAAAGAAGGAGACTTCGGCAGGATTGACTCACTTCGGCATGAAGACTTCGGCAAAGAAAGAAGGAGACTTCGGCAAGCTTTGGCTCACTTCGGCAAAGAAAGAAGGAGACTTCGGCAAGCTTTGGCTCACTTCGGCAGGGAGACTTCGGCGAAGAAAGAAGAGACTTAGGCAAGCCTTGTCTCCGCTTAGGCAAGCTTTGGCTCATATAGACAAGCCTTGTCTCCGCTTAGGCAAGCCTTGTCTCCACATAGGCAAAGCTTTGTCTCCACTTAGGCAAGCCTTGTCTTCACTTAGGCAAAGCTTTGTCTCCACTTAGGCAAGCTTTGGCTCACATCGGCAAAGCTTTGGCTCACTTCGGCAGGGAGACTTCGGCGAAGAAAGAAGAGACTTAGGCAAGCCTTGTCTCCGCTTAGGCAAGCTTTGGCTCATATAGACAAGCCTTGTCTCCACTTAGGCAAGCCTTGTCTCCACATAGGCAAAGCTTTGTCTCCACTTAGGCAAGCCTTGTCTTCACTTAGGCAAGGCTTTGTCTCCACTTAGGCAAGCTTTGGCTCACATCGGCAAAGCTTTGGCTCACTTTGGCAGGGAGACTTCGGCAAAGAAAGGAGAGACTTAGGCAAGCCTTGTCTTCACTTAGGCAAGCTTTGTCTCCACTTAGGCAAGCTTTGGCTCATATCGGCAAAAGCTTTGTCTTCACTTAGGCAAGCCTTGGGCCATGGTCACATCGGCAAGCCAAATCGGCAATGAGCCGCGGCTTCGGCGATAACCCACTTCGGCACAGCCCTGGCTTCGGCAAGCCACATCGGCAAAGGAAGGAAGACTTCGGCACAGGGATGCCCACTTCGGCAAGCCACATCGGCAAAGGAAGGGAGACTTCGGCACAGGGATGCTCACTTCGGCAAGCCACAACGGCAATGGTCATGGCTTCGGCAATGTCACTTCGGCAAGGACCCGTGGCTTCGGCAAGGACCCATGGCTTCAGCAATGTCACTTCGGCAAGGACCCGTGGCTTCGGCAAGGACCCACAGCTTCGGCAATGTCACTTCAGCAAGGGCCCACAGCTTCGGCAACGATCCATGGCTTCGGCGATGTCACTTCGGCAAGGGCTCACGGCTTCGGCAATGTCACTTCGGCAAAGGCCCACGGCTTCGGCAACGATCCATGGCTTCGGCGATGTCACTTCGGCAAGGGCTCACGGCTTCGGCAATGTCACTTCGGCAAGGACCCGTGACATCGGCAATGCCACTTCGGCACACACGGCAGCCCACTTCGGCCATGCTCCACTTCGGCCACGCCCACTTCGGCCACGCTCCATTTCGGCCACCGAGCTCACTTCAGCACTTCGGCCATGATACGAATCCACTTAGGCATGATACGAGCCCATTTCGGCCGAAGTCGATTTCTGTACGAAACTGTCTGGCTGAAGTCAAAGCTGCCGAAAACAATCCTGGCCGAAGTCATTTCTATACGAGACTGTCTGGCCGAAGTGAAAGCTGCCGAAAACAATCCTGGCCGAAGTCATTTCTATATGAAACTGTCTGGCCGAAGTCAAAGCTGCCGAAGACAATCCTGGCCGAAGTCATTCCCATACGGAGCCGTCTTTCCAAGGTCAATTCGACACGAAGCTAGAAGACAACGCGGCCGAAGTCATTTCTATACGAAGCTAGAAGACGACGCGGCCGAAGTCATTTTTATACGAGGACGACAAGCCCATCTTCGGCCCGCGATGGGTCAAAGGCCCACGGAGCCAAGCCGACTTACTAAAACGTAAATCCCGAAGGATTAGGAAGTTTTCCTAATCCCTTTGGGATTGACCTAGCCAACTCGAACGACTATATATATCTATGTACATCCCTTGAAAAAGGGATCCGCAATTTACTTAGCAAAAAACCCTAGACTTTTTTGCTCTCAAACTCTTGTACGAAAGCTTTTCGATACAGCTTAATAAAAATCATCTTTGGATCTCTCCGTTCGTGGTTCATCCGCAGAAATTTCATCCCCCTTAACAAACCTCCGACAAATTCTAGTTGTGTTGATTTCGACTCCCACAATTTGGCGCTAGAAGGAGGGGGAATTTGAAACTTTCTTACTCCAAGGAACCACCGCACGAACGATTCGAAGAAGATGACTAGCGACGGACGAACCGATGACCCGCAGGACACGGGGATCGATGGATCTGGAGCAACAGATACACCAACGCCTGCAGTCGTGGAGACGAGCCCAGAGGCCTTATCACAGATCAAGACGATGCTGGAGACGCTGCTCAAGAAGGCGGAGGAGCAGGACAAGCTAAACACGACGATGACCGATAAGCTCGAAGTCCTTGCAACAGCGAGCCAAGCCCGTGGTAGAGGCTCAGGAGTTGACCTAATGAGGCGCCCTCTTCGACGTCTCAACCCAACGGCCCTCGATTTCTCAACACCCCACCATACGACGAGAACCCAGAGCGGATTGCTCCCTACAAACCAACCAATCACGACCGCAGAGCTGAACGCAACACCGCAGGAGGTAAACACGCAGACTATGGGCGGGATGAATCCAGTGATCAACCTGGAGGATAACCCAGAGGGGGAACACGACTCGGAACACCGCCGCGAATCTGAACTCACGGGTGTGACCCGAACTTGAAACGAACGAAGCAACACCAACCTTGGCCATGATCAGTACCTCACCGAAGAGAAGGAGAACATCCTCTGGGTCCAACGAGCCCAGATCGAGGAAGAGCGCAAAGCGATGATTCGAGCCCAAAAGGAGGAGATGGCTGAAATCCGGGCAGGCATGGAGCGAGCTGCCGCCGAGATGAAATTTGTTCGATCTCAGATGCATAGGGCTACTAGCAAGGCTCCCGAACTTGACCGAGTGCTTGAAGAAGCACAGAACACCCCGTTCACGGCTCAAATCACTAAGGCGAGGGTTTCTGACCCAGGGAAGATGAAGATACCAGTCTACGAAGGTAAAACTGATCCGAAGGAGCACCTGACCGCCTTCGCAATAGCAATGGGACGAGCAAATTTCAGAGAGGGAGAAGAAGACGCTGGACAATGTCTCTTGTTCGTCGAGCACCTTAAAGGCCCAGCTCTCCAATGGTTCTCCAGACTGGGAAGAAATTCGATCGACAATTTCAATCAGTTGTCGTCGGCTTTCCTTAAACATTATGCTATATTCATGGAACGCCGGACATCCGATGCGGATCTGTGGACCATGGGGCAAGGACAGAACGAGACATTGCGAACTTTCATCGGACGGTTCAAGACAGTGCTGTCAAAGGTAGAAGGAATCAGTGACGAAGCCACACTGCAAGCGTTAAAGAAGGCCCTGTGGTTCGACTCCGATTTTCGGAAGGAAATTGCACTGAATGCACCAACCACGATCCAAGACGCGTTGCACCGAGCAATGGACTTTGCCTCCAACGAAGAAGAAGTGAAGATCCTAGCCCAGAAACATGGAAAGGTGAAGTCCACAAACCACCCTCCCTCTGCTCCGAACCTACCGAACAACAGAAAGGGCAACCAAGGCCCTGGATACATCCAGCACGAAGGGGGATTCAAAGGAGCCCATAACTACCAAGTTGATTCGTCAAGCTATGGGCAAGGACGAGGTCAGGGCAGAGGAAGAGGTACATGGAGTAGCACGTGGACCAGGGGCCAAGGAACTTACGACGAAACGGCTTATTGCGAACATCATCATATCTTCGGACACTCAACTGCAAATTGCCGCATCCTAGGTTTGAAACTCGCTGCAAAACTGGCGGCTGGCAAACTCAAAGGCGATATTAGCCTCAAAGATTTCGAAATGGATACCAATGCAAACCGCCCCGAACAGGCAAACGAAGATCTCCCTAAGCGAGGGAGGCAAGACGACGAAGCGCCACAATCTGGCCCAAGGAGACGGATCAACATGATAATGGGTGGATCTCACTATTGTTCGGATACCATCTAATCGATTAAAGCTTTTCAACGACGAGCCAATGTCAGCGTTAACTGGTCCGCACCCTCCAAGTTTCCTGACGACGTAATCTCATTCGCAGAAAGGGAAACAACCGGAATCGACAAACCACACGATGACCCTCTCGTGATTGAGTTGATCATCAGTGGCTATGACTTAGCCCGGGTGCTGGTGGATACGGGCAGCACAGTGGATATAATCTTCAAAGAAACTCTCAGAAGAATGGATATCAATCCGACCGACATAATGGCTTCCCCTAAACCATTGACTGGATTTTCCGGAGAAACGACGATGACAATCGGGACGATCAAGCTGCCTGTAGAAGCTGGGGGTGTCATCAAGCTCGTCGAATTCTCGGTAGCCGATCACCCAGCAATCTATAACGTCATCGTCGGCACACTGTGGTTAAATTCAATGCGCGCCGTAGCCTCGACCTAACCACCTCTGCGTCAAATTCCCAACACCAAGCGGAATCAAAACAATTTTGGGAAATCAGAAGGAGTCCCGCGTATGCTTCCTCGCTGCGCACAAGCTCAGGAATCCTGTCACCGATCCAATAGCCAAGTCAGAACGCAAGAAGATGAAGACAGACAGGGAGCCAGTAAAAGAGCTCTCCAAGCTCTTATAGCAATTACAGATTGCGGAGGATCGCGAAGAAGAACCAGTCGAACAGCCCTGCGACCCCGTAATATCAGTTTGCATCGACGACGAACACCCGGAACGATGCGTAGACGTTGGATCCGCCCTCGACGAAAAAATCAAGGACGAACTGGTTTCATTCTTAAAAGAAAACGTGGACAGTTTCGCGTGGGCAGCAGAGGATATGCCCGGAATTGATATCGGCGTAACCAGTCACGAATTGAACATCGACCCAACCTTCAAACCAGTCAAGCAAAAACGGAGAAAGTTGGGTCCAGACAGGGCGAAAGCAGTGAACGACGAAGTCGAAAGACTCTTACGAGTCGGGTCGATAATAGAAGTCAAATACCCGGATTGGCTGGCGAATCCTGTTGTAGTAAAAAAGAAGAACGGAAAATGGCGGGTGTGTGTCGATTTCACCGATTTAAACAAGGCGTGCCCGAAAGACAGCTTCCCACTACCACTCATTGGCCGATTGGTCGAAGCAACGGCCGGTAACAAGCTCTTATCTTTCATGGACGCATTCTCGGAATACAACCAGATTCTAATGAACCCCGACGATCGTGAGAAGACAGCCTTCATTACGGACCGTGGAATCTATTGCTACAAGGTGATGCCTTTCGGCCTCAAGAACGCCGGAGCCACATATCAGCGCTTAGTAAACAAGATGTTTGCCAATCAACTCGGAAGAACGATGGAAGTGTACATAGACGACATTTTGGTAAAATCACTAGAGGCAATGGATCACGTGTTACATTTGGAGGAATGTTTCCAACAGCTCAACTCCCACAACATGAAGCTCAACCCGACAAAGTGTAGATTCGCAGTCACGTCCGGCGAGTTTCTTGGTTACTTAGTTACTCATCGCGGAATCGAAGCGAATCCAAAGCAGATCGACGCCCTCATCCAGATGGCTTCCCCAAAATCAAAACGTGAAGTACAGAGACTGACTGGCAGGGTGGCTGCACTCAACAGATTTATTTCGCGGTCCACCGATAAGTGCTTACCGTTCTACGACACTTTACGAGGAAACAAGAAATTTGAATGGACAGAGAAGTGCGAAGAGGCTTTCCAGCAATTGAAGAAATATCTCGCCAGTCCCCCGGTGCTTGCAAAGCCAGTCGAGGGAGAGCCGCTCTTCCTGTACACCGCAATCTCCACCACGGCAGTAAGCGGAGTACTCATTCGCGATGAACGGGGCGAGCAGAAACCAATTTTTTACGTCAGTAAGACCCTCACCGATGCAGAGACAAGATACCCGCAGATGGAGAAATTGGCCCTATCGGTAGTCATGTCTGCCAGGAAACTAAGGCCGTACTTCCAATCACACTCCATTGTGGTCCTTAGTCCTTTACCCCTACGATCGATTTTGCATAGCCCAAGCCAATCCGGGCGATTGGCCAAGTGGGCTATCGAGCTCAGCGAATACGACATCGAGTATCGCGGACGAACCTGCGTAAAATCGCAAGTACTTGCCAATTTTTTAATCGAGCTTCCGGAGGAAAGCCTCGCCGAAGGAAACCCGAATTAGACTTGGCAACTTCACGTTGACGGCTCATCATCCAAAAACGGTTCAGGGGTCGGGATACGTCTGACATCGCCAATGGGCGAGATACTTGAACAATCCTTCCGCCTAGGTTTTCACGCCTCCAACAACGAAGCAGAATACGAAGCCCTCATTGCCGGATTAAAGCTTGCGCAAGGACTCAAGATTGACTGTATTCACGCTTTCTGCGATTCACAGTTGGTCGCAACCAGTTCAGCGGAGAATACGCAGCTAAAGACGATCGTATGGAGGCGTATCTGAAAGTCGTCAAAGACCTGACTGCTCAGTTCAAAGAGTTCACACTCACGCGGATTCCACGAGGAGAGAACACTTCGGCTGATGCACTGGCCGCCCTCGCATCCACTTCTGATCCTTCCCTGAAACAGTGAGTGTAGTTACTCGATCCCAAGCCGCCAGGACTGCAAGGGAGAAAACCTGCGCACCAGACAATGCTGGAGATGACGCTGACGAACGAGAAGTAGTAATCAACGGCTCGATGGTCCAGGACGAGACAGCATCAACTTCATCATTAGCAAGCAAAGCGTTGCAATGCTCTGTAGGAATCGATTCTTCATATTTGGAATTTAAACCGAGGCAAAAGTTGATTGTTTCCTTAAGGCTAGACACGCATTCACCAAGTATCTTCACACGTCTAGAGAGGTCAATAGACTTTCTATTCAGAGCTGTTTTCTTACCAACTAGATCATTGTATTGGCTCTTCATGTATAAATGAACAGTATTAATCGTTTGTGTAGACAGCTTATTGTTGGGGTCAAAACCCGCCCAGCTGTGATCAATGGAAAATGGCTAAGTATGAAAATACGAAGAATCGGACAAGGCCGAAATTGTGCCTAAGTCATTTCTGTACGAGTCCACTTAAGCACAAGAGGGGCCATTCTGGCCAAAGAAGCTCACTTCGGCAGGGAGACTTCGGCAAGCCTCGTCACTTCGGCATGAAGACTTCGGCAAAGAAAGAAGGAGACTTCGGCAGGATTGACTCACTTCGGCATGAAGACTTCGGCAAAGAAAGAAGGAGACTTCGGCAAGCTTTGGCTCACTTCAGCATGAAGACTTCGGCAAAGAAAGAAGGAGACTTCGGCAAGCTTTGGCTCACTTCGGCAGGGAGACTTCGGCGAAGAAAGAAGAGATTAGGCAAGCCTTGTCTCCGCTTAGGCAAGCTTTGGCTCATATAGACAAGCCTTGTCTCCGCTTAGGCAAGCCTTGTCTCCACATAGGCAAAGCTTTGTCTCCACTTAGGCAAGCCTTGTCTTCACTTAGGCAAAGCTTTGTCTCCACTTAGGCAAGCTTTGGCTCACATCGGCAAAGCTTTGGCTCACTTCGGCAGGGAGACTTCGGCGAAGAAAGAAGAGACTTAGGCAAGCCTTGTCTCCGCTTAGGCAAGCTTTGGCTCATATAGACAAGCCTTGTCTCCACTTAGGCAAGCCTTGTCTCCACATAGGCAAAGCTTTGTCTCCACTTAGGTAAGCCTTGTCTTCACTTAGGCAAGGCTTTGTCTCCACTTAGGCAAGCTTTGGCTCACATCGGCAAAGCTTTGGCTCACTTCGGTAGGGAGACTTCGGCAAAGAAAGGAGAGACTTAGGCAAGCTTTGTCTTCACTTAGGCAAGCTTTGTTTCCACTTAGGCAAGCTTTGGCTCATATCGGCAAAAGCTTTGTCTTCACTTAGGCAAGCCTTGGGCCATGGTCACATCGGCAAGCCACATCGGCAATGAGCCGCGGCTTCGGCGATAACCCACTTCGGCACAGCCCTGGCTTCGGCAAGCCACATCGGCAAAGGAAGGAAGACTTCGGCACAGGGATGCCCACTTCGGCAAGCCACATCGGCAAAGGAAGGGAGACTTCGGCACAGGGATGCTCACTTCGGCAAGCCACATCGGCAATGGTCATGGCTTCGGCAATGTCACTTCGGCAAGGACCCGTGGCTTCGGCAAGGACCCACGGCTTCGGCAATGTCACTTCGGCAAGAACCCGTGGCTTCGGCAAGGACCCACAGCTTCGGCAATGTCACTTCGGCAAGGGCCCACGGCTTCGGCAACGATCCATGGCTTCGGCGATGTCACTTCGGCAAGGGCTCACGGCTTCGGCAATGTCACTTCGGCAAAGGCCCACGGCTTCGGCAACGATCCATGGCTTCGGTGATGTCACTTCGGCAAGGTCTCACGGCTTCGGCAATGTCACTTCGGCAAGGACCCGTGACATCGGCAATGCCACTTCGGCACACACGGCAGGCCACTTCGGCCATGCCCACTTCGGCCATGCTCCACTTCGGCCACGCCCACTTTGGCAAGCCTCCACTTCGGCCACGCTCCATTTCGGCCACCGAGCTCACTTCGGTACTTCGGCCATGATACGAATCCACTTAGGCATGATACGAGCTCATTTCGGCCGAAGTCGATTTCTGTACGAAACTGTCTGGCCGAAGTCAAAGCTGCCGAAAACAATCCTGGCCGAAGTCATTTTCTATACGAGACTGTCTGGCCGAAGTGAAAACTGCCGAAAACAATCCTGGCCGAAGTCATTTCTATACGAAACTATCTGGCCGAAGTCAAAGCTGCCGAAGACAATCCAGGCCGAAGTCATTCCCATACGGAGCCATCTTTCCAAGGTCAATTCGACACGAAGCTAGAAGACAACGCGGCTGAAGTCATTTCTATACGAAGCTAGAAGACGACGCGGCCGAAGTCATTTTTATACGAGGACGACAAGCCCATCTTCGGCCCGCGATGGGTCAAAGGCCCACGGAGCCAAGCCGACTTGCTAAAACGTAAATCCCGAAGGATTAGGAAGTTTTCCTAATCCCTTTGGGATTGACCTCGCCAACTCGAACGACTATATATATCTATGTACATCCCTTGAAAAAGGGATCCGCAATTTACTTAGCAAAAAACCCTAGACTTTTTTGCTCTCAAACTCTTGTACGAAAGCTTTTCGATACAGCTTAATAAAAACCATCTTTGGATCTCTCCATTCGTGGTTCATCCGCAGAAATTTCATCTCCCTTAACAAACCTCCGACAAATTCTAATTGTGTTGATTTCGACTCCCACACTTATGATCTTCAACTAGTTCTTGAAGTGTTGAATGGATTTCTTCATGAATTATACCAGCTTCTTCCAAAGTCTTTTCAGCTTGAAACGCCTTGATTGCAACACAATTGAGGTGTGTAGCGAGCTCAGCAACACTCTCTTTTTGTCATTTGTTTCCCAATCAAGGTGTTCCCAAGTGTTGTCAAAACTGTACTAGAAGTTTGTAATATCCCTTATGTTCTCCTGGAAGTCTCGAGCTTGTTGCTGCTGAATTTCCTCAATTTGTTTCACTTTAGCTTCAGTCCTTTGAACTTGAGTTGAAAAAGAATCAAATTTCCCACCTAGAGTTAAAATTAAAAGCTTTAACTTGGCATCGAATTCTTGGACATATTTATGTTGATCTTCCGAAAACTATTGGATAATAGCTTCAAGTCTACTATAATGGGGGATCATTGACACGTGATAAGAGGTTTATGGAGGGGCTTGTGGATGTGGATAGTGATAGCCAATTTGGTGGGGCTCATAGTCGTGGTTGAATGAAGATTCATGGTGGAAGTTTCCACCTCCGAAGTAGGTGTTTTGGCTAGCGAAAGATGGGCTGAAACTGTGGTGCATCTGGTGCCTTATGAGAGTTGACATAGGGATAAGAGAGTCATCTTCAAGCTCTCCTATTGTGTGTTGAGGTTGGTGGTATCTCTGGTGATACAGATGTGCTGGTAGATCACTCCACTGCGAAAATCCTATGATGAATGAGCTTGATGGTATAATATGTTATTGTAATCTCCCATTTAAGATGTCTCTGAAAGCACAAAAAAAATCCGAAAATTAAAAAGCAATAAAGAAAAACTTAGACTAAATTATAGTCTTAAACTTGTAGGCAACGAATCAATCCCTGGCAGCGGTGCCAAAAATTTGATGTGTGTGTTGGAATCAGATTTTAAATTTATAACCCTGAATATTTCTACAAGTGCACAGCAAATGCAGTAGTACTTAGAGATCGATTCATTGAAGATTGAGATGATGCATTACAGTCTAATTATAGTAATAGAGCTAAGACCAAATATAAAAGAGGTGTCGCAAAAAATCAAAATGTAGGAAGCAAATAAAAAGCAATTAAAAATGTGTAGAAATCAATAAAATAAACGTTGGGTGTTCAGGGAATTCTCCAGGGATCATGGACTATTCGTTCATGAAATCTAGCAATAATAAATCAATTAGATTAATTCTAGAACTCGAATCACCAGTGTATAATTGACCTACTCTCGCAGAGCCAATTACCTATATCTAAGCAACCTAATTAGTAAATTCTCGCAGCTAATTATGCAGAAAGATATGCAATACCTATTCAGATTTGATTAACATTCACAAATACTCCATAAGCTAATTTTCACAGCTTATGACGTCATGCTCGTTTATGCTAGTTCGGGAGACAAATCAGCACTTTTGGTGGGTAAATTAACCTAACATCAATTACTAAGTGGCCAACAAAACAATATGCAGTAAGATTAAGCAAAGAGCAAAATATTTTCTAGAAGAGATATATTTTAAATTCAGCCACCTAAACTAGTCAATCCATGAATTTCCCTTTAAAAACCCCTAAATCCAACAAGAAAACTACCCAGACATGATAAGAGAAATCATAACAAAAGTAGAATAAAAAAATTGCATAGATAAATAATAGGGTTTCGAAATCTTCTCTATGGAGGACAAAGAGGATGAGATCTTCTTCCACAAAGAATAAAAACTAAGAAAGTATGAAAAAGGACTGTGAATTTCGTGGGTGAAAAGTATTGTGAAGGCGGTGACCTAAAAATTACAAAGAATAAGTATATTAATAAGTCTTGGGAAGCTTATAGATCTTTGGAACTTTTTTGTTTTGGGTTAGGATGTCTTGGACGGTTGAAGTCTACTTGGACATGTTTCGGGAAATTTGGCATAACTCTTCAAACGTTGACCCAAATGACTTGAGATCACTTTTGGATGAAATTTAATTCTCTTGGCTATCTTGGTTCAAATTTCAGATAATCCAATAAGTTTAAGGCCTTCAACGAATCTCAAACTTCTGATGCTTCAGATCTGTCATGAAACTGCATGTGTTGCCTTTTTGTCCCTTTTGGTCCAAATTATGTATAAAACCTGTACAGTCACTAGAAACTCCAAAAATACTAAAAATACCTTAAAACACTAAACCAATATAAAATATTAATTAAAAACCTTTAAACCATAGCTAAAACAGTAAAAACCAGAGTATAGCACTGTGTTTAAAGCAATGTGGTAAATTCCACGGTGAAAAATACGCAAGATGGCTTCCTTTGACACCCTATGGTGTGGGTAAGAACGTGTGTAACCTTTCAACTTCTCCCATGCTTCATACAAGGTTTCATGTGGCCGTTGTTTGAAGCTTTAAATGTCGTTATGGATCTTGGCGGCTTTTTGGTTTGAAAAGAACTTGGCGAGAAACCTCTTATTGCATTCCTCCCAAGTAGTGATTGAAGATGTCACCACACTCTTCTTCCATTGGGAGGCCTTATATCCAAGCGAAAAAGAAAATAGTGTGAGTTTAATAACATCCTTAGGAACCCCCTTCATCTTCACCGTCCCGCACAATCTATCAAGGTTATCTAAGTACTTTATTGGGTGCTCTATGGGCAAACTGAAGAAACAGTTGTTTTGCACCATATTGATTAAGCCTGCCTTGATCTCCCAATTATTATTTGCACAAGTAGGTGGACGGGACCGGTTCTCGTTCCATTAGTGAGCGGCTTGTCAAAATCTCCATTCTCGTCTTCTCCCTATGTGGGTGAATTAGTTCTCTAGTTCCTAAGTTCCAGTGCCAACTCCATGGGCTTTCTTTGGTTGGTGATTTCCATCACCTTGGTTAACATGGGGTCCTTTCATTTCTATATGTCTCAAATGATCTACCCTTCTAGTTCTCTTCTTGATTTTCACGCTAACTTCTTCAAACGGTTGATGTCAAGTGAAAGGTCGAAGTTTGGTGGTGGCCTCTACTTCTTGTGTTAATACACTTTCAAACAAGAGGAAGCTGTTGAGATATGGAAATCGAATAATGTTATTGATAGGAGGAGAGCCTCTTATATACACAGAGGCTGGTCTATACAAGAGGAAACAAATATATCACAATTACTAGAGGAGTATTTGAGGAAATAATTACGGTGATACGTATTTACTCTAATACGCTCTCTCAAGATGCATCACCATAAGTGAGGCCGATCTTGATAAACAAATTTTGAAAGTGAGCTCGTGGAAGCGGCTAGTTGATCTTTTGATGACACTCAAACATTGCGTCCTTGAACTTGCTCATGGACAAAGTGATAATCCAACGCAATATGCTTCATTCTTGAGTGGAAGACGGGATTTGCGCTGAGGTAGGTTGCACCTTTGTTGTCACAATAAATGGCTGGCATCGTGGTGAGTTTGATGCCAAGTTCACTGAGAAGAGAGACGATCCAACAAAGTTCAGAAGTGGTGGAGGCGATAGAATGGTACTCTGCTTCGGTTGAAGACCTCGCCACTCTCGTTTGTTTTTTCGACGAAGGATGAGAACCAAGGTAGACGATGTAAGCTCACATAGAGGTATAATCATCTCGATTTCCAGTCCAGTCCGCATTAGTAAAGGCATGGAGAGAGGCTGGGTTTTGCTTGCAGAGGAAAATGCCACGATTATGTGTGCCTGCGAGGTATCGAAGGATGCATTTTGCCCCTAACCAGTGTTCGGATGTTGGTATGTGCATGTACTGGGACAGTTTGTTAACTAAGAAGGTGATGTCCGGTCGCATAAGTGAGAGGTATTGAAAACTTCCAACGATAGCACGAAATTCAGTGGTATCGGGCAAGAGAGCACCACTAGATATGGAGAGAGTTGAATTTGGGCACATCGGTGTGGGAATAACTTTGGCATCGGTCATTTTTGTCTTGTGAAGAAGATCTGCAATATAACGAGTTTGTGTGAGCATGAGTCCTGTGTTGATGCGTTGCACCTCAATGCCTAAAAAATATGATAATTCACCTAAATCTTTAAGAGAGAAACGAGTTGAGAGAGAAAGAATGAATCTGTTGAGATGATCGTTATTGTTACCGGTGATGATTATATCATCAACGTATACCATCATATATAGTAGGATACCATTCCGATTAAATATGAATAGCAAAGCATCAGCAATAGAATTTTTGAACCTAGAGTGAAGAAGAAAATTGCGCAGCTCATTGTACCAAGCTCGACGAGCTTGCTTGAGACCGTATATGGCTTTATTGAGTTTCTAGACAGCTGTTGGATATGTCGGACCATGGAAGCCAAGGTGGTTGTGACATGAACACTTTTTCTTCAAGTTTGCCTTGAAGAAACGCATTGTTAACATCAAGTTGTCGAAGATACCAGCCACTGGAAATAGAGACACTAAGGATAAATCGTATCATTGCGGTTTTGATGACAGGACTGAAGGTATCTTGAAAATTGATTTCCGGGCGTTGATGAAAGCCTTTTGAAACAAGTCTAGCTTTAAACATGTCAAATGTACCATTAGGTAGACGTTTAATAGTAAAGATCCACTTGCAACCAACATGTTAGATGCAAGTTCGGGTGAAACTAAATCAAAGGTATTGTTACGATTGATAGAATCGATCTCATCTTGCATAGCTTTGCGCCAGCAAGGGTCCTTGAGGGCTTGAGCTATTGTGGTGGGAATTTTTCCCGATGGTGGTTGAATAGAAGCATGAAGATTCAACTTGTTGATTAGCTTGTGTGGTCTGCTACTCGTACGTCTTGGAACTGGAGGTGGTGGTGGTGGTGGTATAGGCGGAGCTACAGGAGCGGATGGGGAGGCTTGTTAATCAGCTGGTGGTTGAACATGAGCAGTAGGTAAAGGAGTAGCAGTAGTTGGTGGAGAGACGCTTTGAGTAGTGGCTGGTGGAGTAATATTAGATGAGGAAGGTACTTCGGGATTTGGTACAGACGCAGCCGAGATAGGTGTTGGATGTGAAGTTGATGGAGTGATAGCCGAGAGAGGAACAAGAGAAACAGAAGGAGTTGAGGCTGGTAGAGACTCGGTTTCGTCGGGAGAAGCTATAGGTGTAGATAACGAGCCCGAAACTGTAAAGGGAAACATAAATTCGTGGAATATAACATGACGAGAGATATAAATACGAGACGTAGCTCGTTCAAGACAAAAATAGGCAATTTGGGTTGGCGAATAATCAAGAAATGCACACGGAGAAGATCTAGAATCTAGTTTGTGTGAGGCATATGCCGAAGCTAAGGAATACACAAACACCCAAAAACCCGTAATTTTTGAAAATTCAGATCACAACCAAACAAGAGTTGAAAAGGAGACTTAAGAGACAAGTTTGGTGTTGGCATCCGATTGACTAAGTATACCACCATGGCAAACGCATATGTCAATAGAACCGAGACCAGTTTTGACTATATGTCGATGGCGTCGCTCTGCTAATCCATTATGTTCCAGTGTATAAGGTGGAGAGGTGAAGTGAGATATACCATGACTCGATAAAAATTTAGAAAGCCCAATATATTCACCACCATTATTCGTATATATTGTTCTAGGCTTTGATTGGAATTGATTTTCAACCAATGCTTTGAACTTGGTTAAAATATCAAATACTTGCGATTTTCTTTTCAAGGAATACAACCAAGTGTATCGAATAAAATGATCAATAAAAATAACATAATATTTAAAACCATCTACTGAAATTAAGAGAGAAGTTTACATATAAAAAAAATGACATCCAAAGGATGATGAGATTGAAGAGTAAAAGTGGTAAACGGTAACTTATGCATTTTATTGATGGAGCATGCATTACAAGGCTTATCCATTAAAATGTTTGAAGAAAGAGGTAAATCAAAACTTGAAACAATAGTTTTTAAAATGGGAAAAGCATGATGACCCAAACGTGAGTGCCAATCAGACAGAGTTATCTTGATTGTAGATGCAAAAGCAAGAGATGGAGGTGTCGAGGAGGAGGAAGTTGGCCATTCATATGTGCCATTCTTAGGTTTACTGGCTAGATGAAGGGTTTCCGTTTTCAAATCTTTCACCTGAAAATAAGTCGGTGTAAATGTAACCGAAACATCATTAGTGGTGCACAATTGAAAAATAGAGATGAGATTTTTAGCAAGTGAAAGTATACAAAGAACTTTATTTTTTTTTTTTAAAAAGACGAGTATAAGAGAGTATTGAGAAAGAATCTGTATGTGAAATCTGTAGTCCAGACCCATCTCCAAGCATCACGTCGTCACTACCTTAGTAAGGATTGTGGAGTGAAAGATTGCCAAGATCAGAGGTCATGTGATGAGATGTACCGGAGTCAACAAGCCACGTTGAAGAATCACCAGACATTATTGCTGGGTTTGCACGCGGTTGCCACGGTTGTTGAGAATGTGGAGATTTCCAAGTCTGTGGAGATTGCCAAGTCTGTGGTGATGACGGAGTCTGCCACGACTGAGATGAGAAGGAACCACCACACACAACTCGAAAGTCAGGGTAAAATTTAGCCCTTGCGTTCTATAGGCTTGACAACGACTCAGATACGGTTGTGGACCACTCCGAGACTGATTCTGAGATTGGTTGTTGCGGTAGCTCTGTTGTTGATTGCCACAAGAGTTTTGATTCTGATTTTGCCGCCATGGTTGATGTTGGTGAGATTCGGTTGCATTGGCAACAATGGGCATAACAGAGGCGGATTCCGTGCAGAGGATCAGAGGCGGTTGAGAAGTCGTTCATGAAGTTCAGTGTAAGATATTGGTTTGTCACGACCATTGACATCATCGATTTCAGGCTTGTACTCCACACTGAGACCCGCAAGAATATGTTCGGTAAGGTCTTCCTGGTCCACGGGTTTTCCAAGAAGTGCTAGCTCATCAGATTTTGCTTTAACGATTCAGAGATATTCAGTGATTGTCTTTGTGCGTTTAACACAAGATTTTATCTGGTGCTTGATTTGGCGGATATGTCCTCGTGTGGGATTGCCAAACGTGGAGGAAAGGATGCTCAAAACTTCTACGGTAGTGGTGGCGCTAGAGAACAGAATTAATCAGCAAAGAAATCGCTCCGATTAGAGCACTGTAGAGAAGACGATCTTGCCTTCTCCATGGGGAAAAACTGGATTTGGAGATGATTGTCCATTGACAACAATGGTTGGGGAAGGAGCTTTGTCAGATTCCTTCAAGAAAGGCACGAACCTGTGTGTTCCACATCAAGTAATTGAGATTTGTGAGTTTTGTCACACTTGATATATTCACAGAAAAGAGAGTATTTTGGGGGTTTTGAGCATTGTAAATCGATGTTTGTTCAACTGAGGCATGACTCTCATTCATGATGTTTTTTGGACTTTGAGAAAGATAGGGTAAAAGGACTAGAGAAAAAAAAAGAAACAAAGAACAAAGATCAAAGAAGAAGAAGAAGATGTTGGGAGAAGAAGAAGAAGATGCTGGGAGAGGAAGAAGAAGAAGACGGAAGAGAAAAAAAATTAGGTCAATGAGCGTTGAGCTCTGATTCCATGTTGAGGTATGGAAAGGATCAATGTCTCCAATACTCTTCCTCACGAAAAAAAATCCTCAGAGACTCTCGTTATAATTTTATTATTTTTAAATTAAAAAATTGATAAAAAAGACCTTTAACCCTTAATACTTTTCACAATTTACTGATCCAATCATTCTAATACGGATCAACCCAGATCTAGATTTTAACCTAATCTTCTAATCAAATCTCTCCTCCTCTGCAAAAATCGCAGACATCTTTTTTTTTTTTTCCTCTGCAAAAATCGCATCCATCCTCCATCTTCTTTCTCTTCTCTTTCTCCGTCGTCTTCTTTCTTCGTCATCCCTCTTTTCTTCGTCGTCTCTTCATTATCAGTCTCTTCGGCGTCTCTTCTTTCGCCGTCGTTTCTTCTCAAATCTCGAATCAATCGAAGGTAAGCGTTTCAAATAGGTTTTGATTTTGAAAAGGGTTTTGATTTTTAACTAGGTTTTGATTTGCAACTCTTGAATTTTGGATTATCGCTTTTATCACTTTCAGATCTATTCAACTATGAATCTGAGTTCAAACCGTTCCTCGTTTAATTTGGCCGTCATTCTTCAGGAAGGCACCGACGAGAGAGATGAAGGAGAAGAAGGAGACGATGCTAGAGATCGACGCTAGAGATCGACGCGCTTTCGAGTTTTACTACGATGATGGATCTCGATCGGATACAAAGTTTTAATGAATAGTTGTACTAATAATATCGAGTTCTACCATATTTTTTTTTCTAGTTGTACCAAATATATAGTGGTACAATGTATATTGCAATTGTACTAAATAATATATAGTCGTACCATGTATATTGCAGTTATACCAAATAATACTAAGTTGTACCGTGTCTTTGTAGTTGTACCATGTCTTTGCAGTTGTACCAAATAATACTAAGTTGTACCGTGTCTTTGTAGTTGTACCAAATAATACCACTGAAGTTGTACCAAATAGTACCTAGTTGTACAAATTTTTTTTATATTGGACGAAAAATTGAATTTTTAATTATTATTATTAAAATTATAATTAATATTAAAAAATGGTGAAAGGGTAAAATCGGCATAACACATTTTCATTAAGAGTAAGGAGTACATTAGACTACAAGAGAGCATGCTAGAGAAGAGTAATGAGTGATTGGAGTATTCTAGCCATTCGTCCGTATGGAAATCGAATAATATTATTGATAGGAGGAGAGCCTCTTATATACACAGAGGCTGATCTATACAAGAGGAAAAATATATATCACAATTACTAGAGGAGTAATTGAGGGAATAATTACAGTGGTATGTATTTACTCCTATAGAAGTAGAGAAAAGAACGGTTAAAACAAATTAAAGTAAACCTTAAACGTTAAAAGAGTCCAAATCTTAATGCTTAATGCAAACTCCCCGGCAACAGCGCAAAAAACTTAATAGGAATGAATTTAACAAATTATTAAGCTTTAAACTCTAAATGACGACCACTAGTGCATGGCAATCGATGTAGTATTTAGGGGTTATTCTTCCACAAGGAGTATGATTTGTGACAATAAGAATGCATGAGACTAATGAATGAAGCTACACAATTCAAGTATTGTGTTTCAAGTTACCAAATTAATAACCTAAATGAAATGATGCAAAAGAGAATGGGAAATAAGCAAATGAGAACAAGAAAATTAACTAGTAACACACCAAAGTAAACCAAACTCGAAACAAGATAATCCAAATGCAAAATAAAAAGTCAAACAAAAGTCAACCAAAGTAAGCTAAGCAAGATTGAATCAAATGGATAAACCATGGATCTTGGGTATAGATCATTGATTAGGGATGATTTACTATTGACTAATGATGTTAGATCATGTAAACAAGCAATTTCCAAGACATGGATCATAAATTCTAGAATAGTTCATTTCCATGAGACTAACTAATCACTCAATTTGACCAATATTCCAATTCCAATTGTAGAGATTAGAGATATTTAGTGCACAAATCCAATAAGTCAACAAACTACCTTAATCATCAATGGCTAATTGGCTAAGATATAAAAAACATGTTTTAGATTTCATCTATATATTTTTGCAAACACCTTCTGGACACCAAAAGACCATGATCTGGGATTTGATTAGCAAGATCAATCCTAGCATAGGGCTCACTCTAAAGATAGGAAATCATAAGGTTTCTAGACCTAAGCATCACTAATCATTTATCAATCTTCCTAATCTACTCTACACAACATCCATAAGAAGACTACTCACTCATTATCAAACAAAGATAAAGAAAGACATACTAAAAGATTAGAGATAAATATTAGACAAAAGCTTCACTAATATGGCATGAAAGTTGAAATCTTGATCATCCAAAATCAAGTATCCAAAAAGTTTAAACTTTGTCCAAAGGATAAAAGCTAATGATAAGACTTAGGGTTTTTAATTGCATAAAAATATTTATAGAAAAAAGGAAATGTACACGGGTCAACCCTTAACAATCCGGGTGATACCCGTGTCAAACTAAAAAGTGCATATGAGATCGATCATGTGGTCAATCTCCTGTGACTTTTGCTTTAATATGTCTTCTGGTGCACTTGAGATCGATCATGTGATCGATCCAGGCAACATGGCAAATGTGGTTTTGGCTCTGGTGCACCTGAGATCGATCATGTGATCGATCCAACATGTTTTCCGTGTGAATTTTCTCTGGTGCATCTGAGATCGATCATGTGATCGGTTTCAGGTGCATCTCCCTTATTCTTGTGTTTTCTTCACTCCTCTTCATCTTCTTCCATCCATCTTGGTTTATTTCACTCCTAGGCATCCAAAGTACCGAAATAGACAAAATATGCAATGCAAATGCATGGAATAATGCCTAGGACTCTATGACTCAAGCTAAACTAAATGTGAAAGAAGAGAGGTTGGAAAACGATGAATAAGAATGCTAGGGACTCTAAATGATGCACACATCATACTTCAGAATGAGGTCCCAAGCTTGTTTCAACAATGAAACATGAAAGACAGGGTGGATTTTCGAATACTCCCTAAACTTGAGTCGATAGGCCACCTTACCAAGCATCTCTAATATTTTAAAATGCCTATAAAACTTAGTTCCTAGTTTTTGATACGCCCTCCTATTCACAAAGTTTTGTCGATATAGTCTGAGCTTCAAATAAACCAAAGTCCCCATCTCGAACTCAGCCTCTCTCTTGTGCTTATTAGCAAAATTCTTCATCATATATTAAGCTCTCTCCAATTAAGCTTTCACTTCTGTCAACATCAAATCTCTTTCTTGCAGCATCCTTTCTAGCTCAAAATTATCATTGGATCCTTTTTTATAATAATATGGGTGGATCCCGATCATAAACCACTTTGAAATGGGTTGTCTTCAATGCCATGTGATATGAGGTGTTATACCACAACTCATCCCAAGACAAAAATTTGAACCAATTTCTCGGATGGTTGAAGCAAAGCATCTGAGGTAGGTTTACAATCATCGATTCAACACCGGTTTTTTCAATCTTATTTTATTTATTTTTACGGGTGATCTGATTTTGTTTTCTATTTTTTCGTGTTTAGTTTTTTCCCTGGTTTATAAAATATTAAAAGAGTAACAATAGTTCAAATAGAAATATGATAATCAATTCATCAAAATTTTGAAAAATATATAAATGAGTAGCAAAATAGTAAAAATCTAAATCTAATTCAAATGGAAATAGGAAAACTAATTATTTGAAATGTTATAGAATTTAATTGAAAATCCGATAATAAAAAAATCAAAATGAATAAATAACTGTTAAATTTCTCAATCAGTGGTTTGTATTAGAGTTTTCAATCTTTTTTTACGGATTATCTGATTTTATTTTATATTTTTTCGTGCTTTATTTATTTTTTCAAAAATTATAAAATAATAAATTATAAACCCGTATATATGCGGGTCCTAAATCTAGTAGAAAATAAATTATGATAACATGTACGTAATATGGAAATCTATACACAAGAAATGAAATATGAAATCTCTAGTATGTTTCCTAATAGTTAGGTTATATGGAACATCCTCATACTACAGCCAAAAACAGAGTTTTTTGCACAAGTCATGATGCATCAGAGTTTGTGTAGACGTCGACTAAGCAGCAAGACTCCTTCCAGAAAAAGGTCTTCTGAAATACATTTTGTCATCAAGTGGAGATCTCAATATCTGATCACTGGTTACACACAAAATGCTATTTCAAAAGAAGAAGAAATGGAACTATGTTATTCAAGACTATCCTTTACAAAACCTCCCCATGATTGAGAATCAAGGAAAAGAAATGTTGGATGTGATACATATGCTCTGGTTCTTGCGGAGAAAATTGTTTCAGAGACTTATGTAGGAAAAGAATTGTATTTCGAATCTGTCTCAAATACAATTGTAATAGAGAATGAGCAATTGTCATAAAGAATGCTTCAGCTACTGGTTCGCACACATGGTTGATTTAGTTGCTAAGAAGTTTTGACTGAAGTTCCAAAAATTCATTTTACTCATCTTCAAAATGGTTAGAAACCACAAAACCATGTAGTATGAAGTTTGATCTCATCATCTCGTTCCAACATTTTCGCCTCGGAGGGTGAAATATGAGAAATTGAAGATGAAACATATGTTCATAATTCTGCTGAAGTTGATCCTAAAGATGTATCCACTCAAAGGAACACTATCATCAATCGGGAAGATCATCTTAAACCTTGCCACCTACCTCCTTGAATCAAAGAATATGCACTTAAGATATAAGAAAGACAAATTACATAATCAATCATCCATAAAATCTATAAATTGCCAAATCGGCTTACAAGCTTCTCGGTTCTTTTAATGGGTAGTCATAAGAAGCAAAAGAAAAAGAAAACTAATTGGCAAATTAAATTATCCAAACAAATTCAGAAGAACCAAAGTTTTTTCTTTGATTCTCCTCATTTCCTTCCTATCTTTTGACCACCCAATCGCTACCTCCGAATCATCAATCCCAAACGCAAACACCAAATAAACAAAAAAGGCATAGATCAACTTGCCTGCGGTGTTCTGATGAGGCTGCAAATGGTATATAGAAGATTCAAGGAAGTTTCAACGAATGGTAAAGCTCAACAGCTTTAAGGTCTTTAAATCATTCTCATATTGGCTTCTCTGTAGTGTTTAATCCTGTGGTTTTGCAGATTGGGCAAAGATTCTTCAGCTTTAGCCATTCTTTGATGCATTGGCTATGGAAGTCGTGCCCGCATTCCAGCATTCCCATTTCTTCTCCTTCCTTGTATTCCTCCTGCATGATATGCACCAAGTTTAAGCCAAAGAAAATTGCAAGTTATAATAATTAACATGATTGTGACACAGGGGAATGTAAGACGAGCGCAAATCTGATGTTCTTACCTGACAAATACAGCATGGCTCTAGTTCTTGTGGAGATCTGGTACTACTTTTGTATTTCTGTTGCTTCAATCGGTTTGTTATGGCTTCCTCATTCAGACCGGTACAAACATCTCCAATCCGCTCTTCTAGAGACAACAACTCCTGCAGATTTGATGATACTCGCGGTTAATATGATGAGCAAAAAAATTATTATGGGTTTGCTCTGGCTTTACCTCATATGTCATGTTGTCCACATCAAGCCGCATGTCTCTATATCGGTCAGGAATATCAGCCACACCTAGCATTGACTGATTGAGAAGCATAACATCCTGAATAAAGCAGCACAAAGAGATTAAACAACCATTAAGGTAAATCTAAGGTTTGCTGCTTGTTTGACTAGTTTTCATCTAATAGATAGAAGATGTGATGATACGCATGTTTGCATGCAGCTTAGGTAGTAGTTTGCTTTTGCATTACTGTTTCTTGTGTTGGATCCATTTAGGTTTGTTTTTGTGTTTCTCCGTGTTTTCAGGTGATAAGCAACATTTCAAAAAAAATTGGGACGAATAATAAAACAGCAAGATATGAATAAATACATAGAGAAGAGAAGTAGCATTTATTGGAGCTTTCAATCGTCAAGTTGAATTCTGCTTTGGTAAAATCTTTTTGTTTATATGCACAAATGGAAAACCATACCTCAAAACGCAAGTTCCCTCCCCTACGCATGTGTTCCAAAACAGTGCGGATCTGTTTCAAAAGAGAAGCACAGTGTCAGCTCTATATAAGCAGTTGCTCAAGAAAACTATAGCCTTTTACAGTCAATATGAACCAAAATCTAACACCACTATCTATAAGAAACACAACGTACCACTAATATTTATATTAAACTAACCTCGGATGCCCCCAGTCTGCTTCTTCCTCGACTTGTGGATGCCAAGCCTCGCAAAGTATGAGGAATGCCATTTGCATTTTGCCCTTGTCTTGGACCTGCTCTGGAGTAAGACCGATTCTGCCCCTGAAAGATGCTATCACCACCAGATTGAAGCACATGATCATCCGGAGAGGCAGGAGGGACCAAGGAACGAGCAGCTCTCTGGTTTGTAGCAAGGGAAGAAAGCAATGACCTACGGAAATGTTCAGATAATCTTCTTTGACTATGTGGCGAGTGATTCTGGTAAGGAGTCCATGCTGGATTAGACGGTGATGGCTGAACACTTGTCCTGGATGAAGACGATCCAACATGTCCAGCACCACTTGCATTTCTACTAATATGACCGTGGGTCAGATTTCTCAGTCCAGGAGCTGGAACAAACAGGGGATTCTCCAGAATGTTGCTTCTTGAACTGGTTTCATCTCGATGAATGACATTTCTGTCAACGGAAGCAGCAGAACTCGATGATCCACCCCCTGCTACTGGGCTCGCACTCCATTGAAATGGTGGTATCATAGTTCTTGAAACAGGGGGGATACGAGTAGCAGAAGCATTTGGGTTCTGAGAAGCAAAATTGCGTAAAGGATGTCCATAACCCAAGTCGATCAGTTGTTGATCTGCTGGTAGAAGTCCTGGTGAGTTAAAGGATGGAGCAGACGGTCGCCTGATAACACTTCCCGAAGAAAAGACAGCTGGATTGATAGTTTCTTGTTGATCTCTGGGATTAACCCTGACAGAGAAGTTTCTACTGGAGCTCTCTGTGATGGAAGGAGTAGACAGATTTGGAACAGCGCCAGAGACCAATCCCCTTTGACCATGGTCAAGAGATATGTTCAAATCATTTGCTGGGCTGTAAAACGCAGGAGAGACCCAAGAACTGCTCTCTCCACGGTGGAACTCACGGAAACCTCCGTTTGAAGAGGACTGACCAATGCTGCCATCAAGAGCTTTTCTTTTACAGGATGCACGACGACCATCTACAGAGGCACCCGCTCTAAGACTGTTTTCTGGTAAAAGCCCAGACCCGAGTCCATTAACCTCAAAAATACCAGGATGACCCATTACCGGATTCATATCCTCAAGATGCTCATTATATTCTGCATTCAGATTGACATTTCGAACAGCGCGGCTTCCATTAGACGGTTGCACAAACAAAGGGTTCAACTCAAGTTTGTCATTTCTTCGTTCCTCAAAGCGTCCAACTTCCATCCATTGCCCACTGTGACTAGCAGCTTCGTTCTTCGTACCACTAGAGCTAGCCTCACCAAGGCTAAACCTGTGTAAGTCGCGTTGCTCATGATACACCGAGTTTGGAAAAGTAGTATTTGTATCAGCAGCTGAAATCATGTAATCCTGCAATTCATTATCACCACGATTGTGAATATTCTCCCAACGAATCTGCTGCTCTATCACAGCATTACTAGATGTAGAACCGTGCTCAAAGTTCAAGGCCTCTGATAAAGAACCGAGACTGGCCCTCTCTCCCTGCATCCTAGCTTTAACCACAGTTGACACTTGAGAATTCAGGAGACTCTCACCACTTTCCGCAATGTGGCCGATGCTGGAAACTACAAAAAAAACAAGGAGGAAACATCTTTCAGTAACAAAGACAAAGAAACTAGCTTTACAATCACATCACTGGAAGAATTCAATCATCAAAACAACACACTTAGGCACTCAGTTAAAAACAGTGATCCGCGATTGAAGATACATGGTCATGGCGGAAAGCTCTCACTCAGCCAAAGAAAGATGCAACTGAGCAATACAAGATGCAAGCAAAAGTTGGATGTGCAATGTTAAGACCACAAACCCAATCACATTTTAAGCTTTCTACTTGGTTAATGAGAGATACAAAAGCTGCATTATGAATTTGACACCTTGAACTTCAAAATCAAGCAACCAATAGAGTAAAAAGAAAACGAATGGCAGTTGCAACAGACATGAGCAATATAAGTGAAAAGAATGAAAACAATTTGCACAGCTACGACAAGAATAACATCAGTAATAAAAGATCAAATCTTTAACAAAATCTCAAGTCAAAACTAGCACTGCCACATCCAGGAACATGTCATATCAACAAACTCTTAAACCAATCAGAAAGCATACGTATTTGAACAGCCCAGACAAAGCAAAGAAAATCAACAAGGCCACAGAACAATCAGAAAACAATAACAGAATCAGACAACCTTTTCCCAAACAAACAGAAGAACAGGTTCTTAAAAGGCAGAGATCCGTTCAAATGTCACAACACAGCCTGAAAAACCTGAATGATAATAAAATCACTTCACTCACAAGAGATAATTTTGATTATAACCCACCAACAGATTTCGATCAAGCTTGGAAAAAAAACCCACAACCCAGAAATGGAGAACAGGAATCGATCTGAGAACGTTTGGTGAGGGAGAAACAAAACAAAAACAAAAGCAAAGAAACGGACAGGTAAACATATAACTTAGAAGGATAGATTCTTCGTCAAACACATTGAAAGAGGAAACCGATTGCGGAGAAAAGAAGTAAAAAAGAGAGAAAACAAACCACTTTTATTTGTTTGCAAGAGGAAGATGATGAGAATGAGGAAAGCCAAACGAAGCACACAAACCAAATGGGAACAGAATCCGGAATTATTTAGGAAGAGACAGTAATTATAGGTAAATTTCACTTAAAAACCATACAACAATATCTTAACTATTATAATTATCAGATATTCAAATTTTAAATTTGACAATAACAAAAGGAAATTGATTTTGGGTTAAACAAAAAAGTCAATTAAAAGAGCAGTTTCCAAAGACACAATTGAATTGAATCACAACAAGAATATATATATATATATATATATATATATATACACGCATTCATGCATAACGTGAGTGTATGTATAGATGGTGAAGAAAAAGCAAGTTGGCAAATTAAAACGAGAAGTTGTCTTTGTCCCTTGTGGTCTGCTTTTACAAAAAAAAAAATTAAAAACCTCTCTCTCTCTCTCTCTCACGTCCAACCAAACGCACGCGTCGTCTTTGCCTATTGCTTCCTCTTTTCTTTTATTCAGTCTATAAATTAAAGTTGAACCGAATCCAAAGCTAACCTAATTGTGGAAAAGGTTAGACAAGTCCAAACGCTTTGATTTGGCAATATATATATATGCATTATTTAGTATCCTACATATATATTAACTATATTTAGGATCCGTATATATGCGGATTTGAAATATAATATTTTATAACATGTGAAAAAAAAATTAAAATAGAAAACAAAATTAGATTATCTATGAAAATAAATAAAATAAAAGTGAGAACGCTGATGCGAAACCACTAATTGAAAAGTCTAACAATTATTTATTTATTTTAATTATTTCACAACATTCAAATAATATATTGAAATTTTTTTTGTAATCTAACTGAAAAATATAATAGTATTAGATTTTTTTAAAGAATTTTTTTGACACATGGCTAAATTTAATTAAAAAAAAGTTTTACACGTGTCAAAATCTTATCGGCCGATTGACACATGTCACGATCGTGTTAATTACAACGTTTGACGCATCAAATAAATTTTGTCATATTTTTTCAAATAATTAATTTTCATATTCCTATTTGAATTAAATTTACCTTTTATTATGTAATTACTCATATTTATATATATTTTTCAAAATCTTGAAGAATTGATTTTCATATTTCTATTTGTTATAATCTGATAAATACAAATATATAAGGTTTTTTAAAATAATATTTGTTTGACATATGGTAAAATATAATTGGAAAAAAAAATTACACGTGTCAATATCTGATTGATCGGATGCCACATGTCATGATCGTGTTAATTACAATGTTTGATGCATCAAGCTTTATATAATAAGATTGAGAAGACATAAGTGTAAAAAATTATATATGTCAATCAAAGAGAAATTTAAGTGATACATTAATTAAATTAATCAATCAAAACATTCCAATTAATTTTATATGACATGGTGAAAATCTCTACGTACTTTCATTAATTTTTCAACATGAACTCACAAATATATGTGTTACAAATTTAAACCCAGCTAAAACGTAATATTTTAAAATGTAATATAACATAATATTTTAACGATGCTTTATAAAAATTGTACTAATGTCCATTTAAATACCATATTTGAAAATATGATTGATTATACAATTATTTTATTTAGTATTTCTTAATTGTATCCATATTATTCTAATTAAAGTTGAGTTTTTGTTATAAATGTACAACTTTATAAATAAAATATTTTTACAATTTTTACAAAAAAACACGATAGGTTTATTGATATTGGTGAAATCCAAACAGTTCATACAAAATAAATTGAAAAAAGAAAAATTAATGCTTGGATTTCGAAAAACCATCAGTTTTACTTTTTATTATTTCTTTGATTTTTTATTTAAAAATATTTTTACATATTAACGCGATATTTTTTTTGTTTTGGTTAACTCAAATAAATTTGTGAGAACTCATAATCTTAAACGTATTTGATTTACGCCAAAAATTCTTACATCCAAATCAAGTGTCTTATAAATTAAATTTGATAAAATAAAATATATTTATCTATCATTTGATTTTTATTATTTATAATTTTTTTGATATGTTAAAAAATATTATGATTTGACGCGGACAAAAAATCTAGCATCTATCTATTAGGAAGGCACGTATGAAAAGTATGCGTTATCAATCTTGCTCGTTCCATTATATCATTTAATATAAGGGTATTCTATAGGATTGTTGGAGACGGGTTTTGGATCTATTAGATTTTTACTTTTAAATTGTTAACAGTATAAGATTTTTACTTTTATTTTTATTGGGTTGTCAGCGAGTTTAGGATAGACAATTTAGTCGCTAGGCACTGATCTAGAAATTACATTTATCAGGATAAAAATAAAAAGTATTAAATAAAATATTTTGATGGTGTCGAGTTTAGTATCCACCTAAAAGCTTTTTTAAAATTAAGATCAGCCCGTTTAATATTCTAATAATTATATGTCAATCCATCGAAAAAAATAAAACTTTAAAAAAAAAGAAAAAACTTAAGAGAAAAAAGAAAAAAGACTGACATAAAATATGTATAAATAAGAAGACATTTTAAAAAAGATGGAATTAATTCATTACTTTGAAGAATAAGGGGATTAATGCTACAAGTTCTCTGGCATTAAGACTCTAACTCACAGTTTTCCGTGTTCAGCTCGACGGCCTAGCTCGTCAGCCAGACGGCCTAGCTCATCATCCAGACGACCTAACTCGTTCGACGACCTAACTCATTCGACGGTCTAACTCGCTTGACGGTCTAACTCGCTCGACGGTCTAAATTGCTCGTCATTCCGATGGCCTAACTCGCTCATTAGCTCCTCCGCCGAGCTATAATAAAATCCACGAAAATGAATTACGAATGGCTTGATCCCTCTTTCAAGGGTACGTAGACAACCTTTCGCGAGGCACAACTATAAAATATAAAATTACTTAAGTTCTTATTCATCTGCCGACCGGCTTATCTTTCTGATGACCTAATTTTCATGTAATCGTCGAGCCCAGACTTTATTAACACGAGAATCTCTGAATCCCTTTATTCGCTTGACTGATCCAAAGTGCCTTACGGTATCTGGATTCATCAATTGGCGTCGTCTGTGAGGAGAAGAGATTTTTCTTACTCAAAAAAGTCTGAAGCTCGGCGATGACAGCGACACCACCTCCAGCACTTCGTGATGACAACGCTGAGTTCGAACAACGATCGTCCTCCGAGCTAGCGTCAGAAGAGCTCGTCCTTCGAGCTAGGCGTCAGAAAAGCTCGTCCTCCGAGCTAGGCGTCAGAAGAGCTCTTCCTCTGAGCTAGGCGTCAGAAGAGTTCGTCCTCCGAACTAGGCATCAAAAGAGCTCTTTCTCCGGCGTCAGAAGAGCTCGTCCTCCGAGCTAGGCGTCAGAAGAGCTCTTCCTCCGAGCTAGGCATCAGAAGAGCTCGTCCTCCGAGCTAGGCGTCAGAAGAACTCATCCTTTGGGTTAGGCGCTAGAAGAACGCTCGTCCTCCAAGTTAGGCGATAGAAAAGCTCGTCATCTGAGCTTAAAGATAGAGGAGCTCCTAACTCAAAAAACGTCATTCAACCCCTCAGTTCCAGTTACCAAAAAGACTTAAAACCTTTGCTCTGACTCGGAAGCTTAGTTCGGGAACACAAATACGGCCACAACAACACAAAATCAAGATAAGTTTTCTAATGATTATTGACTTTACTCTAGACGCATATGGATCTCATTACTCGTTAGTGAAAACATCACATATAAATTCATGGATTATCACATCACATACTCTCATGCCCAAGCTTTATCTTCATGGGTTCTTATATCCCACGCTCCCACGTACATGCTCTATGATTTCATGGGTTCTCACACCCATGGATCTCACGTCTAGGTTGTAAGTCCTCATGGGTTCTCACATCCCAAACTTTCATGTACGATTTTAACTAACTTATACACATTACTTTAGGAAAGAGCTCGAATCAAACTCCTTGTTCAAGCTACAAATGAAATCTATTTACAGAGCGGAAGAATAACCCGAGAAAGGACACTTTCCACTCCACGAGATGCAGGCTCGTGTAGTGCTGGAAAACTACTAGGGTTTAATATCGTCTCTTAGTATACGTGAATATCTTAAGGCCATATATAGCTAGTTTAGGAGAATTTCTTAGCATCATTGCTTAAATATAACTTTGGTCTCATGGATTGGCTTTAAAGGTATTTGGACATGATCATACAATGGCCCAGATAATTCGACGAACAAGGTCACCTATTGTCTATATCCTTATTATGTGGTGACGCAGCTACATTACTCATTGTAAGTAGTGTTAGGGGTTGTGTGGATGATCCAAGCACCTCCAGCATACAACCGTATTCCTGATTAAGATCCATGTCAAGTAAGCTCTCCTACTCTCAAGGGAATTCAGAATACCATTGAGAGAACTAAACTCCCTAAATATTGATATAAATATCTACGTCCACTCACATGAGAACTTTAAACTTATATTAACTTCTTTTCGTTTACATATGACAAGAATAGATAACACCAAGAAAATTATATCGGGCCCTCGGAAACCAAAAAACACAAAAATGGCTATGTGATCTCTGTGTAAATAAGGACTTTGAGGGTTTTGTGAATCCTGCACATCTCCAGCTCTGTCCACGCATATCTCGGGATTAACTTGTCGTCCATCTATAAAATAAAACAAAATAAGTATGTGAAAAACATTGTAGTATTTCATATTGGCCTGACCAAATGGATCTCCCATCTACGCTTTTCAATTCTTTCTAGTTTTCAGTTAAATATCGTGGTATGCTTTACTAACTTAAACGTTAGAGAATTTTCGAAAAATTATATATAATTTTTTTTTATCTTAAACGTATTTGTTACACGAGTCTTAATCTAATCTAATTAATTACGATAATTATACACTTAACAAAATTCTAATGAGATGCATTAAATTTTATATAATAAATGTTTTGTACAATATCTTAATGTTTTGAATTTTGAAAAGGAAACATATTAAAAAGTTATTAATAAAAAGATGTCACGGCCGCGGGTCGTTGAGCCTATAACCAACCAACACCATTAGCACTCTATAGCTCTCCAAAACCATGAATCCTTCTTCTCATCATCTTCTTCTTCGTCGCCGGCTTCACTCCGGTTTCCGATTCTCTCATCGCCGTCCCTAATTTTGCTTCCTCGTCGCACTTTTCCGGAGATGAAAGCGTTCGATTCCGCTCTTCACACCGGAGAAGACATAGGCCGGAGGTATTAGGGTTTTCGTTAAACGACGAATTTCTTTTTTTTTTAACTCGAACGGATTGGAGCTCGCTTATGGCGGAAGAGAATCGCAAGGATCGTGGTGTTTCGTCTGAAGTCGCGATTCCCTCTGGTTTGAACCGGATCAAGACTCGGTTAGCTTCATCAGGTCCGAGACCTGAAGATTCCATCAATTCCGTTCTACAGCCTCCTTTTAACCATAAGCATAAAACTATTGTTCCTCGTGGACATGGCAGAACCACTGGCTCTTCGAAACAAGGTTTTGATTTCTCTTATTTTTTCCTTTTTTTTGGTTTGTTTTCCACCGGGAACGTTTTGAGGGACAAGCACTGATTTATGTCTTTTTGGAGTATGATTGTGTTAGCATATGGTTCGTATGATAAAGTAGTGAATTAGCAGGTTATTATCTACTTTTTCATATGATCATAGTAATTTTGTTGACTCGGCTTCAGAAAAATCATAATGAGGGTTGTGCTTGGATTTCAGAAGGAAACACCAGAAATTCTATATAAATTAACATATTGATAAGATTTCTTGCTATTGATCACTCCTTGGGAGTCTTGTCTTTAACTCTCTGTTTCATATATCTACCAGAGCGTAAAGGAAAAAAGTTGTCGAGGTGGCTTGCTTCATATAAACCCAAGCATTCTGGGAACCCTCCCAAAGATGGTTGCTCGAGTAGTGAGGTAAACAATGGTTTTGCTTTGGATGTTCCATAAAAGGGTTTCGATGGGAGCACTGGCTTTGGATTAACTGCCTTATTTTGCTACAGGATGTCAACTTAAAAGTCAGGACCTCTCGTAAAGAAGACGAGAGGATGACCAAGCTACCGGAAGCTAACCTTTCTTCTTGCAAGGTGTCAATGGGTATAAAAAGCTTTTCCCATGAATTAGGTCCGAGGGGTGGTGTTCAAACTTCCCACCCTCGTCCGCACAGCTACAACGATCTGAAGGTGCTGCTTCTTGGCGTTATATATTGATTACTTTGGTTTATAGATTTTGCTACACAAACTGATGAAACTTTTCGGGGTTGATCTAAAAAACTTTTAGAAATTTAAGTAAATTATGTGTGTCATATAGCTACCCTAATGGCTCCGTGTATTTTTGCTCGGCTAAATAATGTTAAATGGTTCTTCTTTTTTCAATTTCAGGAACTTCTGGGCTCACTTCACTCGAGATTTGATGTTGCTAAGGAGATTGTAGATAAGAAGCTAGATGACTTTGTCATAGATGTGGAAGAGGCTATAGAGAAAATCGACCCATCTTGTCCTGAAGATCGAGAAATGGCAGAGGAGTTACTTAATTTGGCTCAAGCCTGTATAGAGATGACATCTGCTCAACTTCGTGCTACTTGTGAATCTATTGTCCAAGACTTAACTACGAAAAGGAAACAGTGCCAAGCAGGACTTGTGAAGTGGTTGTTTTCTCAGTTGCTTTTTATATTGACTCATTGTACAAGGGTTGTGATGTTTCAGAAGGAGACTGAGCCAATTGATGAGAATTCCTTCCGAAAATTTAAGGAATGTTTAGAAAGCATCCCTGCTGTGGAAACAAATTGGGTTCCCACTTCTAGAGTGGCTGATTGTGGTTCTGGTTATCCTATATATCATAAGAATGACGCTGGACAAAATCTCAAGACGCGGGACAAAGAATCTTTGGAATCAGAGACAACTTTCGGTTATGCTATACCAGATGATCATAGCAATAATGCTGCTAGAGATGGTTATGCCGCTTCTAAACTGGGACTTCCATTGCATAAATCCCAATTTGATAGTAAAATGGTAGAACGAAGATTCTATTTAAGTGATGAGTATCAAGATAAGATGCCAAATGAGCCTGGAAAAGAGTTCGGTGGATCTGATTCTGTAATCTGCAGGATATGTGAGGAAGAAGTTCCTCTTTCCCATCTGGAACCGCACTCTTACATATGTGCGTATGCAGATAAATGTGAAATAAATTGTTTGGATGTTGATGAGCGCCTTTTGAAACTTGAGGAGATACTGGAACAGATTATTGATTCACGAAGTTTAAACTCCTTTACCCAAGTTGGTGGCTTGGAAAACTCAGTTTTGCAGAAGTCTGGAGTGGCATCTGAAGGTTGTTCTCCCAAGATGAATGAATGGCGGAATAAAGGTGTTGAGGGAATGTTTGAGGATCTGCACGAGATGGACACCGCCTTCATAGATGAGTCTTACACATATCCTAATAATCTGAAGAGCCATGTAGGGGCTAAACTTTACAATTATGGCACATCATCATCAACTGGTAGCGTCACGTCAGTATCATCAACAAATACCCCCAGAACAAGTCACTTTGACTCTTATTGGCTAGAACGGCATAGTCCAGAGCAAGAGGATCTTCAACTGGTTAGTTGTCTGTTTCCATTTGATTCCCTTTTTTGGCAGATTAGGTATTGATTTGATGTTATATGTTTCTGTACTAGTTTGCTACTGTGCCATGCAGTATCCATTCTTATAATTTTATTTAGGGCATATCCTGATGCGTTTCGGAATATTTATCGATTCAAACCAGTCGTGTGCTGTTCCCAGAATCTTATAATCCTCGATGTTTTTAATTAACATAACTTAGATGCTCATAATGTTTGACGAGTTTTACTGATGCCATTTTAATTTTTTTTGTTGGGTTGAGATTTTCTCCTCTTTTGTTATAACCTCCCTAGATTTTGTCGAGTAGCTTCAATGTCATTTGATTTATGATTTGTTACTTGACCACGGCAGGTCTCTGTGTTCCATCCAAATCATATAGATAGCATTTGTTTTTACCTGTTTCCCTGATTTTTTTTTTTTTTTTATCAAAAACATTTAGAAGCATAATCTATTCTTGCTTTTTTTTTCTTTTCGTCTTGCAGATGATGGATCTTTCAGATATTGCCCGCTGTGGAGCAAGCACAGATCTCTCCACAGATGGATCCTGTGATTATCTGCTTGCCTGCATGCAAGACGTACAGGCTGTCTTGAAGCAGGGAAAGCTCAAAGCACTTGTAATAGATACTTTTGGTGGGCGGATCGAGAAACTCCTTTGGTAAATTCACTGTATTATAAAATACTAATTTCTGAGCTCATCCTATAAGTGATATTAACTCCGATTTTATCTGCAGCGAGAAATATATTTATGCTTGTGATTTGACTGCTGATAAAAGTTCAACGGGTGACGTAAAAGATAGTGACACTATCTTGGAGCATGCATCCCATGGTTTCTCAATATCTACTCCACATTTACTACAGAAAGATAGGACAAGCATCGATGATTTTGAGACTATCAAACGAATAAACAGAGGTGCCTTTGGTAAAGTCTTTCTTGCGCGCAAAAGAACAACAGGGGACTTTTTTGCGATTAAGGTAGATGTATTTTCCTTTCGCTCTGTTGCAGATATAGTGTTTGTTTTGCCTTCTTTATGTTCTATTATGGGGGTGGTGTGAACTATATATATCAATGACAAGGATAAGATGTCAATATTGGTTCAGAAACAGTTGAAACGAAACCGTTGTGATGACCTCTATGGCTGTTACCTAATGAAGAATTGATCTAACAGAAGAATATATGTTTGCCGAAAAGTTGATACTAATCGTATGTGTATATACATTCGAACCATGTATGTAGCTGGTCTATTATTGTTTTGATTGATGTGACCTGATGATTCTGTAAATCCTCTCTTTAGCCAAACAGTAACTCTTTAGACAGCCATATTTTAATACCTCCCAGAACGAAGATATTTCCACTTGAAAAGCTCCTGGAAGTGAATCAGGCTACTAATCCTGGCCCCCTATATTATTATTATTTAACCTGTTAGGAGTCAGATTTTCCATGTGCTAATCTTATTTGTAACATATACAGGTACTCAAGAAGTTGGATATGATAAGGAAAAACGATATTGAGCGGATACTGGCAGAGCGAAATATACTAATAACTGTCAGAAATCCCTTTACGGTAAACGTTTCACTTCTTTGCTACTGTCCAACCGTAATATTCCTTCCCAGAGGCTGAACACCTGATCTTATTTCTGCAGGTTCGATTTTTTTATTCATTCACCTGCAGAGATAATCTCTACTTGGTAATGGAATATCTTAATGGCGGTGATCTATACTCTCTGCTCCAAAAAGTTGGCTGTCTTGAAGATGACGTTGCTCGTATATACATTGCAGAACTGGTTTGTTGAAGGCTTCATATGCGTGTGAATACCTAACTTTATTGCATTCTTGAAGAAACAATTATCATTTATCTCAGGTTCTTGCATTGGAGTACCTCCATTCTCTGAAAATTGTGCACCGTGATCTAAAGCCTGATAACTTGTTAATCGCTTATAATGGACACATCAAGGTCTGTTGTTTACGCTCTCAAGTGCCTACTATTTTCCTGCAATAATGTGCACGAAGTAGGGTGGCTACACTTTTACCTGGGTTACAAAAATGGTTAAAAGATGAGTTCTGTCTTTGATTGATAAAAATGAGACTTCTATTCACCAAATGTGCAAACTCATTCTATTCTTATGCTCTCATAAAAATAGTAAATAACCACATGTTAGTACTGTTTACTATTTCAATTGTTGAACTACTTTGTTCTGCTATTGAACCACCGTACTTATTATTATATTTGTCACCAGCTAACAGACTTTGGGCTATCAAAGATCGGTCTTATAAACAACACAATTGATTTATCTGGACATGAGTCAGATGCAGCTCCAAGAACAAGTTCTCATCAGTTTCCAAAGAACCAAGAAGAAGAAAGAATTCGGCGTTCAGCTGTTGGGACTCCTGACTACTTGGCGCCAGAAATCCTTCTTGGGACTGAACACGGTTTGGATACAGCCTTAGAATTTAGACTTTAAAGTAAGAGGAAATTATATTTACCTTATTGGTGTTGCTTTCAGGTTATGCTGCAGATTGGTGGTCTGTGGGAATCATCTTGTTTGAACTAATAACTGGAATTCCACCTTTTACAGCATCCCGCCCAGAGGTGCCTACATATTTTAATTTACTGCTAGACATTCAAGCATGGTTTTGCTTGGATAGAATTTTGGTCTAGACCTGCCAGCATGTTTTGAGGTCATAAAACCTTAGTGGTATCATAATCATATATACTGATCATTGCTAGTCCAATGTTCCTTAGGCTTCTTAAACATTTAAATCACAGAAATTGATTGGTATTTCGGTATACACGTGATTATGGTTTTGTCATTCTTGAGTCGTGGTTGCTTCATTAATGGAGGTACTCCAATGCAAGAACCTGAGATAAATGATATATGCACTGAGGATTCCATATGCATATATCTGATTAAACCATAGTAGCTATGTATGGCTTTCTTAGCAAACGATTCTCTGAATGGTTCATTAGGGATCATTTAAATTGAGATGAGCTCTAAACATAGTCTAGTTTCCAATGGGTGTACAATCCATCATAGACTCACCTTTTTAATTATGCTGTACAGATAATATTTGACAACATCCTCAACGGAAAAATTCCCTGGCCAGATGTGCCTGGTGACATGTCATATGAAGCTCAGGATTTGATTAACAGGTCTGTTTTTATTTCAATTCGCACACTTTTTTAAAAAATTTCAACATGACCTTTATTTCATATTTACTATTATCTGGGCAAAATATAGTCTCCACCTTAGTTTTGTCGTCTTTTAGAGGATTCTTGACTGCAATCCCGCTCCTGTTTTCCTATCATTGGTCTTCCCTGCAGTCCTATTCATGTTTATCTATATAAATTAGTATATTTCGCTGATGAATTAACACCTATTCTAGATTCTGCTTATTTGTGGATACCTATAACATCAGCTCGTTTTTAGGCTTTGCTCTGGCCGTGTTACATTGGGGGTACGTGGTTCAATGGTACATTGGGGTACTTGGTTCACCATAGTATTATAATCATCTTATCTATGTTCACTGTATAGGTTTGACGTACTTGGTTCAACATAAGTTGTATAATCATCTTATCTGTGTTCACTGTATAGGTTTGACGTATTATTAGTTTCTATTCATCTAGATTCATTTTCTTTCCGTAATAGGTTGCTTGTCCATGAGCCGGAAAAGCGACTGGGGGCGAATGGGGCAGCAGAGGTTCCGTCAATTTTCCCTTTATTTTGTATTAAAGCCATAGAAATGAGAAACAAAGGGCTTCTAAATGCATGCTACAACAGAAGATACTGTTTGTTGTGGTCATTACTAAAATTCTCAGTAATAGCTCTGGTCTCATTTTTCAGGTAAAGTCACATCCCTTCTTTGAAGGAGTTCACTGGGAGAATCTCACTTTGCAAAAGGTAAGAACTCGACTTGGCTCCTCTTTTTGCATTCAATTTCAAGACATATTTGATAGATAAACTACGCAAATAAATAAATGTTAGTCGCTGGATGAAGAAAAAAATTAAAGCAGAAGCTGTTTGATCGAATTGAGCTTTGCAATTAAGTCTTCACGAATGCACGATATGAATGAGGGGTGAACTTCTAAAGTCTAGCTGCCTTTCTTTTTTCTTACTTTTTGGCAGGCTGCATTTGTACCGCAGACAGAGAGTATCCATGACACAAGCTATTTCGTATCACGGTTCGGCGAAAAGAGTTGCAGCGACTCTGACAGTGACAACAGCGAATCATATCCGAATTCAGGAGACGAGGTAAACATCTAAGAAACTTGCACCATGTTCTCTGTAGGTATTTACAAAATGATCAGATCTATAGCAAATTGTTATCATTGTTTGGTGTTGTTTTTAGTTGGATGAATGCACCAACCTGGCGGAGTTTGATTCTCCACCGTATTATCTCTCCCTCATTAACTTTTCTTTCAAGGTAAAATCACTGCTTCCACCTTTTCTTGTTATGAATGTACACATAGGGATCCGGGTTTACTTTGATTGAAGTTGTTGGTTAATAGCGAGTGTCGTAAGATATGGTTGATTAAAGAGGATATTATGATGCAGAATTTGTCACAATTGGCTTCAATCAATCATGATGTGCTATTGCAAAAGGATCCAGCCAAAGGAGGAGGAGGAGGCGGCTCACCCTTTAAAAACCAAGGAACGTAGAGCTTTGCTACAACCGTCAAAGCAGGCATTAGTCCGCGGTTGCGCCTGGATTGACTGTTGTAGCTGCTGCTACTACTCTCCTTTATCGTTTCTGCTGCAATTGTTACCTTGGAGGTTTTGGGTAATTCTTTTTTTTCAGTTGTCATAAAATCATTTGAAATCATTTCAAATGCAAATCCCAAAATTAATCGTGTGGTAACAACACAGCATATTTATTAAATACAAATGTGTATCAGCTTTGTGTATTGAGGCTGATAAGCAAACAGTGAAATTAATAATAGAAAATAAGACGGACCCTTGGTTTACTGCATTATTATGGGCACTCTCGCCTCAACCTCCCCGAAGTTACTGATAGAATTGAGCTTTTCAACTTTACATTTAAATTAAAGGGCTGAACGGTAATGTAGACCGCAAAACATAAATGATACAACCGAGATAGCAAAATGGGCTAACCAGTCGGTCCATAGGTATCAGTGACAGAAAAATGATTCAAATGATTAAACTTTCTCTTGGATGGTGCTGAAGCCATCCAACAGGGTTGCGAATGTTGATCACTCCTCCTCTGGAGAATGCATCATCAAAATCAATTCGGATTAATCCACTTCGAAGGCTGAACCATTAAAGGGTTCTGGACTTTTCCATGACCCGTAAATATAACATCTACTAACCTTCGGGTCAACCATTATCGGTTGGTCTTCTTGACCCATCGTTAGTTGTGGATCGAAGCTTTGAGCATCCTTCCAAACTTTACTTTCACAAACAGTGTGATTTGTAGAAAGATCTACAAGGTCCACCATATTAATAGTAAATATTGTATATTTATTATCTTTGATATTTATAGATTTGTATGTATCATTTTTTTTTTTTTCGTCGTCTATTACATCATTAATTGAGATATTTGATCTAATCCTATTATGGTGATATTCAACTACCTATATACAATTATGATGAACAATTCCTACGAACAATGATTTCACAACTCAGCTCTCCCCGCACTACTCGGATCCACAACAGACAGTTCTGCATGTGCGACATTGTGATGGACAAGCTCTCCCCGCAACACACGAAACCACGATGAATGGCTTTACCTGCAGCATTTTGGAAGCTCAGATAAACTTTGCATCCATTAATCTGCAAAAAATGGCACTCCTTGGAAATCGAACCCTAGACCTGATGTAGAAGCTTTTAATCTCTTAACCATTGGGCCAAGGGAAAGTATCTATCATAGTTTAGAAAACTTTTTCACTATATAAACCTATGTACCCTAAAGCGTTATGATTAGGAGAATAAATATAATATTCTTCTGCTAAACTCTCATCAATTCTTTATGATTTAACTATGAAATAGTCCGGTTGTTCATTATTAATCCCTTATACAATTGATAGTTTTTAGATTTCCGGATAAACCACATGATCCAGGGCCTTTAATTCAAAAGATTCAGTTGGGGACAAGACAAACAATCCTATTTTGATGTGGGGAATTGATATAGACCGATGAGATCAGTGATAATGCCCAAATCTGGAGAGCAAGTGGACATTTGAAGAGCATGTAGTTGATCGTTTCTTCTAAAGCTATACATCGAGGAAAAAATAGATCAGGATTCTTGTCTATTTCATAATTCTCGTCCTTAGTGCATAGCTGCATCAAGGAGCTTTTCATACCTCTCAAGGCATTGTGATGGTGTACGGCCCACAATAGGAGCAATAGTTCTCCACTGAGTAGGAACAAGTTTTGAAAGATGTAGAAGCTTCTCATCTTCTTCTCTGGTCCATTCAGTCTGCGTTTACATGATAAAAACAACTCAGTTTCTAATTCAAAAACATAAGAAATACTCCAAAAGTCCTAGCCCACTTACCTTTTTGATAGAACGATCGAGCCACTCGTACCAGCGAGCTTTACACTGTTTGGCCGACTTACGAACGAGAAAAGACGAGATCCGAGCCCATTGGTTCTCACCATACTTCATCACGGCGGCCTTGAGAATCTCATCTTCGGTGTTCTTTCCACACACCTCCCTTGATCATAATCCTCATCTTCGCTCAACTTTTTGTTGCCCAAACGCAATCAAATTCAAGGTCTGTGAAGCTAATGCTCGACGAAATCGCAGAACAAAGAACACGAGGAAGCCAGAGAGTAACCCTATATTAGGGTTGTAACTTGTAAACAACGAAGAAGAAAATATTCAATCCTTTTCTTTTTAATTGTTTTTGCTAAAATTAAATGACGGTAATTATATTATGGGCCAACTCAAATAGCCCAATATTGCACTTAAATGGGCCGAGAGATAATAGCAAAGGGACATCTTCGTTTTATATAATCGCAATGGGACATGTTAGCAAAAAAAAAAACAAAAACTTTTAATCCAAAAGATAAGAATGCGGTTTTCTTTTCATGTAAGAGATGAATCCATGTGAAAAACCATCTTTTTAAAACACTAGCCACTAAAGAATTTCAATTATTCTTCAAAATTGGTTGGCCAGTGTTACCATCTTCAAAGGTGCAAAAGCCCAATTCTTGCCTCATACTTAGAGACACACTTGCCAAAATAACAATGTAAACCTCGTCTAGTTGTAGCCTGATTTGGATGTCAGAGAATCTTTGGGAGAAAAATCTTTTTGTTCTCCCGAAGATTTTGAGATCCACCGACCTAGATGAGAGCCTTGCTCATCTCCGAGGATAGAACTCATACCCGGAACTCTACAACTATTCTCAGAAGATACCCGAAATCGGAAGCAAAAGATTCGAGACACTTCGTACGGAAGATCCGAAATCTGACCCGAATATTTATATCCTTAAAACTATTTAACAAAGAATAGAATAGTAAATGATACAATTATGAAGTTATGACTACAAAATATAATTTAACATGATTTTCTTAAAGTATTAATCACTTAGAATTACTTGTCAATAAGTTTTAAGAATTTATAGATGAAATCTATATAAGCATTGGTTCTAATTTAAGCTCTAAATGGTAATAGTGTGGTGCGGCACGATCTGAATAGCAACAAATATATATATACATATACATAAGTAACAAAAATATATACATACACATATGTAGATACAGATTTTTGTTACTGTTCAGTGCGGGACGAGAAGGAGCAGTCCATCCTCATTCAAAGCCATAGATGAACCTCCGTAGACGTAGAATGGGAACTTATCTTTTATATACGTGGGGTATTTACCTAGTGATTTGTGACTTGAGAGCCAGTGTTAGCCTTATTTCTTCTCCATGAATGTTTTATGTTTTGCGCAAACTATACAAAGTTTTAGCCTCTTTAAAAATTCCAATCTAAAACTACACAAAGTTTGAAAATCAGTTTTTTTCTTCAATTTAGTAAAAAAAAAAAAGGTTTAAAATATAAGTTAAACCGATTTCGTAACTAGATCGACGAAATCGAAAAATTAGAACACCGGAGAAGGAGGTTCAAAGTTCAAACTAAATCGAATTCATCTGATATTGTTGCGAAATCAGTTTAATTTTGATTTTAAATCGTCCTTTTTTAAACTAAATTAAACAAAAAACTATCAAAATCTAAATGCATGTGGTTTTCGATCGATTTTCAAACTTTGTGTGGTTTTAGGTTTTTTTTGATTTTTTGATTTTGGGTTATACGTAATAGTTTTTTTTATAAAATTCTTAAAAGTCATATGGTTGAAGTAAGACATGAAATTTCTAATGAAACTGTGGATTGATCATCCTAATCTATTTGTTAATCTTTCCCAAACAATATCTGGACAAAATTTGATCGCTGGGTTGGATTTTTTTGTCAACCCATTTATATTAAAGCCCATATAGGGCAAAGCATAATACAAGCCCACTTTAGGCTCAACATAACAAAATGTAAAGAAACAAAAAGCCAACGACACATAATTCCCAAATATTTAACTTGTTGCCAACACCTCACGGACACGTGCCAGAAGGAGAGCATGCCATTGAAAACATCGCCGCTTCGTTGCCGGATCTTCACCGCTGACGAAGTTTCAAGTCACCGACATCACCCTGATGCTTCAATTAAGTACCATCGCTTGTTCCTTTTGCATGGGTATCGCTTGAAGAAGTTGTCAGATCTTCAAGTAGTCACCGGAAAAGAAAAAACCCAGGAATCGATGGCGGAGCTAGAGAGCAGAATATTCGTCGAGACTCCTTCCGCAACCACAAGAAAACCCCAACTCTACTTATTCTGATATAAATCAACCATACAAAATCTACCAACTCAATTCCCAATCGAAAAAGAAACTTCACTTTATTTACCGAGATTTACATCGGAGAAGTGAAAAATATTACTCTCTTACGAGAAGAGAATCAAGCAAAATCAGTAAAAACGAAATCAACCCATCCTCCGGAATTTTATCTTCTTCAAACAAAAAGATCTTGAGGAAAACATGCAAAAGGCAAAAAAAAAGAAAATCCGTTAAACGGAAAAACAAAATCCAACTAACGGAATTGAAATAAACAACAAAAAAAATTCACATTAGCCAGAATTTAGATCCGAATTGATCGGAAACAAATAAAACTAAAAACTAATCCTTAAAAAAATTTCTATATTGCTCTAAAAAGCTTCTGGGAAAATTAGGCGAAATTAGGGTTTAATGGAAAGGGAAAAACAGGGGATGTCAATCCCGAGCTCCATCGGAACTGGGGTTATCGGAGACTCGGATGTAAGAATGGAGGAGAGTGGTCGACAATTGGGGGAGACTCCACAGGTTGTTGTGTCGTGGGCGGAGAAGGTGCAAGGTTCGAATGGTGGAGGTTTACTAGTTCCGGAAAAAGTGTTGGAGGATGGGTTTGTGGAATCAAGGATGCGATTGGAGTTTCCAAATGGAGAAGAAGGAGAGCCGGTGATAACAATTGGGCAGGAAGTGTTAGAGGCGATGAATGGTCTATGGAAAAATTGTATGATAGTAAAGGTTTTGGGTCGGCATATAACAGGTTGTTGTGTCGTGGGCGGAGAAGGTGCAAGGTTCGAATGGTGGAGGTTTACTAGTTCCGGAAAAAGTGTTGGAGGATGGGTTTGTGGAATCAAGGATGCGATTGGAGTTTCCAAATGGAGAAGAAGGAGAGCCGGTGATAACAATTGGGATGAATGGTCTATGGAAAAATTGTATGATAGTAAAGGTTTTGGGTCGGCATATAACGATCTCGGCGATTAACCGGAAGTTGAGGAAGCTGTGGAAGCCTCGTGGGGGTATGTTTGTCGTCGATTTACCGAGACAATTTTTCATGGTTCGATTTGACTCAGAGGATGATTACTTGTTAGCTTTGACGGGAGGTCCATGGAGGGTAATGGGAAGTATTCTGATGGTCCAAGCCTTGTCACCAGAGTTTGATCCGTTGAGTGATGAAATTATGACGACGCCGGTGTGGGTGAGGTTATCAAACATCCCGGTAAATTTTTATCACCGTGCAATCTTGATGGGAATTGCAGGTGGATTAGGAAGACCTATTAAGGTCGATATGGCGACCTTGAAGGTAGAGAGAGCGCGTTTTGCTAGAGTGTGTGTGGAAGTTAATCTAAGAAAACCTTTAAAGGGGACGGTGCTCATCAATGGTGAGAGATACTATGTCGCTTATGAAGGTTTGAATCAGATTTGTGCGTCATGTGGGATGTATGGACATGCCATGAATGGTTGTCCAAGGAGGAAGACAGAGGTGGTAGTTCATAGAGACTCACCTGATAGTGTCATTGCGCTAAATGAAGGGGATACCAATGTGGAGGGTTTCACACAAGTGAGGAATGTGGGCAGACGGGTTGACTCATCAGTGCCAAGGGTAGTTTTTACCGCAAATGGGATTGGTGAAAAAGCAGCAAGTAATAGGAAGAAGCTTTCACAGGTCTCTATAGCGAAGGATCCGACCACAATGAATCGATTTCAAAGCTTGACGGTAGAGGAGGATTCTCAAGGAGGAATAGAAGAGATGGATGCGGGGGGGGGGGGGGGGGGGGGGGGGGGGAGGGTAGTAACAAAGAGAATGAAAATACCTTGAATCGAATTAGTGATGGGAAATCATTGAATCAGGAGAAAGAGAGGTTATCTGGTGGAAGAGTAACAGGGGAGAGAACTGCGGTTAGAGGAGGAAATATTGAGAAGAGGAATAGAGGTGTTAAAGCTGGGAAAACTCGGGGAACTAAGGTCATGAGTGGAAAGCCAAGTATTCCGGTTAGAGGTTTGGTGTTTGGTCCAACAAGAGCTGATCACGGAGGATTTGCATCTGGAAAACGTCTTCGAGTGGAGAGTGGAAATGTAGGCAGAGTGGGAGGTGTATTTAGAAATGGAGATGGGAGTGAAAATCTTATTGAGGGGATGGAGTCACTGGCAAACAGGGAGTTGGTGGGAGTTTCGGCTGGAATAGATTCGGGTATTGATAGTATGGCTTTGGAATCTGTTAGTCTTAAGAGCATTGGAGCTCTGGATTCTGTGAGTGGGGAGCAATAACGGGTGTCCCCGGCATTTCTTTGTGTCTTTGTGATTTTCCTTATGAATTGCTTATTTTGGAATTGCCGGGGGTGAATAAACCCAGTTTCCGCAGATCCATTAGGTATGTATTGAAGAAAAATGATACTAATATTCTTGCGTTGTTTGAGATCCATGCAGAGGGTGAGAGAGTGGGAAGAATTTGTCAAAGATTGGGTTTTGATAATTCATTTCTAGTAGATGCGACTGGGCAAAATGGAGGTTTATGGTTGTTATGGAGGTCTAGAGCTGGTCAAGTGGAAATTTTGGCATCGTCTAGCCAATTTATAGCAGTATATGCAGCACCTTCGGTGAGTCGTATGAGCGGATTATGGGAGAAGTTAAAAGAGACTGTGAATGGTATTACTCATCCTTTGATTATCCGGGGGGAGGGGGGGGCTGGCTTTTAATACCATTTTGCGACTGGATGAGAGGACTGGGGGAATGGTAGGTTATCTTCAGACTCGCTGGCTTTTGGAGAATGGATTAATGACCTATCGCTGATTGATTTGGGTTTTAAAGGAGGTAAATATACATGGAAGAGGGGTCGTACAGAGAGAAACTTTGTCGCTAAACGGTTGGATAGGGTATTCTGCTGTGCACACGCACGACTAAAATGGCAGGAAGCTGTGGTTTCTCCCCTATCTTTTTTATCATCTGAATGCCCCATTATATGTTCCACTTAGTCCAATATAGAATATGGATCCGCGTAAGAGAACATTTTGGTTTGAGGCTGCATGGTTAAGCCATGATGGTTTCAAAGAAATGTTGCAAGCGTCATGGAATCCTGCGCTGTCAACGTTTGAAGCTCTTAATGGTTTGGGTAAGAAATTGAGGAAGTGGAATAAGGAGGTGTTCGGGGATGTGAATACAAGAAAGACTAGACTGCTTGAAGAGATTAAGGGGTTGCAGACTTTGCTGGAAGTCAATCAGACAGATGGTTTGCTGGAGCAGGAGGAGCTGTTGATAAAAAATTTGGATAAACTACTTGAACAAGAGGAGACTATCTGGTTTTAGAAATCAAGGGAAAAGTTCATATCGATGGGGGATATAAATACTACTTTCTTTCACACATCTACAATAATCCGGAGGAGGAGGAATAGGATTGAGATGTTGAAAGATATGGAAGATAGGTGGGTTTCGGATAAAGAGAGACTGGAGAAAATGGCACTTGAGTATTACCGTAGGTTGTACTCGCTGGAGGATGTGAATGAAGGGAGCATTAGTTTATCAAAAGAAGTGTTCACTGCGCTGACCAATGAGGAGAGAAGGGAATTGGAGAAATATTTTACATCGGAGGAGGTTGTGATGGAAATTAAGAGTATGGGGAGGTTTAAAACTCTAGGACCAGATGGGTTCCAGCCAGTGTTTTATCAATAATGTTGGGAAGTGGTAGGAGAGTCGGTAACACGTGTTGTCCTCGAGTTCTTTAGAACTGGGGTGTTACCGCGAGCGACGAATGATGCATTAATAGTGTTGTTACCTAAGGTCGCAAAGCCGAAGATGATACAACAATTTAGACCAATAAGTCTATGTAATGTGCTGTTCAAGATCATTACAAAGATGATGGTGTTGAGGTTGAAGACGATTATCTCTAAGCTTATTGGGACAGCTCAGGCTAGTTTTATTCCAGGGAGGTTAAGTATTGATAATATTGTGGTTGTGCAAGAAGCAGTCCATTCTATGAGGCGCAAGAAAGAGAGAAAAGGTTGGATGTTACTTAAGCTTGATCTCGAGAAAGCTTATGATCGAATTCATTGGGATTTTTTGGAGGAGACGTTAGTATCAGCTGGGTTATCGTCAGGATGGACTAAGAGAATTATGGAATGTGTCTCAGAACCATCCATGAGGCTGTTATGGAATGGAGAAGTGACAGATTCGTTCTCACTAGCAAGAGGGTTGCGCCAAGGAGATCCTTTGTCACCTTATTTGTTTGTTCTATGTCTTGAGAGGCCATGTCATCAAATATAAGTTATTGTAGGGCAGGAAATTTGGAAACCTATAAGTATTTCATGCGGATCCCATATTTGTTTTGCAGATGACCTTATCTTGTTTGCAGAGGCTTCAGTGTCCCAGGTGCGTGTGATTCGACAGGTCCTAGAGGATTTCTGTTTGGCGTCTGGTCAGAAGGTTAGCCTAGAAAAATCAAAAATATATTTTTCAAGCAATGTGAGTCGAGATTTGGAACAATTCATCAGTCATGAGAGTGGAATTGGTTCAACTCGGGATCTAGGCAAGTATCTGGGAATGCCTGTATTGCAGAAGCGGTTGAAGAAGGATACTTTTGGGGAGGTTTTGGAGAGAGTTTCATCTAGGCTGGCAGGTTGGAAGAGCATGTCGTTGAGTTTGGCTGGGAGAATTAGTCTAACCAAAGCAGTTTTATCATCGATACCCATACATTCGATGAGCTTTATTATGCTCCCCGCATCGACCTTAGAGAATTTAGATAAGATATCGAGATCGTTTCTGTGGGGAAGTAAGCCAGAAAAGAGGAAACAACATCTATTATCTTGGAATAAGGTCTGTAAGCCGAAAGCAGCAGGTGGTTTAGGAATAAGAAAGGCAAAGGAAATGAATAAAGCTTTGTTAGGAAAGGTTAGGTGGAGTCTGTTACATAACACAGAGAGTCTTCGGGCGCGTGTTATACGAAAGAAATATAAAGTGGGGCAAGTTCATGAATCGAATTGGCTTGTTCCTAAGAGTAACTGGTCTTCTACTTGGCGGAGTGTGGGGATTGGGTTAAGAGAGGTAGTGTATCAGGGATTGGGATGGGTCCCGGGAGATGGGAGGTTGATACGTTTCTGGCTAGATAAGTGGATCTTGGAGAGGCCACTCTTGGAGTGGGTTACTGCACCTTTGCCAACGGAAGATGTGTTCAAGTCTGTTGATGAGTATTGGAGAGTGGGTTATGGGTGGGAGTTGGACCGGATTCGACAGTACTTACCTGAAAATATTTATCAGCGGTTATATGCGGTTGTGATTAAAGGGGTACCTGGAAGGCAGGATACATTATCTTGGAAAGGAAGTGTCGATGGATGTTTTTCTGTAAAGTTAGCCTACTCACTAATCACGCAGGATGTGTCACCTAGGCCATGTATGGAGAAGACGTTTAAACGCATTTGGGGAGTGATGGCGCCAGAGAGGACTCGTGTTTTTCTTTGGCTTGTTTGTCATCAAGCTATCATGACTAATGAGGAAAGAGTAAGAAGGCACTTGAGTGATAGTAAGATTTGTCAAGTGTGTAAAGGGGCGGATGAATCTATTATTCATATTGTGAGGGACTGTCCTGCTATGGCTGGGATTTGGCAGCGTCTAGTACCTTTGCGGGATCGACAAAAGTTCTTCTCTCAAACCTTGTTGGAATGGTTGTTTTCGAATTTGAGTGTTACTCCAAGTTCTGACACAGTGGCTTGGTCTACAATATTCAGTATGGGAGTGTGGTGGGGGTGGAAATGGAGGTGCGGAAATGTGTTTGGGGATATACAGAAGTGTAGGGACAGGGTACATTTTGTTAAAGATGTATCAATTGAAGTAGCGAAAGCCCATGAGCTTTTGAAGGGTGGGCAGACGAACAGAGAACGAAGTGTAGAGATGGTTGGTTGGAAGAGACCGACTGAGGGTTGGATATCGGTTAACACGGACGGGGCCTCACGTGATAATCCGGGGCTTGCTACGGCTGGAGGAGTTATTAGAGATGGTGAGGGAAATTGGCTAGGAGGTTTCTCTTTAAATATCGGTGTATGTTCCGCACCGTTAGCCGAGTTATGGGGGTATATTATGGTCTAGTTATTGCCTGGGAGAAAGGTTTTAGACGTGTAGAATTGGGTGTGGATTCTATGATGGTTGTTGGTTTTCTTCAAACAGGGATAAGCGAAGCTCATCGCCATGGCTTTATTTCAAGGGACTGGTCAGTCCGGGTTACTCACATTTATAGGAAGGCTAATCGTCTAGCAGATGGGTTGGCTAACCATGCTTTTTCTTTGCCACTTGGTTTTCATTCTTTTGATTCTTGCCCCGACATAGTTCATATGTCTATGTTGGAGGATGTTAGTGGAGTTATGTTTCCACGGCATATTCTTTTGTAATTCTTTTAGCTCTAGCTTAATAAAATATAGGAGACAATTGTCTCCTCTCGCTTACCAAAAAAAAATAAAACTAAATCTAAATCGCTCTCTTTCTCTGAAAGATTTGATGGTTGGGTTGGTTTAAAAGTTTTTTTTGTTTTGTTTTTGGCAAATACCCAATAGAATATGATAGGGCTGGGCAAAATACCCGGAATCGTGGAACCGAACCGAAATTAACCGAATCCTAACCGATTTTTCAAAATACCCGAATGGATCCTACATGACTGGAACCGAATAACCGGAACCGAACTGAGAACCGAACAGGTATCCGAAATATCCGAAACATAAATTAATCCATAGATATTGTTGGTTCTAGGTTGGGTATGTTCGGGTAGTTCAGATAAATTTAAAATTTTTTTATTTTTTATTTTATTTTTTCGGTTAATTCGGTTAGTTCAGGTATGTATTTTCGGATAGTTTGGATAAAAATAACTAATTTAGGTGTATTATTGCAATTTTTATTGATTTTTAAAATTATTTTTCGGATATTTTGAGTATTTTCGGGTAGTTTGGGTAAAATATCCGGAACCGAACCAAATCGAATCTGAAAAATTTCCGATTCTAAACTGGTTCTCTTTCGAAGTATCCGAACCGATCCGAACCAAAGGGTAACCGAACCAAAAATCATTCGGGTCCCAGATAATGCAAAAGAAAAAGCCTTAAGGAGTTAAAGGTACCTTTCCGTTGAGTTAAAAAAAGAAAAGAAAAAAGAAAAGGTACTTTTCCGTTCAGCCACGAGTAAACAAAGCGCGGAGTTACGTGTTAGCGGAAATTGAGAAAATCTCGGTTACGCGATCGTCTCTTCAACTCGTGAAGAATCTCCATATTTTCTGCCACTTTCCCGGGAAAATAATGGACAACAATGGTAAGATTCGATTCTCTTCCGTACAATTTCATACAATACTCGGTTTTTCAGGGATAACGATCGTCTACAAATTGTGAAACTGTGCAAGTGGCCAGAGATGAAGATTCACAGGCTATGTGCTTGTTTAGACCGAAACGCTTGAAGAATTTGAAACTGGCCTCGATTTCGTAGCTTTGAAATGGATTTCGTTACTCCAAACTGATATGATCCTTTGATTCGTCACAAGTTTCATGCTAATTAACTGTGTTGGTTTGTTCAAGTATTTTTTTTTGTTTCCACCTCCGTTTAGATTATGTGCTCCATTTGCTGCTCATGGATTGTCGATGGACTAGATGGAGATCTCAGGAGATTGATTTTTCTTAAGAAGTGGAATTAGATTCATTATCTTATTTTCTTCAATGGGTTTTAGATTCTTACCTTCTTCTAAGTAACTTGTTCTGTGAAAAAGTTTCTTGGAGTCTTGATTTTAGATTCTTACCTTAGATACTGGAAAGTGATTGCAGAAACTAGCTTGTAGATCAACAAGTGGATTTTGAAGGGATCTTAATTATTTTAAGCATTCTGTAGGATCTCAAGATATGACTGTGCCAGTAGAAGGGGTTGCTGGTGGAGGGACAGCTTATGGATTTAACGATGGTGGTTTGAACGCAGAACCCCTTAAACGATCTTTGGATCCTACAGAGGTTCCAACTGCTGATTTGGTGAACGTCTGGTGTATGCCAAATTCGATTAACGTTGGTTCACAAGAAACACCTCGACCTCTGGAGCCTGTAAGCATTCTATTTGATGCTTTATTTCTGCTGTATTCTTGCAACTATTTTTGATACTTCTCTTCTGTTAGGTGTTTCCTTGTACAATTTTGAGATAACCGTATATACGGTGGGAACTTTTCTGGACCAAAAAGACTTTAACTTTGAATAGCCGAAAGCTCTATGTAACATCTTAGTAAATAGTAAAGAAACTGAGCAATATGGAAAAGTGATCTGTTACCAATCTTTTTTTCTGAATAGGCATTGCTAGTGTAAGCAAGCTTCCAATATTTCAGTGGAATGATACCCTGGTTCTACGCTATGAAATAGTTCGAAAGGTGGGGTTGATACAGTAGACCTCTTTTCGAGGGATTAATCACTAATTGAATTAAATTCAATGATTCTTTATCGTTCTTTGTCCTATGTAATGATGCATGTGTTTTATATGACTTCCATTTTGTGTTCTACAGATAAATCTTTTGGCGGCTAGAAACGAGAGAGAAAGTTTTCAGATTGCCATGCGTCCCAAAGTTTCTTGGGCTGGTTCCAGCCCTTCAGGGAGTGTTCAGGTTCAGTGCAGTGACTTATGCTCTTCGGCTGGAGATAGGTGAGCTTTTTTACCTTGCTTTTTTTTTTCAATCCTTTTCTTTGGAGACCACTACCAGGACAACTCATGAGACCTAAGAAGGCAAACATTTAAAAGATAGCTGACAGATCTAGTGAGATATTTTTATTAATTGAGATGGGTTCTTCTCTTCGCGGCTTTATCCCTTCTAATCTGCATATGATTATTCACTTCTTTACCATGGCAGATTGGTTGTTGGCCAGTCTTTAAAGTTGCGGCGAGTGGTGCCTGTCTTGGGTGTTCCTGACGCTCTGGTGCCCCTTGATTTTCCTGTTACTCAACTTAGCTTACTTCCAGGGTACTACCTCCTCTCACTAATCCTAGTTCGTAATCTGGTGTGTGGAGACATTGCTGTCTTATTTCATTAGACTGACGTAGTCTCGGATTCTCCTTATTGTAGAGAAACAAGTGTGATTTGGGTCTCAATAGACGTTCCTAATGGGCAGCCTCCTGGTCAATATGAAGGAGAGATCATTGTTTCTGCAATGAAAATGGACGGAGGGTTAGTCTCCCTCTGTATACCATATCTTCTATATACTTTAGAATGCTCACAGCTCTCTTGACGTCATGTGTTGTGTGAAAATGATAATTTGTTAACCATGGATTTGACACGCTGATGCCCAATTATGTGGTTGGTTACAGCTGTTCTGCTAACTTGGGAAAGCACGAGAAGGATCAGCTATGTATTGAACTTAAGAACTGTCTCGATATTATGGAACCAATAGAGGGAAAACCCATGGATGAAGTGGTAATCTTCACTTTCCTTCTATTTTATTGACCTCGGCCAAAATAAATATTTACGTGTCAATAATCTGCAGCTTATCTTTTAGGTAGAAAGAATAAAATGTGCAAGTTCATCATTAAGAAGAATTCTCTTCTCTCCATCATTTGCGGAATTCATTTCTACGAATGGATCCACTGATATGATGGAAGAAGATGTTGTGTCAAACCTTGCAGTGCGTATAAAGCTACGATTGACAGTTTGGGAATTTATTATTCCAGTGACTCCATCACTCCCTGCTGTTATTGGCGTCTCTGATACTGTAATTGAGGATCGTTTTGGTGTTGAACATGGAAGTGAAAAATGGTACGAGAAATTGGATCTTCATTTCAAGTGGCTTCTTCAGTATCGGATTAGTCCATACTTCTGCAGATGGGGTGAAAGCATGCGTGTCTTGACATACACCTCACCATGGCCTGGTATTGCAAATCCTCTTTTGAATTGTTCATGCACCATCTGTATGTGTTTTGCGTTGTGCATGCTGATAATTTTGCTTCACACTCTGAGTTTTCCCTTTGCATTTCACTTTATTGTTTCGCAGCTGATCATCCAAAGTCTGATGAATATTTTTCTGATCCAAGGCTTGCGGCTTATGCAGTACCATATAGACAAGTTATGGCAGGGTATGCATGTGTTATCCCACTCAAGCTTCTGTTAAGTGTCGTTGGTACCCAAACTAACTTCATCTCCATGTTGATATGCGTGCAAGCAGGGATGATTCAAGGGAAATTTACCTGCAGAAAGAAGTTGAGATATTGAGGAGTAAACCCCATTGGAACAAAGCTTACTTTTACTTGTGGGATGAGGTATCATAGTGCCTCAATCAATTTCGCCCCTGATTATCAATAGGAGATAGTATTGCCAGTGGGTGATAATATGAAAATTCTATACCATTTTGATCCATCCTTGGTGTAATTTGATTTGTTGTTTAGTTGAAAATTACTTATTGACAGCTTTCTTATTACCATTTGAAACTGTTGGCAGCCACTGAATATGGAGCACTTTGATAACGTTCGCAAGATGGCCAGTGAGATTTACGCCTATGCCCCGGATGCTCGTGTTTTGACTACGTACTACTGTGGTATGATTCTGGAACTTCCCATGTGCTAATTAATTCTCAGTTTCTCGAATTTACTTTCTGTTTTCCCCTGGGGTTCTGTTTTATTGGTTATCATGGCGTTGTCTTCATATTGAAAGGAGCTCCAAAGTCGGGCAATGGTCAATCATAAATGTAATCTGTATCAGTATGCTGATCAGTATCCCACATTATGTTGTTATGCGGCCAATAATCTAGTTCATTATTAAGCACTTGTCATGTTGGTCCAGTGGTTGTCTGATATGGTTCATTACAGTGCTTATGGATATTTATTTCTGTGTGTTAATGAAAAGGGAACTGAAATCTGCTGGGTTAAATTATGGCTATGAACCAAGGCTCAGAATTTAACAATTGGTTACCTACTTAAGACGTTTTTCAAATAGTCTTACTCTCTCTGTAGGACCGGGTGATGCACCTCTTGCTCCAACGCCCTTTGAATCTTTTGTCAAAGTTCCAAATCTCCTTCGACCCCATACTCAGATATACTGCACAAGGTAAAAATTCTCTTAGGTGGCAGTAATTTAATCATTCACATAAGTTGCCTTCTCTTTTCTGGCTCTGGTGGGTTAATAGTTAGTCATGGTCTTAACCATTACCAATATTCCAATATCCGGTAGGTGTGGTGTTCATACCTATCAAAAGACATCTGATTGGTTCAGACTTCAGAATACCTTGTCAATTCATCTGTCTATTAATCAAAAAAGTCACCTCCTTTTTCGATATAGTTGAATAAAAACATTTCCCCCAGGATTGTAAGATGAATTTTTGGGAATCTGTAGAGAAATCTGTTTCAGTCCAGTTGTTTTAATCTTGTAACTCTGTTATATGTGGTTTAATAATATTCAGTGAGTGGGTGCTTGGGAACCGGGAAGATTTGGTGAAGGATATTGTTGAGGAATTGCAGTCAGAGAATGGTGAGGTAGGCTCTCTCTGATCCTTGTCTACCCTTTCATTTCTTTATTGGAGAGTATTTTCCAGAGACTCAAGTCTATGTAACATAACTCAATGAGGTTTGAATAGTCTGCTCCATACACTTGAAAATGCGTAACTAACTGTATAGAAATTAATAACCATAACCGTCATCACTATAAAAATAGAGTTTGGTCAATATAACTATAGTCAATATAATCAATTAGTTATCATAAGCTTTGAAAAAGCCTGCACATGTGCATGAATTCATCTAGCAGCATTAGTAGTAACGAAATCATCATGTGTCCATCAACCACTGGTCACACCTACTTATGAGGAGTAATGGAATGGTTAAATTTGATTTAACGCCATCTTAGTGCTGTTCATTTGTGGTTCTGTATAAATTAGCGATAAGAATCATAGAGAGGAAATCTCATGCTGGTGCAGGAATGGTGGACATACATATGCCTTGGACCTTCAGATCCTCACCCAAATTGGCACCTGGGGATGCGTGGGACACAGCAACGTGCAGTGATGTGGCGTGTATGGAAAGAAGGTGGAACCGGGTTCTTGTACTGGGGTGCAAACTGCTATGAGAAGGCAACAGTCCCAAGCGCCGAGGTTCTGCTGACCAAATTCTTATTTTTCTTAACCTTGGTTTCTTGTAAATGTTTCACGATTTGATGATTGCTTCATGATGTTATATATAAAAACCAAACGAATAGGTAAGGTTCAGGCGCGGTCTTCCTCCAGGTGATGGAGTTCTTTACTACCCCGGTGAAGTTTTCTCATCTTCCTCAGAGCCCGTGGCTTCGCTTAGGCTTGAGCGGCTTCTTAGTGGTTTACAGGTATGGCATGCTTCAACCTTTTTAGTTACCAACCAGAGAAAAAAACAAAACAATAAGGCGAAACTGTTTCGATTGGGTTATGAAACTTGAATCAGGATTACGAGTACTTGAAGCTGTATGAGTCGAAATACGGAAGAGAGGAAGCAACGGGACTATTGGAGAAGACAGGGGTGTACATGGGACCGGAGCGATACACTTTGGAACACAGACCAATCGATGTGTTGCGAGGAGAAGTGTACAACGCATGTAGACCATCTTGAGTTATGATGACATCATTTTGTATCTACACACTATTGATGAGAATAATAAATTAACATAAGAAGAAAACCCTTACAAAAAAAGGTCTGGGGTGTCTTTTTTGGGTTATACTCGAGTATGTGATGTGAAAAGGTTCTCTAGTATGAAACTAATAGTAGTATCTGATCAAAAGGCCCTAGAATCTATTAAACCGTTAACTTTTTTGTTTCACTGAAAATTCTATTATAGTTTGGATGAGATACAGAAAAAATGTACGAAAATAGAGTCAACGGAATGCAAGATTTTTCCAGAGACGCCGTCTTAAAAAAGAAACAATCGATAAGACGATTAGAAAGCAAAACCTAATAACCGAGAAACAAAGCCAAAACTAAAACAACGATCCACTAGCTTAATCTAGGAACTAACTCAAAGACTATAGCCGATATTGTCAGCTCCAAATCAAAGACTTTTTCCAGTAGAGGAAAGCTCCAGATTGAAAAGAGTGAATCTCTGTAATGGGAAATCGATATTGTCAGCTCCAAATCCTGACAATCAAAATCTCTATGAAGTTGAGGTATCTTCGGCCATAAGTCTGACCTCAAAGTCCAACGGTTTTTCGGGTGGGTACTTCATCTGGAAGACCACCATCCAGAAACTCCTCTACTGGGAAAAAAGAAAGGAAAAGGCCTCCTGCATAGAAAAGAAGAACAAGGCCTGTCATAAGAGGTAAAACCGGCTACTACGAAAGGAATGGCAGGGACCCCGCGACCGAGAACAAGAGGAAAGCAAGTTCAAATGCGATCGAACCACTGAACAAATCTTCAAGAACTTTGGATGTTACAGTGGCTTCCGATTTGAAGTCCAATGAACATATTGAGTTGGAACTGTCAAGGAACGGAAAACACCGAGACAATTTGTCGTCTTCGGGAGATGCGAAAGAAGCATTTTTCCGACTTTTTGTTTCTCATGGAGACTAAACAAAAACAAGAGTACATGCTAAAGGTGAAGGATTCTTTGGGGTACAGTGAGTTGGTTACCGTTGAACCGATTGGTTTAAGTGGCGGTTTAGCGGTTATGTGGAAGAGAATTGTTATAAAGTGAGGATTTTACAAGGTGATTGGAGAATCATTGATGTGGAAGTCAAGCTGGGTTCCTTTGTGTATGGAGACCCGGTACGAGCGCGAAGGAATTATGTGTGGGAACGGCTGTCATGTTTCGGTATAACAAGAGATGATGAATAGCTACTGGTTGGGGATTTCAATGAACTACTTCACAACACGGAAAAGTTGGGAGGTACGCAACGTAATGACAGCTCATGTTGGAACTTTAGGAACATGGTGGGGAAATGCAAGTTGCCAGAAGTCAGAAGTTGTGGAAACAGTATGCCGTGGGCGGGCTGGAGAGATCAGATATGGATTTAGTGCCGCTTGGATAGGAGTTTTGGTAATGATAACTGGTTCCGTCTCTTTCTCCGATCAAACATGGAATATCTTGATATGTGGGGATCTGACCATAGACCGTTATTGGTGTCGTTTGCTTCTGCAGAAGGACAAAAGGACAGAAACAGTTTTTTTCTATGACAAAAGATGGGGGAAAAACAAGGTATTGAGAAAGCTGTGGAAAGAGGTTGGTGCACTGATAATCAAGAGCCGCATATTGCCCTATAGGAACGAATTCGTAGCTGCAAGAGAGAGCTTGTAAAGTGGAAGAAATCATCCAACACAAATTCCGGGACAGCGATTCAGAGGTTAAGAGAATGTTGGGAAAAAGAAATCGGAAAAACACATCCTGATGTGGCGGTTATAGAGAAGAAGAACTCTATTGGAAACAGAGAAGTCGAGAAGAATGGCTCAAATGTGGTGACTAAATACCAAATTCTTCCACAATAGTGTGAAAAGTCGGAAAGTTAAAAACTGGATACAAATGTTGATTAATGAAAATGGTCATGAGCAATACTCTGAAGGTTCTAAAGGTTTTGTTGCTGCCGAATATTTCAGAGAATTGTTCAAATCGGCTAATCAATCGGATATGGATGATGTCTTCGAAGGTTTTGTACCGCAGGTCACTCACACAATCAATACAAGGCTGATTGCACCGGTCACGGACCTGGAAATTAAAGAGGCAGCCTTCTCGATAAAGGGAGGAAGTACTCCGGGGGCGGATGGGTTCTCCGGTAACTTCTACCAACGATTTTGGAACATAGTCGGACCAAGTATAATCAAGGATTTTTTCAGATTCTCTGTTTTCTCTCTGGAATGGAATTTTACCCAACTGTCTCTTCTTCCCAAGGTTACTAATCCAACAAGAATACAGAGATGAGACCAATTAGCCTTGCTCGGTTCATTACAAGATTGTGGCCAAGATCCTCTGTGCTCGTTTGAAAATGATCTTGCCTGAAATAATATCAGATACTCAAGGATACAAAGTTATCTTCAAAATTGTTGAACTATTTGTTCGGTATTTATAAAGAGAGAGTTCAGAGATTTTCGTTGTATTGATTTCAGGTCGGAAATGTAAAATTACAGAAACGGATCGGGTTGTAAGTAATCGAAGTTACAAAAGAAGGTCGGAATATGAGATTGGAATCGCTTTAACGACCTGAATCTAGAGAATGAGGACGGAGGTTCGCAGTACCGAGCCGATGAGATGAAGTCGGGTGCTTTCGACGCCCTGAGGAGAAGTATTCGGAATATATGATTTCTTTTCTGGCCAGACCGGATTCTTGTTCCAGAGTTAGAGACCTAAATTCAATGTTTTGGGTCCCTTTTGCTCTGACTAGAAGAGATTAATTGATTTCAACCATAAGATATGGCCCTTATTTATAGGTAAATGTCGGTGGATAACTATAGTCTGTTACTAACTATAGTTACTCACTTTACTTTGGCATCTGATTAGATTTATCTTGGGCTTCTTCTTTATGGGTCGAAATGGATTTGGGCCGAGCCCATCTTTCTTAGGATGGAAACCCATGTCCAACAGTAAATCCCCCCCAGAACGTCGAATCTCAATGGGCCGAGTTTCGTCGTTTGCATTTTTTGGTGGGCTTGGCCCAAATTCGTTTCGGGTCCATCTTTGGAGCTCTCTTCCGATTGGAGGAAAGTGCGGTTTGCATAGATACCGAGGTGTGACTCTCTGGCTTCCGTTCTGGGTCTATATATTCTGCTCTCCTCTCTTCATTCTCGCCACTTCTGTCTGCACAAGGTAGATTTCTCTCTCTCTCTCTTTCTTTTGCTTTACGTTTTTCGATTTATCTTCTTGCCGTTCACTCGTTGCTTTGCCCAATATTCATCATCCCTCGCCCGATTTCTTTGATTTTTTTGAAGTTTCCGGTGAGTCTTCAACTGTTCTCATGGGTTCTTCGGTCGAATCTTTAACCGCTTCTACTCGCGTTAGTTCGTATTCGTCCGTCCCTTCTGTTCGAGATCGACCGGAATCCTCCAGTTTGTCCACATGGAGTTCTCTTGCTGATTTAGAGCACCGTGCTCACCTGGGGATCTCCGATGCTGTTGCGAGTACGTCCCATACTCCGTTTGTTGTCCCTCAACTTGATGATAGATCTATATCAGAAAATTCTTCCCCGGCCAGAAGTTTGACCGAAGAATTAAATGATCGTGGGGGTATTTTTCAGGCCGGTGTACCCATCGAGGGCGATGGAGAGGATATCAAGGACGAAGAGGTGTTTGAAGAAGGATCCTACCAGTTTGAAACCCCGACGATCTAGATACGGATCTAGGGCCCGGTCTGGATCCATGTATCATTTTACAATAGAAGGACGATACCCCGATGTAGTCTATGGGCTTTGGTGGATATAATGATGGTCAACCGCAACCTTGTAAATAACGTTACGTTTCGAATCCCGTTCAGAGAGGAGCGCCCCTGGTCTCCGCCGGACAGTTTCATTTGTTTGTACGAATCCTTTTTTAGTGCGGCCGGTCTTTGGTTTCCACTTCCTCCTCTATTGGTCGAGTATTGTCGGCCGGCCGGTCGGTCTCTTCCGTTGAAAGAGAGACTGCTGCATGAGCCGAAACCAAAGAGGAAGAGGAAAATGAAACCGGCTACAAAAAAAGAAAATGGGTAAATCGACGCTTAAGCTCCCCTGCTATGCCGATCAGTTGGCAGCTCCCCGAGATGGTTATGCTCGGAAGGAATCTGAAAAGGCAAAGACGGTCCCTACCACTACTCCTAGTCTTCCGGCGGTCATCTTGATATCCAAAGACCATGAAATTCCCAAAGATAAACCGGACGGTCGCACAGATAGGCCGGACAAACAGGTTAAAAGGAGGTATTTGGGTTATTCTAAGGTGCCGGTCATAGAAGGAGACTTTGCGGCTGGAGGTGTTGACGAGCCCCCTCTGGTTCGTAAGAATAGCTCGGCTGCTCCCAAAGAGAAGAGGACAAGAGAAGATGGTGTGGACGCCTCTGGTTTGAAGAGAGTTCTGCAGGGAGACAGTGCACCGCTGTCCAAGCGTAGGACTCATTTCGAGTTTCTGGTCCAGTACACGAACCGGGACGTCCATATCAACCAAGATCCTCTCTCTTGTGCTGACTATGTTAGCAAGATCAAAGGTTTTGCCCGCGGCCTTTCTGTTTTGGATACTTTGGAGGAGTTCGGAGCTTATCAGGATTTCGTCCAAGCTTCTGTGAATGTGAGTATGATTCTCCGTTTTGATATGGGGTATGCCTTTTTTGTGATGCTAACTCTTGCTGTGCTTGCAGATGTTTACCACGTCTAACTTCTTAGTTATGACGTATGATCATAAGTTGAAGAGGGCCCCCGGGGAGCTTGAAGAGGCGATCTCTACCTTGGCTGATGAGAAGCAAACGGTTGAACATCTTATGGCAGAGAACGAGGCATTGCGGCAGGAGAGGGCGCAACATCTTGGGGAATTTGCTCGGTTGGAAGACAATTTCGCCCAGGTCGTGGGTGAGAAGGCATTGTTAGAAACAGAGAAAGAAGCTCAGATGGCGCGACTGCGGAAGTCAAGGTCGGATTTTGTGGATAATGAGCGAAAGTTTGTAACAGATGGTTTGATCGCTAAGGCATCAGCTCGTTTTAAGAGAGTGCTTCAACATATCGCCGACCTCGAGAAGACGCACGATGTGACACTTTGGATTAGTCAGATTAAGGGCACTATCCAAAGTCTCACAGTCGCACGGGACCAGAAGGGCGTGTTAGTTCATCCTGAGGTTTTTGAGCAGCTCGAGAAGGATTTAGTCGCTTGGAAGGCTAAGTTCGATTCGTTGGACGTCTTGGATGTTATGGACGCCGATTTTTGCCTCTCTCCGCTTCCTGAACGTCCTCCTGCAAAGTCTCGCCAGAGAGTGACGGCCAAATTTGCGCTGGGAGTAAAAGAGTTTGGCTCAAACCTTGGCGCGGTTACAGACTCCTCCCGGTTCTTTGACGGCTGAACAGAGACCTCCGCTATCCTCCCAGGTTTCCGTCGATTCTTCTCAGGTCGGACAAGATGATGCACCCACGCTTGGATAGGCCGTTTGTGGTCTTTAAAATTTTTCTGTCGCTTTAACCTTTGGGCCATACTTGGCTTTTTCTTTTATTTTTATATGAACTTTTCCCGGTTAAGTCTCTGTTTTTATCCCATCGTAGTTTTGAACTCTGAAAGATGTTTGTGGGCGAATCCCGTATTTTTTTATGTGTATTTCTTAGTTCGGGCAAATTTCTTGACTGATCGGCTTGTTTGATTGACTGTTTTTCTTTTTAATGAGATGTATGTCTGTTTCGAGAAACTATTTCCTTTGTCCGGCGTGAATTTATATTTTTTGATGTCTTACGAGTATGAGGTTTCGCTTATAATGGTATTTGAGTATGAGCACGATGAGCTCGACTTACTTTTGTTTTAGGCGAGTTTTTAAGTTTTTGCGCGGATCTGAGTCCAGCTTATCATTTCGTTCCTAGTTGTAACTAAGTGTGCGAGCTGGGTCAGCTTATTTTACTTAGACGATTCTTTTAGGACTTTTTGCCGGTCTGGTCCCGATTTTTAGGGTCTTCTAGTGGAGTTTTTAGGCTTCCGTTCTAGAGACGCAATATTTGATCGGGTACCTGGCCAGGATACCAATGTATTTTAGCTGTGCCTTTTCACTGGCTGCCCGTTAAATAGGGATCAACCCATCCGTAGTGCGTTTACATTGGTAAATAAAGAGAGAAATTGAGCTCAGGGAGCTTTTTGTTTTTGTTTTTTTGGGCTCCGAGGACGTTTCATCCGGTCGGAGTCCCGTGTATGATCGGTCTTTTAGTAGTAGTACTTCTTCAGGCTTGTAGAGTTCCATGATCGAGGAATGGCCTCGCCTGCCATTGTCATAAGTCAGTAGACTCCTGGTCTGATGACCTCGGTTACCTGTTATGGGCTTTCCCAATTTGCGCCGAGCTTCTCGGCTTTCCATTCCGCGGTATTTTTGTAGACTTTTCGAAGAACGAGGTCGCCTATTTCAAAACGACGATTCCGGACTCGTTTGTTGTAGTACCGGACTGCTGATTGTTGGTAATTTTGAATGCGAAGTAGGGCTTGATCTCTTTCTTCTTCTATCGTGTCTAGGTTATCGAGGAGCTTGTGGTCATTTAGGCCAGTGTTTTGAATCATTTTTGTTTAGCGGAGGCTTCTGACATTGAGCTCGGCGGGTGCCATTGTTTCTAGGCCGTAGGTCAGGGAGAACGGCGATCGGCCAGTCGAATTTCGCGGGGTCATTCGGTAATAGCAGAGGAATCAGTCTAATTTGTCGGTCCAGGCCCTCTTTTTATCGTCAAGTTTTTTCTTCAGACCGTCGATGATGATTTTGTTGGTTGCCTCATCTTGTCCATTGCCTTGTGGGTATCTCAGAGTAGACTTGTTCAACCTTATCTTCCATTTTACGCAGAATTCCTCGAACTCTTCGGGTATGAACTGGGAACCGTTGTCCGCGATGATCTCATAAGGGAGGCCGTGGCAAAAGATGACGAATTTCCAGATGAAGTTTTTCACGTCGGTGGCTTCTATTCTAGCGAACGACTCTACTTCGACCCACTTGGTGAAGTAGTCCATTACGACCAATATAAAGGATTTTCTCGAGATCTTGGGAACGGTCCGAAGATATCCATCGCCCATCGCATGAACAGATATGGAGTAGTTGCGGTTGTTAGTGGCTCGATCGGTGTTAGGAGCATCGGCCAGTAGAAACCGAGCTTTCGAATCTTCATGGCGATGGTTAGGCCACCGAAATGGTTACCGTCTGCGCCCTCATGTGTTTCGGCTATCACACGTTCAATTTCATTTCCAGCGAGAGAGTTAAGTAGGGCTCCGTTGGCACTCCGTCTAAAAAGGCCGTCCTTGATGAGGGTGTAGTATACGCTGCGGGCTCTAAGCCTCTGTGCAGTCCATTTATCGCTTGGGAGATCTCCATCCGCAAGGTACCTTTTTATCTCATGTCTCCAGTCCGTTATAACATGAGGTTGCGATGAGCTCGATGCGTTGGGAGGGCTGCATGGTTCGGGATTGGCTGTCTCTTCATCATCGAGTTCGGCGACATGGCACACTCCGCGTGGGAGTTCGATGCTTGGGTTTGTGATTACTTCGACGGGGATCACACGCCGTAGATTGGTGTCGAATGCGGAAGCTAGGGGGCTAGCGCGTCTGCCTCGGTATTGTCGTTATGGGATATCTTTGTGGTTTGGAAGCTTTCGAATTCTTTAGCGAGAGTCTGAACGAGGTCGAGGTATGCCTCCATTCTTTCATTCTTCGTGCCATATTCTCCAAGGAATTGGCTTGTTACGAGCTGTGAATCGTAGTACGCGTGGATTACCTTGACACCGATCTCTTTGGCGAGCTTAAGTCCGTCTATGAGTGCTTCATATTCTTGTTTGAGGCTTTGAACTCTAATCGGAACAATTTTTCAAGAACTTTTCAAATCAGGGATTCCAATCGGATCCCTGACGCCGGATCCATGACGGGATGAGGAGCCGTCTATGTGGAGAGTCCATTCTTTTGTGGTGGGGTCAGTTGTGATAAGGTCGGGTGGAAGCTCGACGATGAAGTCTGCAAAAACTTGAGACTTGGCACTTGTCCGACTTCTGAATTCTACGTCGTATTCACTGAGTTCGACTGCCCATTTCATCATTCGCCCGGACTGGCTCGGGCTGTGGAGGACTGTCCGTAACGGCTGGGTCGTCATTACTGCGATAATGTGAGATTGGAAGTACGGTCATAGTTTCTTGGTCGAAATGACGACGGCGAGGGCGAGTTTTTCTATGGTCGTGTATCGTCCTTCCGCACCGTCAAGGGATTTGCTCACGTAGAAGATGGGTCTTTGATCTCCACGGTCTTCTCGGACTAACACACTACTTACGGCCGCGCTGGAAACTGATACATAGAGATAAAGTGTTTCTCCGTTCTCAGGTTTAAACAGGATTGGTGGCATTGTCAGATATTCCTTAAGTTGTTGGAATACGTTCTCGCACTTGGCGTCCCACTCAAACTTCCTGTAACCGCGGAGCAGCTTGTAGAATGGGAGGCACTTGTCAGTTGATCTTGATATAAAGCGGTTGAGGGCGGCGATTCATCCTGTCAACCTCTGTACTTCTCTTTTGTTTTTTTGTGAGGGGAGGTCAGTAATGGCAGTGATTTGCTTCGATCCCGCGCTGGGTAACGACGTATCCGAGGAACTCCCCTAAGGTGAATTTTTCCGGATTTAATTTCATCCCATACTGATTCAAGATCTCGAAGCAGGTTCTTAGGTGGTCGATGTGATCTTCGACCTTTGGTGATTTGACGAGCATATCATCGATGTATACTTCCATCATATCACCGAGTTATTCGGCGAACATCTTGTTGACTAACCGTTGGTAGGTCGCTCTGATATTTTTGAGCCTAAATGGCATTACTTTGAAACAATAGGTTCCCCGATCTGTTATCAACGAGGTCTTCTCCGATCGTCGGGTGCATCATGATTTGGTTATAGCCCGAGAACGCGTCCATGAAGGACATGAATTCGTTTCCTGCAGTGGCTTCGACTAGGCGGTCGATGTGGGGCAAAGAGTAGCTGTCCTTCGGGCATGCTTTGTTGAGATCGGTGAAATCAACGCATATCCTCCATTCTCTGTTCTTCTTTCTCACGACTATCGGGTTGACTAGCCACTCGGGGTACTTTACTTCGGAGATTGATCCCGCCTCAAGGAGTTTACTGACCTCTTCGTTCACGGCTTTGGCTTGTTCTGGATCGAGCTTCCTTCTTTTTTGCTTTATTGGTTTATAAGTCGGATCTATGTTCAGCTCGTGACATGTTATATTCGGGTCGATGCCCTTCATATCGTCCATCGACCAAGCGAAGGTGGATACGTTCTCATGTAAAAACTGTATAGCTCATTTTTAAAGGCCGCATCTAGCTCGGTTCCGATGCCGAAGCATCTTTTTGATTTGATACTATCAAGATTCACCATTGTGATGGATCCTTGGTTGGCTCAGTTATCGTATCTTCATCCGGTTGGCTGATGTGGAGATTCATTCGCCGCAGTCTTTGTTCGGTAACGGAACAGGTTCGCGCTACTTTCTGATTTCCCCATATCGTAAATACCCCCGGTAGCTGTAGGGAACTTAACACTTGATGGTACGTCGAGGGTACTGCCCGGAGGGAGTAGAGCCAGGGAGTTCCAATGATGATGTTGTACACAGCCGGTTTATCTAATACGACGAACTTCACTAGTTTACTTATACCACCGGCGTGCACGGTTAGCTTTGATCGTTCTGATAGTCACGGTAGTCTGCCCATCAAAGCCGGTGAGTGGTTTCGTGCTGCTCTTGATTTTCTCGTCTGGGATCTCCATACTCTTCAGTATTTCTAGGAAGATTAGATCGACCGAGCTTCCTAAGTCGACTAATACCTTGTTTATGTCGCAGTCCTCGACCTTTAGCTCGATTACCAGTGGGTCAGTGTGTGGCACGGCAATATTTTTGGTTTCAATTTTGCCAAATATAATTGGCATGTCGATCTCTACCCTTTCTAGACAACTCTGATTTGTGATAGTCTGCTTTTCGTACTGCTTTATCGATCGTACCGAATCTCCTCCAGTTAAGAAGCCACCCATTATCATGTTGATCCTTCGTCTAGATGCTGGAGGGGTGTTTGGGCTAGGTCGGCTGTCATGCGAGCGTTTTGGTGGATCCGTATCGTTTCCACCCGACCGATCTTCTGCTCATAGTTGGTGTTATGGTTTCCTTCACGTGTTTGGAGTCATCACCTCGTATATAAGTATACTTGGATTTTTGAGCGGACTACGTGTTTCCGATGTGGTATGTCGAAGGCTTTTTGTTTTGATCTTCTTTATAGTCTTTGTCGTAGTATTCGTGATAGTCGTCCTTAGGTTTTTCTTTTGGTGTGGGCGGCTTAGCCGGGGAATGTTTTTTTAGGTTGACCGCTCGGTCTTCCTCGAGTACGATGTACCGAGTCGCCCGGTGCATGGCATCTTCCAAGGTCGAGGCTTCATTGATCAATAGATCATCTTTGAATTTGGAATCGTGCCACAGTCCGTTTCTTAGTGCGGCTAGGGCATATCCATCTGGAATGGCAACCTTGGAGAGTACTACTTTGAATCGATCCATATAAGCTCGGAGGGATTCCTTATGCCCTTGGTCCAGAACCCAGAGGTCGGCGTCTGATGCTCTATTTTTCATGTAGATCGAGTAATGTTTGAGAAATGCCGTGGAGAGTTGCTGAAAACTGCCTATTGAGTTCCGCTCGAGTCACGAGAACCAATTGAGTGTCGGTCCTCCGAGATGTTCGACGAATAACTGATAGTATCCAGCGTGTTTTTTGTCCGGGGAGAACTGAGCCCGACCCATTGTGATGGTGAACGCCGTCATGTGCACTCTCGGATCTGTCCCACCTCCGTAGGTTGGTATCTTTAGTTTTAACATATTCCTGATCGGGACTGCCGTGATCCGAGCGGTGAATGGGGTTTGCTGTGTTTCCTCCAGTACACGATCAATCTCGGACGCTGAACTGAGAGCTCGGTGAACTTTAGAGTTCATGTCTTTGAGCGTTACCTTCATGCCCTTGATCTCGGTGTCTCGTTCGACGATTGGATCGAAATGTCAAGATGCAATCGCTTGTGCAACCTGTACTCTGGTGGGATTTCCGGTCGATCCTACTGCAGTTACGTTCACTATCCTGTTTGAGATGGTCGGACAAGCCGGTCTTTCCATAACGAATGGAGAGGAGCTTCGTTGGTGTTGTGGAGATTCGTTAGCCGACCTGCTGTTTATGTTTTCCAATTGATCATGGCAGATGGTCTGGGCCGAGGCTAGGGCCTCGAGTTTCTCGTTCGTTATTCGGGCCAGTTCATCCTACCGATCAAATCTAAGTAGCAGTTTGTCGAGCATGGTCGCGAAGCTGACTTGTTCGTCTGTTATCAACGTAGCTTCCAGTCTGGTTGGTTCTTGTATTGCAGGAAAGACCTCTGTGTTGGCTTCGTCCTGAGAGACAGTAGCGACCTCTTCCTGAGCGACCGTTTTGCCATTTTGAGGTTGTTCGTTCTCTATTTCCGAACTGGATTTTTGCGTGGGAGAAATCTCACAAGCCCCCTACCTGGCACACCAATTGTTGAACTATTTATTCGGTATTTATAAAGAGAGAGTTCGGAGATTCTCGTTGTATTGATTTAAGGTCGGAAATATAAAATTACAGAAACGGATCGGGTTGTAAGTAATCAAAGTTACAAAAGATGGTCGGAATATGAGATCGAAATCGCTTTGACAACATGAATCTAGGGAATGAGCACGGAGGTTCGCAGTACCGAGCTGATGAGATAAAGACGGGTGCTTTCGACGCGCTGAGGAGAAGTATTCGGAATATGTGATTTCTTTTCTGGCAGACCGGATTCTTGCTCCAGAGTTAGAGATCTAAACTCAATGTTTTGGGTCCCTTTTGCTCTGACTAGAAGAGATTAATTGATTTCAACCAAAAGGTATGGCCCCTATTTATAGGTAAATATCGGTGGATAACTATATTCTGTTAATAGTTATTCACTTTACTTTGTTATCTGATTAGATTTATCTTGGGCTTCTTCTTTATGGGCCGAAATGGATTTGAGCCGAAATAGATTTGGGCCGAGCCCATCTTTCTTAGGATGGAAACCCATGTCCAAAAAAAATTATAGCTAAAGGAACTGTCAATGAATGCTTTAGCAATTAGCATCTTAAAACTCCATGTCCATCACAGATGTTGATCTGTCGTTGACGATTTGCAAGATAAATAAAGGTATCTTGTTTTCTCTTACCCATGTGCTTTAATAAACCTAGGCGATAAGATGGAAGTTTTATTGGATGTTCTTTCAAAAACCCAATTCGTGAACTTTGTTTTTGAAATGCCCACGGAGATGTCTTCCTCTTTTTAGGTTTGTCTTGTAACTCACATGGATACCTTCTCTTGTTGCTCCATATTGACGAAAAAATTCAAGAGATGTTGCATTCTTTATCACTTCAACTTCAAATGATCCCCGGTCTTCTCTTTCATATGCATCGTAACTTCAATTTTCATCATCTCCGACAGGTAAGATTGGATCTCCACAGTAGACGGGCTCCATAGATAATTCATCGCCATAAACATATACACGTGCTCGCCGACAAATTCTTTGAGTTCATCGTAAGAGTCATCTGAAGATAAACCAATCGATAAGCTTCTCACTTTGTGCACCGTCGTGAAATTCTGGGATATCAAGTTTGCATCCAAATTTCCATTGGTGATTTTGTTCTTCATATCGGTGATTGTGATACAGCTGATCTTCCGTGAAAGAGTTGTACGCTTCTACTGATTCGTGATGTTGTTCTCGTAGTGGCGGAACATGTTCGGCCAATTTATGTATTGATCGACGGATAGATGACTCGCTCCTTTTCGGTATCACAAAAAAATTTGTGATGCAACTCTATCCACTCGTCCATTAGTTCGTCGCTGCATCGATCTGTTGTGAAAGGATTAATAGTATGGCTAGGTGACATGATCGATAGAAGAGATTTGTGTCAAAAATGTCGCTTGCTCTGATACCAAACTTGCGTAGCATAAGCTTGATAGATCTGATATTTTTTGATTCGAAGGAATATCAAACACGGAGATAGCTCGTTGACAGTTGATTCCTAAGAAAGGTCGCTCAAACGAGGGTTCTTGGGTATCGTTGATTCACGAAGAATACCGATAACAAGGATGAGATGAACTGAAAAGTTCTAAATTTATTCAATAATCAAAAGTTGTCTACAATTGGCCTAGCGGCTTACTTAAATATCTTATTATATAAAGCAGGATGCGCTCGACGTGAGCGTGACACATAGACAAAATTATAACTCACCAGATCGCGACATGTGTCTAATATTAATCAGATGATGACATGTGTTAACACTTAAAATTATCTAAGAAAAAGTAAAATTAAAAATGGAAAACTAACAAAATAATTAATAAGTAACAAACCAAATAGTAAAATAGTCCAAACTGATTAGGAAACAAAAATTAAGAAAGAAAATAGAGAAGATATAAGAGAGAATGAAAATTTTAATTAAGAAAAATAAATGATAAAACAAAAGAGAATATATATATATATATATATATATATATATATATATATATATATTGAAAAACAAAAAAAGTTAGAAAGGATATGGAAATTTTAATTTAAAAATTTAAGATATGCACAAGCATGTTAAAAAAAAAACTACAAGCATGTTAAAAAAAACCTACAAGCATACTTATTTTATCAATAGAATTGTAGAATATCACAAAGAACATGAAAATCTTCAACCTATGACGACAATGATACTTTGTAATGTTAAAAAAAAAAATTTGTATAAATGAAAATTCAATAATGTTTGGCGAGTATTAGATCTCTATGAGAAAGAAAAATGATAACATCAATGGTATACAATTATCAATCATGTACTTATGTGATGTTTAATAACATTATTTATAAATATCTTTTATAGGTTTTTATGAGTTTATTAACATGAAATTTACTCTTTTTTTATTTAACTCTACAATACTTGAATTATTTTTACTATTTTATCATATAACTAATAAGTATTCATAACGGGTAAGAATATGATTTTTTAATTGTTATTAAAAATATGATTTGAATTCCGCTTATACATATTTTTGGATATGCATGATATAAATTATCATAGAATAATTAGGATATGTGAAAAAGGATAATTAAGATATAAATATAATGATTTAAGATCTGCGTTTAAATAGTATTTCAAAATATTTTGACAATTCAACAAATTAATAACTAAAACTAAATATTTCTATCAATAATTTCTAATTTGTTTATCCTCGTATTAACGCGAGTCCTAATCTAGTAAGTAATAAAAACGAAAACCCTAGCCTAACTAAGAAGCAAATCTGACAATAACACATTAAAGCCCAAACGTAAATAAAGGCCATAAGATATAAATCCAAATGAAAAGCAATGAAGAGGTTCGATCACGACGAGGACCATCGGAGGCTTGATCGAAGCAAAGATGTGCTGCATCACTCGTGGTTTCCGACATTTCTTTAAACAAATCATGAGCCATGAACGCCTATTTACCTTAATTGGATCGAGTCTAAACCGTTAACTAAATCTTCCATGACGAGCCACTCAACCCGATCACCGAGCTTGGCCCGATTAACTAACTAGTTTTATTCCAAATATAGCCAACTTTCTTCAACTTTCTTCTCTCTTCCACTCTTAGAATCATTTGGCTTATTAGTGAAGAACCACCCTTTAGTGTCCACTGACCTTCAAAACCATAATGAACGTCACGATAAAAACTCTTATCCCGGGAGCATGTCGTTACACGTTTCATCCCAATGGATTCATCCTACGTGGAGCTATGGATATAGTTTTTCAAAAATAAAGATAGGTATGAGAGTTGATAATTCGACTCAGGTTGAAGATAGCACTACAAGAAAACAAGGCAAAATCCGACGGAATTTCCGACGGATGTAATCCGTCGGTAATATTCCGAAATATTTCCGACGAGTTTTCGACAAACCAAATACCGTAGGATATCTGTCGGTTTTTCCGACGGATTACCAATGGCAAAAAATCCGTAGGAAATTCCGACGGATTTCCTACGGTTTTCCGACCTTAACCGAAGAATTCGAATCCGTCGGAAATCCATCGGTTTATTTCCGACGGATTTCCAACGGTTTATAATTTCGTTTGAAATTTAAAAATCCGTCGGTTTATTTCCGACGGATTTCCGACGGTTCGTAATTCCGAAATAGCCGTTTAATAGATCCGTTTATGGTCATTTGAAATTTAAAAATCCGTCGGAAATCCGTCGGTTTTTTTAGTATTTATACTACATCAAACATCTTCTCACATTCATTCTTATGCAACAACATTTTATAAAAAAGAGAGAGAGTAAAATATGTGTTCTTCTTCTTCAAATCCGTTTAATTATTTTCGATCGTGGATGGACAAGCCAATGCGAGATCAAGTGAGCAGATTGGTAACAGAGGAGTACGAGGCTGGGATTAAGGAATTTATGGAATTTGTTGGGCAAAATCCGCAAGTCATTCGAAATGGTAAATTTCCTTGTCCTTGTACGTATTGTTTGAATCGTAGGAGAGAAACGTATAAAGGTGTATATGGGCATTTGTATAATCATGGATTTATGCCGGGTTACAAAATTTGGTATTCACATGGAGAAACGGAGGAAATGGTAGATTATGGTAGTTATAGTGAACCTTATGCAACTGATATGATAGAAGAAACGGCAACGGAACCTCCTAGCATAGGTATGGTGCAAATGGTCAATGATGCATTTCAGGAAAATTTATCAGAATTCGGGGAGGATGTTGAAAGGGTACATGTGCCTAATTTAGATGATAGAAGGTTTTTTGATATGTTGGATGCAGCGAAACAGCCGTTATACGAAGGTTGTAGAGAGGGTGATTCTCCTTTGTCAACCGCGACTAAGTTGATGACCATCAAGTCGAATTACAATCTGAGCGAGGAGGTTGTGGATGTGATTGCGGATTTCGTTAAAGGTCTTTTGCCGCAGGATAACCTTGCACCAGCTTCGTACTATGAGATACAAAAATTGGTTGCTGGTCTTGGTTTGCCGTTTCAGATGATAGACATTTGCGAGGAGAACTGCATGTTGTATTGGAAATCGACCAAGGGCCTTCTGTCTTGTCAATTTTGTGGTCATCCTAGGAATAAGGAAACATGAGGAAGAGTTCCAGTCCCGTTTAAGCGGATGTGGTACTTACCTTTGACAGCGAGGTTAAAGCGGTTATAGCAATCTGAGCGAACTGCGACCGCAATGAGATGGCATGGAGAGCATAGAAGGGAAGGACAAATAGGGCATCCATCAGATGCAGAAGCATGGAAACATTTTAATTCAGTCTATCCCACATTTGCGGCAGAACGAAGGAATGTATACCTCGGATTGAGCACTGATGGCTTCAACCCTTTTGGGAAGCATGGGAGGCAATATTCACTATGGTCTGTAATCGTGACACCTTACAATTTGCCGCCATCCCATCCTAAGAAATCACTTGATATTTTCCTACAGCCATTGATCGAGGAGTTACAGATGTTATGGCACCACGGCGTTGAGACGTGGGATGTCTCATTGAAGGAGAATTTTGATATGCATGCGGTTTTAATGTGGACGATAAGCGACTTCCTGGCCTACGGGATGCTTTCCAGATGGTCAACACATGGGAAATTGGCGTGTCCGTCCTGTGGAGAAAGCACTGATGCATTCCAGTTGAAGCACGGAAGGAAGACGTGTTGGTTTGATTACCATCGGCAGTTTCTCCCCCATGACCATCCCTATCGGCAGAGCACCACTCTTTTCAGGAAGGATGTAGAAGTTTTACATGGTCCACCGCCTGTGTTAGGTGGCCAGTATATGTTGGATCAGTTACGAGATTTTGGAGCGGATCAGACTGTTGAATGTGGTGGTAATGGACATGTCCGTGTAGATGGTGCTGGAGAGTACCACAAATGGCATAAACAGAGTATCTTTTGGGATTTGCCTTATTGGAAGGATCATCTTCTAAGGCATAATCTGGATGTTATGCACATTGAGAAGAATTTTTTCGATAACATCATGAACACCATCCTCAATGTGCAAAAGAAGACGAAGGACAATTTGAAGTCGAGGTTGGACCTTGAGGAGCACTGTTCTCGAACGCAGCTTCACGTTAATTCCCGAGGAAAAGCTCTGATCCCTGCTTTCCGGATGGACGGGTTTGCAAAACAAGAGTTCTTCGAGTGGATATTGAACAACGTAAAATTTCCGGATGGATACGTGTCAAATTTGTGGCATTGTGTTGATAAAAGAGAAAGCAAATTCACAGGGATGAAGAGTCATGATTGTCATGTTGTTATGCAACGCCTCTTGCCATTCGCTTTTCGAGGGCTTTTACCCCGACAAGTACACATAGCCATCGCAGGTATGTTCTCTATTTCTTTTGTATGTTCTATCTTATTATGTCCATGTTCTTTACTCTTTTCGATTCATTTGATAACACAAATTTTATATTGCAGGGATTGCTTCGTTCTTTCGGGATTTAAGTACTAGAACACTAACAGCATAAGGTATTCAGAATTTAGAAGAGAAGATACCCGGGATCCTTTGCAATTTAGAGAAAATATTTCCACCATCCTTCTTCGATGTTATGGAGCATCTCCCGATTCATCTCCCTCGGGAAGCAGCACTTGGTGGGCCGGTCCAGTATCGATGGATGTATCCATTTGAGCGGTATATATTCTATCTAAAGAAGAAGGTGAAGAACATATACCGAAGACAATCAAAATCCGAGAACGAGCTATGGTAAGATTTATTATTTCATATAAGTGTTATTTCTAATATTTATCACTTAAATACTACTAACATATGTTTTGTCTTTTGCAGACAATCGCTAATGATGGTGTGCCACGGCATTATGGGGTCTTGCTGAAGGACACGCACACGAATCGAAAGACCATGGTTGTTCAAGATAAGTTGGCTGCAGAGACCCTCGACGTGATTGAGGAAGATCACTAGACCCAGCTTACTCAGCTCTCTCAAGCTGGGTCAAACGCGGAAGACTTACCCCGCGACGAGATGAACCTTATCGTAATGAGCGTAAGTATTCAATTTATTTATTTTTTTCTCCTAAATTTATAAGTTTTGCAAAACTAATTCTTTTTCCTCTTTTGTAGCATGTTCCAACAAAAAAAGGGCGTAAGTTTGGAGTTGGTCGACTTCCGGATCGAGACCAAGCGACGTCTTCTTCTATCAATTACGGCTCTGTGCATCTTGTGGATGAAATCGAAAGGTTGACCGAGCGACTCAACGAGGAGCGGGCAGAGTGAGAAAGGAAGGATAAGGAACATGAAGAAACCCGAGCATGTTTCGAGAGGATGAAGACGTTTCTCGAGTCAACTTTCCCGGGACACAAGTTTTAGACATATGAGATTATTTTAAATTCGCTTTATGTTTTTATAATTTCAAAACTAAATTTCATTACTCTTAGACAAATTTTAATTTTAATGGTATTATTATAATTAAATTTTCAATTACAATTTATTTTTGATTTTGATTTTAAAATTAATATTTAATATATTAATTATATTTCAATATAATTTTTTTTTTCCGAATCCGTCGGTTTTTGAGCCGTCAGAATTATTTCCGACCGAAACGTTCGTCGGATAACCGTCGGATTTTCCGACCAAAATAGTTGTTGATTTTCCGTTGGTTTTTCCGACGGAAATAAAACATCGGAAATCCGTCGGTTTTTCCGACGGAACTAAAATCTCGGTAATCCGTCGGAGATTCCGACGGAAAACCAACAGATCTTTTTTTCCGACCACACGGATCCGTTGGCTTTCGCTTGTTGATTTTCCGACGGATATCCGACGGTTTTTCCCGTCGATTCCACTTTGTTTTCTTGTAGTGTAGGTATGTTGGGAAGATATCTTTTGTTTTTTTCGGTTTTCTCCTTTGCCGTTATGAGACTTATTTTTGCTGATTAAGTTACCATAATGTATATTTTCTTCTTCGTTTGCATTGTACCTTTTGGTGGTCGTCGGGTCTTGATAATGAAAATTTTTCTTTCCTCCGAGCTTTTTACTTTTCTTGGTTATATGCATGCCCATAATCTCTTGCCCCCAAGTTAGGCGTAATCAGAGAATCTTCATTTTCTCGTAAGTATCTTCAGCTCCCTCTCGTCTTTCTCTAAGCATGTGATCCGTGAGTGGTTCTAATACATCCGCCTCACGTATAACTTCTTGGTGATTAATGTTCGAATGCGGGTACTGGGTCCTAGGGTGATTTTCTCTTCTTTGCTTTAGCTTCTTTGACAGTCAATTTCTCGAAGTCATGTGACTCTTCTAGGATGTCATGCAGATTTAGCTGTGATAAACTCGTCAGATTTCTTCTCCTTGATGCTTATCTAGGTGGCAACGACCTTGCCTTCTAGCGAGGAATCTTCCATGCCTTTTCTCCTGTATTTGTCTTGAGCGATCCTTGGTAGATAGAGATGACACATATCCATCATCATCCGGGAACGTAGGTTGACTAGCTTGGCACATCTTCCTCATGTCTTTCATTTTCCTCAAAAGGTTTTTGTTGATGCTTGATGACATTTTGCCTCCAGGTTCAACGATCCAGCATGCATCGATGTTGCTACTTGTTTTCTTCCATATACATTTTCTCTGCTGCGGCGTGACATCCCCTGTCCCAAGATTTTTGTACGACAGCTTGAGTTGGTTTGGATACGCATAGAGAAGCTTTTGATGGTGTTCGCTTTCTTCTGAGGATTGCAGGGTCTTTGTTTGGTGAAATTTGTCATTTTTCAACGGTTTAGTATTCCTTTCTATCTGACGCAAAATTGTTTGTGCTGAAATTTGGGTTTTGTCATCATGTACTTGCTCTTCGGGATCGCCAAGGAGTAGATAAACCTGCACCACAGAAGAAACGATAAAAGTCACTTGGAGCACCGTTGTGATGTCATTTGATGATCCTCCGACGGTCATGTTAGAGAGAGTTCGAAATTTTTTTAGGGGAGAGGTTAAGCTTAAGGTGTTTATGTTCTTTTATCTTTCTTTTAGCACGAGATTTTCAGTTATAACTTTTACTTATTGAGTCGGATTGGATTGTATTTCCTTGTGAGGCGTTTAAGATTATATTTATAGATTTTACACATTGTGGGATGGATGGTTGTACACTTGTCGGCCTTATACAAAAGTCACGTAGAGAATAGGTTTGGCGCATCTAGTTTTTCTTAGAGACACTTCAACCACAACACTAAATTTAACGTTAAAATCACACTAAATTTAGTGTTTTAATGTCCCAAACTTTTTCCATTTCCAATCACAACACCGAATTTTACACTAAAAATAATATTATTTATTATTATATTATTAAATTTAAGATTTTTTTTATTTTTTAATAGTATGAAGATTATTCTTATAAGTGATTAATTATAAGTTAAATATAAAATTACAATGGTGATGACAAAAAAAAAAATTACAATCTATATGTATTCAGTGTTTTAATTGAACTTTAATATGTATTTTTAATCTTAATCAATTTGCGTATTAATTTAGATATTTTGTACAAATTAAAATTTCATATTAATTATAATTTTATATTACTAAAGATGAAAACAACAAATAAAATGAAAAAATACTAAATTATTGATAGTATATATATTTTATAGTTGATAAATAACAATTTAATTATATTACTAAATGAAAAATATAAATAAAATAATTTTTTTGTGTTTTATGAACAATATCAGACCAAATATAATGTGATAATTTTCATAAAACACTAAAAATAAACATTTGGTGAGAAATATACCGTTGCATTGAAAATAAACACACCATAATTGATGTTTTAACGTCGGGTTGGACTTGCTCTTAGAAGACATTATTAGAGCAAGCATGCCTTGTAGGTTAAAGTAATGATGTCTTTTATAATGAATGATAGGCGTTATCTTTACGCTTGTTGATTCTCACAATATATGCGAAAGGTGGATCTTTGGAGATCATTTACTTGTACAAGTTCCACGTGTTGTGTTATGATAGGTGGACATCTTATCTCTAAAATATTTCGATATATAAATTTAAATTAATCATAACTAAATCTCCTACGAAATCTTTCATAACTAAATTTATATTTATTTCTTTAAAAATTTAATTTAAAATTAACGAAAACCATATATTCCATAAAAAAAATACTTACCAAATTTTATGAATGGACTATAAAAATATACATATTCTTTTAATTACAAAATTTAAAAACTTTTAATTGCTACATTTTTTTACATATTAATATTTGACCCCAAAAATACGTAAAGCTATGAAGTTTGATGGAATTTGACCAACCAATGAGTGGTTTTAAAGTATTTATCTTATATATTTTTGCATTACTCATCTCAAGTATAAATGTTTTCAGTAAAAAGTAATTAATTTTGTTTTTTAAATTCAAATAAAAAGTATTAACTAATCAAATTAATCCATATTTTAAAACAAAAATTAAATTCAAAATTCAAAATTTATTTTAAATATGTTATTTACAATTAGATATGACGTGGATAAAATATTTTAATACTCCATTTGTATCACTTTCGATGATGTTTAAGGATGTTGCACACACGTTAAAAAAACAGCATAAATAATATAATTTTTATGTACTTCTACATTTAACAATCATTTATTATGTAACTAAAATTAATTCAACCAATCACAAAAAATACTGTAAAATTCAAATAGTCACAAAAGATAAAAAAAATATTAAATTTTTACTTAGAAAAATAACAACATCAACTAATTTGATATAAAAGAACTTTCTCTAAAACATCAATTAATTTGATACACAGAGAGTATGAGATAATAACATGTATCTAAGAAATTTTTTAATAAATATCAAAAATGACTTATACCATCTTACGCATATATATCAAATTGCTTTAATTTTTTTTTAAAATTATTATCTCCACGTATAATGCGGAAAGTCACCTAGTTAATAAAATATATTCCAAACACGAACTATTTTGATTTTGAATACGTAGAGGAATAAAGAAAATTGATTATGAAAAATGTAATATATATATATATATATATATATATATTTTTTTTTTTTTTTCAATCCACACTACCGTTTATCAAAAGGCATTAACGGATGACAAGAAACGAAATAATTCTACGCACATCAATAGAGGTTATGATAATGAATCAACAACCAAAAGATTGTGAAAGAAAAACAGAAACACACAACTAGATCTTAGTTAAAATATAACACAATCCAATAGAATGTGGAAGATAATAGATCAACAAATATGCTTCATCGTCTTCATTGCTCATCATCTTCATTGTTTGAATGGCAGTTTGAAGATATAAACATCTTGAAGAATTTCATTTTTTCGATCAATACATCTAGGGTTTCGCCTTCCTTTGTACTTTTAACAATTTCCAAAACAACTAGATCTACTGCAAAAAAATCTCACAAAGTAGAGAAAATGAATAGTAGCATCATCACCTTTCCAGATCTAGGTCATTCATCTATTCGCTAACATAGTCACAAATCCGGCACTATGAAAGCCGCCGGAGCTGTTGACCGAAAAATCTCCTTTTTCTCTCAGACGGCTAGATATTATTTTTGAGTCTAACTTAGAAAGTAAAAGGTTTGGTTAACCAAACCAGAGTAGCAGATATTGCATTAAATTTTTAAAACCTAATGAACAAGAAGTAGTTGTACAAGCCAAACAATCTGTTTTATCATTCAGATTGCATGGCATATGGAAAATAAAGAAAAAACATATTTTCAAGCCTGAAAACAAAATATTGCGAGTAATGTATAGACAACGGGCTAAACCTTTAAATCTAACACCATCTTCAGTAGCTCTTAACAGTCTATTTGGAAAAAGATGGCCAATTCCTGGTGCCTCACAATGCAGTCCATCATCCAGATCAAAGCTTCAAACTCCACATGAAGAAAAGATGTGCGGTTGTCTCTGCCTCTCCGAAACGGACACAATTTGTTGTAGCGTTGAGTCTTCGCTTTGCTAGATTTTCCCTGTAGGCAGAGCTCCTCGAATGACCTTCCACATGAAGAGTTTTAGCTTTGGAGAGATCAGTCCCGACCATACATCCTTGTTCTAATTAAATCCAATTGAGTTCTCCTCTTGTGTGGGAACAGAGAGGGAAGCAGCCAAGTGATAGTCCGATCGTGTTGTGTAGATTCTTCCTCGTGGGGGGAGCCAAACAAAAGAGTCGGTTGCACATTTAGTGCTTGGTTTAATACAGAGGATATCCGTAAAGAGATCATGTATGATCTCCTCTATTTTCTCTCTGTTCCAACTTTCACGATTTGGTCTGCCACCAATAGGTCTCTAGTTGTCTCTGTTGGCGAACCGTAGGGTTTCAGAGGCACTTTTTGGAGATGATCTAGGAGTCTCGCCACATGCTATTGGATCTTCCATCGCCTATTGCTTTTCCAGTGTTGTTCACCATAAGGTCCCGTCCCACTAGAATTCCTCTCCATCCATGAGAAGCCGAGACCGAGGGTTCACACGTGAGGAGAGACGAGGTATGGCAATATTTTCCACCAAGTATCTTGGCTAGGAGGCAAGAGGGTCCTTCAGTATGCGCCAACTTAATTTTGCTAGTAGTGCCTTATTGAAACCTTGGATCTCTCTAAACTCGAGTCCTCCCAAAGCTTTTGGTTTAGCTAGTTTAGACCAACAAACCCAACACAACTTCTTTTTCCGGATTTGCATCCCACCAAAATTTTGTTAAAACGGATTGGATAAGTTTACAAAGACTTAAGGGGAGTTGGAAACATGACATGGCATAGATTGGGATTGTTGAAAGGACCGATTTAAGCATGATCATTTTCCCCGCACTTGAGAGGAACTTTGAAGACCAACTTATGACAAAATTTTGTCGAATCCGGTCCACAATTGATGTAAACAAATCTTTTTTCTTCTCCCAAAGTGTTCCGGTAATCTCAAATACTTCCCTACACTTCCTTTTTTTTTCTTTGCCAAGTATGAACTTTACTTGTATATAGGACATTAGAAATCGATTGTTATGCTTTACTTTACTTTCCTTATTTGCAATTTTACTTTTACATTCCACATTTGCAATTTTACTTTTAAAATGTGGCAACCTTAAATTTTTTAACAATGTTCTTTGGTTTGATAACAAAATTAATAAAAAAAAACAAATAACGGAAAGAACAAAAGTATAATTCATCCACAACCTTACGCTTGATCTCATTGTCTTGATTCTTGAATGCATTTTGTTGTTTGCATGGATATGATTTATGTATGATGATGTATGTGTATAATTATATATATATATTATATTTACTTGATTTAAAGTTACTAAAATTAAGATAGTTCAAGCAGGAATCTCATGGTTCTCAATAAGGTCTCAAAAGGTCTCAAATAATTTGTAAGACGTGTGCAAAAATTTAATCAAAAAATTATTATGTGATTCTTATGTTCTACACTCTTGGTTTTAATAGATTTTGTATGCATTTTATTTATGTAATTAGTTTTTATAATTCTTTACTTAATAATAATAATAATACAAAAGGAGAAAACAAAAAAAAACATACCATGACAGATATACATTATGACATTGCATAGGGCGCGAGTCTGAAATGCCACTATCTGTGAAAAAGTGATCTCATGTACCCTCTAATAATCTGAATGCCATCAAATGTCGTTTCTCATTTAATTTTAATGTGATATACCATTTATGCCCTTACTAAAACTTATTAAAATAATTTAATTTAAAATCATTTTCGAAAAATTATAAAATTAAAATGTAAAAAAAAAAAAAAAAATCCAAAATCCCATCGACATCTTCGTTTTTCTTTTTGGGGATTAGAGCCCGAGTTCACCAAATCTACAGATTTAAGACAATTGGTACAAATGATATAACTGAGAGATATAAGACACATTCTTGTTTTCCTATAAACAAATCAGGCACTTAAGAACTCCAAAAATATCTTAATCTATAAAGAAACAATTAATACTATAGATAACATTAATTTATCATTTTCCTAAAACACATTTTTGTTTTCACATTAAACACACCTTATAATATAAGGAAGCCTTTGTTAATATTAACCACATTATGATGTAAAAAGACAAAATATATGCTTTTGCACAAATTTTACTTTGAAAACATTGTAAATAATAAGTAATAGTCGAAAATCATGTGTACAACCAATTATGTATTTTGTATTTGTACAACTGTGTTCCTTAAGGTTCAACTCCGAACAATTATGTATTTGTATTCCCTGGTTTGTACAACTGTGTTCCTCAAGGTTCAACTAAGAACAAGGTTCAAGTAATTACAAACTTAATAAAGAAAAATGTTCAACTCGGTACAACTGAGAACATGTCTGTATTTGTACAATTTAAATTATATTCGACAAATTTGAAAAAACGATAAATAAGGCTTATAAGGATTCCCCCAAAAACATCTTGAAATATATATATATATATATATATATATATATATAAACAATTTCAAATCAATTTAACAATAATTTATCATTTTCCTAATACATATTCTTGTTTTCACATAAAACAGTCTTTATAGTACAAGGAAGAATTGTAAGTGGTTACCCTCTTATGATGCAAAAGAGGTGAAAACTATGATTTGGTACACATTGTGTTATGAAACCTCGTAAATGATAATTAATAGTGGAAAATCACGTGGCCAACTACAACATACTAATTTACATCAAAGTCCAACTACAAATACGCAAAAATCGCCAAAGTACAACTATGAGGATAAAGGTACAACTGTACACTTAGGGACAACTATGTTTATAACACACCATTTTTTATTAATATCCCGCCACCAAAGCGGACAACTATGTTTCTCCCGTGGCCCACTATACCACATGTTTGGGCTAATTCCGTTTCTTTTTCTCCTTTCTCAAGCGGATCAATTTCTTCCTTTTCCCTTTTCTCAAGAGAGAGAGAAAAAAAAACGAGTTAGTTGCTACCATTTTCTACTTGTTTAAGTAGAAGAGAACTATGTTATTTGTGTTGGTTGTAGTGTCTTAATGCGGATGAAGATCCTTTAGTTTTCATTCTTTCGAAAATATCTTATAATTTGAAGTATCTCTATTACGATCTCAGTTGTACCAGTTATATCCAGTTGTACCGAATAACTTACACAGTCGAACCAAGTAATCCAGTTGTTAGTAAAACCAAGTAATCCAGTTGTACTAATTATGATTTTAGTTGTACCTAATAAACCCCGATTAACTTACATTACTGAAAAATATCTGGTTTGTTTTGATAACAAACCAAGTCGCACCTAATAAACACAACACAAAAATGCCAAACACGTACATAAACACCAAACCAAAACAAAGACCAACACATGATCATTGTTCTCAAAAATATCCCACTTCTCTTCAACCTTTCTTGTATCTTACAAAGCCTGTATATTCGGTTGGACCGAAGAAAAGCTTATGTGGTTGCATTGGTTGGCTATCATCATCAGTATCCTACAAATTCAAACACAATTTTAATAAATAGATGATCCAGTCAATACTTAGTTCAACCTAGTAATACATAGTTGAACCAAATAATACTTTCTTAATAGATTAATACTTAGTTGTTCCAGTTGTCCGAAGTTGTACCAGAACACAAATTAATCCAAATCCACTCGTCTAGCTACTAGCTCACACTAATACTAAGTTGTACTGGTTGTCTTCAGAAGCACCGTTAAATTGTTGTAATTTTCTAACAAATTTCCTTAACCTGTAAAGCACATGTATACAATACATTCGACTGTGAAGACATATCCGCTTCTTCTTCGTCCCCATCATCTGATGGCCCATCATTTTGAGTTCCTCTCTTCTGGAGGGGGAGTATGGTTTCTTTCTGGACTGATTTGAGGAGGATCAACTTCTTTTGTGCTTCTGTTGGTGGTTGTGTGGGTGCTTCTGTCCGGGCTGGATTTTTTCGGCCTTCTGTTGACTCATACTCCCGTGTAGCGTCTTTCACCAAAGCCATCTCTGAATTCACAGTTGAACAAGAAGAGATGTCGAATTCCGCTTACCTTTGCCTAATTGAGAAGAAATCAATCAGCCGATAACGACGGAGGAGGAAGAGGAAATGACGGAGGAGAAGACGGGCGGAGGGGAAGAGAGACGCAGAGGATTGCGAAGAGGGAGATGAGGCAAAGAGAATTTTGAAGATTTCGGTTTCGTCCCGTTTGTTTTCACCCTTTCACGAAAACTATTTTCACTGAATTGTGAAATTAGGGTGTAATTATTTGGGGATAAGTGTGGGTTGGGTGGGTATTCATGGGTCATCAAATTTGGATAGGTATTAGTGTGGTTGGGTTGGTAATTTTAGAGAAATATGAAGGACATACAAGTATTTCTCCAGTTTTTGGTTTTTAAAAAAAATTAATTATTATAACGGAGCATTTGAGATCAATTTTAAAGAGAAAGTGGCATTTGAGCCATTGATCCCATTGCATATGCTCCCATTGCATATGCAGCAAGCAATGCCAATATCACTAGGCTTCCGTAGACCTCTCGCATAGAGTAAGGTCAAAGTCATGGTGGCAAGAATGGTTACAAACACAACCTCGACTGCAAAAACAACGACTAGTAAAATAGATGATGAGAAATTATCGTTGTGATGCCGATTCCTATCCAATTGGTAATAAGGATAGGAGTGCCAAAAGGGTGCACCAAAGGCAACCGTAGATAAACCATGCCATACAGCTCCCGAATATGGTATTGGTGTCTTCTCTCCAACGAATATGTTTCTAATTATATGTGCAACCGTTGACCTATTTAACAATATTGAAAGATAACTTTAAATAACTTACAATTTTTTTTTTTTTGAGAAAAAATAACTTACAATTTACTAAATTACTACTAATATATATTACATTATTGCATTTACATAGGGGATTAAAGGGTAAATTGCAAATTTTAAGGGGTCTTTTTTCTATCAGCCAAATTCTAGATTTAGTTATTTACTTTAGCATCATGACAAGATTTTGATTAAAAAAATAAAAATCAAAACCGAAATTTCAATCAATCCAACTTTACATATTGGCCAAATCCTAAATTATGTATTTACTTTACCTTCATAATTATTTTATTTTGTTTTTAATGTTTCAATTTGAACCTACAACTTCTATTTTTTGTCATTCATTTTTTATTTTATTTTTATATTTTACTTCTTTTCTCTTATTTCATTTTTTCGTAATTATAATGAATTGCTATAGTTGTAGCAAAAATGTAATTTATCATCAAATCCATAAAGAAAAATCTAATTTGATGTTTTAGAAAATATTTGATATAATTATATTGATTTTACGTAATTAATATCATAAGAATATTGAATTGAAATTTTTTGAAAGACAACAAATTTTTTGAACTTGAACGGTCTTTTGTGTCGACAATTATGAGACATGTTAAATCTAGATTACATTTATAATAATGTCTAAGAAAATGAATATTTTGTTATAAGAAACCCAACCTATTGGAGATAATTGTAATATTGACATATTTGTGAATTATTTTTTTATAATTTACTAATTATACTAGGTTGGGTTAAATCTTTTGCAATTATAAGTGTATGCATCTTAAGCTATTGAATAGAATCATCTTCTTCCATTTACTTTGACATGGTACTAAAGCCAAATGGAATAAAATTTTGATCTACAGTTATTTTGTTCCTTCTCTTCACAAAATTCTTTGTTTTTCTCTGTTTCTTTGTGCGCAAGATCTCTGTCTTGCTGCTTGTTTGGAATCTGGATTTTTCAACGAAGCGATTCTAATTTTGTTTGTGCTGTAAGTTGCATCTTTTTAGCTTGTTACCATGGTGACAATACGATTGTTCCGGCGACAAATGTTTCTGGCAAAGAACCATCGATTCTCTTAGATTTTTAATCTAAAAACGAATGGAAGCAACTATGAGCGTTAGACCAAACTCTTGCACAACACACCTCGAGCCAAGAATAAACTTGGTATCATTGATGGGATGATTACACGTCTAATAAGTGGTGATAATGAAGTTAAGCTTTGGGGAATTGTTAACTCCATGCTTGTAGCGTGGATACTGGACACCATCTAGTCCAAATTACGTACCTCGGTGTGGTGTGTTGATTCTACTTTTTTCTGTGGGAAAGTATTCGTGAAAGATTTTCGAACCTCATAGAATTTGAACTTTTTTAGTAAAATCTTGTATACTAATATAAAATAAAAAAGTGGTTTCGTTTATCTTTTTTTTTTTTTTACGAGAACATGTATGTACAAGATTACTATGGTAAAATAAAGTTGTTCTGAGATAATTTTGGGATTATGAGTCGCTGAATAAATGTTGATGTGGTGATAGCAATTTCAAGGTGAACAAGGATCCTCAGTCTAAATGTGAACGTGAACAAAAGTACCAGTTTCTTATGGGATTAGATGGATCTCGATATGGTACAAAGAGATCAAATATATTGTGTATAACTTTGAAGACTTCTCTTGTCAACACCTTTTCCATGATTCTTCAAGAAGAGAGACACCAAAATGTAACTCGGGCATCATGTGCGCACAAATGTGGTTGGTTTTTTTGTTCAAGCTCAAGCTAATGTTGTATATTTTGGTCAAAATCGCTCTCCAATTGTGTGTTCTTACTGTGGCAAGAATGGACATCCGGTGAAAGATTGTTTCCACATCTTCATGGTTTTTCTGACAATGGTACAAATCGCAGTATTGGTGCTCAAATTGGTCAAGTGCTGGTGGTCGTAATGGTGGTTGGGGAAACTGGTCCAATTCAACTAATCTTGGTGGATGGAACTCTGCTGGAGGTCGTGGTAGTGGGTGTGGATTTGCCAATAATGATCAGTTCTAGACTCATGATCATCCTTCACAAGTTCACAATCTGCAAGCTTCTGTTGGGAAAAATTTGACTCTCAATAAAGACCGATGGAATGCACTTGTCAACATTCTTAAAACTCCACCACAAGGATCTTCTGATAGTATGTCTGGTATTGTTGTCGATACTAGTGCTTTACATCATCTCACAAGACACATAGATATATTGTTTGATGTTGCAGATATTATTCCATGTCCTATTGGCCTACCTAACGACGATGTAACCTTGGCTACAAAGCGTGGTCGAATGTGTATTGGTGGCAGTGTCATTTTATCTGTCGTTTACTATGTGTCTAAATTGATAAACACAATATTGTCTGTCGCACAAATGTTGAAAAAAAACCATGTATTGCAGTATTTACTAACAAGTTTTGTTACATGCATGACCAGTGTTCGAGGAACCTGATTGGAGCGGGAATTGAGTGTGACTGGATCTACTATTTTCGTGAAGTTTTCAGTTTTCAATCAAGTCATGCGGGTCGTCTTAGTGGTCAGGAGCTTTGGCATCAATGTTTTATAGCATCCTGCAAAGTCTATGCTTTCTAGTTTAGCTGGTTTTATTGATTTGAGTGGTGCTAATTATATTGAGAATGAACCATGTGATGTCTGTGTTCGGGCTAAGCAACCTCATTTATCTCTTTTTTGACAGTGATAATAAAGCTACTTATATTTTTTTACTTATTCAATGTGATGTATGGGGTCCTTACAATACATCAACCTCTTGTGGCTCAAGTTTTTTTTTGGGGGTGGGGGGAGGGCGTTCTTACTGAAAGTTACTTAGTTAATAGAATTCCATCTTCCATTCTTGTCGGGAAGATACCGTATGAGCTACTGTTTGGACAACCTCCATCATATAATCATGTTCGTATATTTGGATGTTTTTGCTATGCACATAAAGGCACTCGCTCTCGTGATATATTTTATGAGAGAGTTGTTTTTGTGTGTTCTTATGATACCTTTATAGTCAAAAAAGATGGCGGGTTTATTATTTGGATCGCAAAAAAAAAAAAAAAAATTGTGTCTCAAGATGTTGTCTTAAATGAAGTAGTTTTTCCTTTTGCCACGGTGTCTCTGGTGCTTGTGTCTCTGACAACGGATATGCCTGTCTCCGGTCGTCCGTTTCTCGATGATGATGGTCTTGTAATTTTCCCGCTGGGTCCTACTCTTTGACCGCCAAATATACTGGAAAAGGGGAGCTCATCGAACTAAAGTGCACTCGTGCCAGCTGAGCATGATTCTCTTATTGTTTCTACTATGTGCTATGTTTTAGTAATTTTCCTACGGTGCGATCTTCACTGGTTGTGTTTGATGCAACTACACTACCACCAAAGGTTTTTGAGGTTGTTTTAGGTAGAGGACACCGTGAGAAAAATAACTTGGTACTTCTTCAACAATGTGTCACTTATGTAGCTCATAGTTTGGAAGACCCATCACACTTATCACACACTCCGCTCTGGTCACCTCTCATTCCTTCAGGTACTCCCTATTCTCTGTCTAACTACATCTCTTGTGAGCGTTTTCGGAATTTTTTGAGTTTTTCTAGCCAATATCTCGGCTGATAATGCATTTCGTTCCCTTGCTTAGGCTATAACTCATCTTGAATTTCGTGATGCTTTGGCTTCGAAAATCACAGCACTAGAGGATAATCGTACTTCTAAAAAACAATGTGTCACTTAATTATGTCAACAATGTGTCACTTATACAATGTGTAACTTGGTACTTCTTCAACAATGTGTCACTTATGAGGCTCATAGCTTGGAAGATCCATCACACTTATCACACACTCCGCTCTGATCACCTCTCAGTCCTTCAGATACTCCCTATTCTCTGTCTAACAACATCTCTTGTGAGTGTTTTTCAGAAATTTTTTGAGTTTTTCTAGCCAATATCTCGGCTGAAAATGCATTTCGTTCCCTTGCTGAGCCTATGACTCATCTTGAATTTTGTGATGCTATAGCTTCGAAAATCACAGCACGAGAGGATAATCGTACTTCACTTCATGATAAAAAAAAGCTAATTCAATTATGGTTTTTTGGAACCATTTTATCTCTTACAAAGATATGTTTTTCACATACTATCAAAAGTAACACTTAAAATTAAGCAATTAGCAATTGAGGTAGAAATATAAATTGCATATATAATGATAAAATTGCAAGTTCATAATTGTTTCGGCAAAAAGTATTTGATTTGTTGAGGAACTACAAAAATACAGATTTGAGAGAAGAATAATATTTTTATTGATCAAAATATCGATGACAAACAACCAGAATCGAGTGCAGCTAATCAATCTACCAATATTGGTCGTCTCCATGAAATTGATTGCCGTTGTTGAATCCCTTGTGTTTTCTCTCGAATTCGTTGTCGTTTCTTCTGTCGCTGCCTCTCCTTTTATAGGGGAAATTCCCTTATTCTATTCACTGTCAAACTAGGAATGGAATACCCTTTTCTCACGGGATAAGGTTGTTAGCGAATATATCGGATTTGATAAGGTCATATCTAATTTTCCGATATGACAGGGTCATGTTCCCATTTCCGATATGACAGGGTCATGTTTCCATTTCCGATATGCCAGGATCATGTTTCCATTTTCGAAATGGCAGGGTCATGTTTCATTTCTAAAATGGCAGTGTCATTTTTGAAGTCTGGACATGGTCAAAATTTCGTATTGATCCATTCTGAAATCTTCTGGAATATTATTTTTATTTTTTCTCAATTATATGATTTATATTGGATAAAATCTAATATAATTTCAAAGATAAAATTATACCCAACAACTTGCCCACACTCTCCATTTTCTTAGTAAGAATTTGGAGAGTAGTTTAGACAAAAAGTATTATTTTATCACTTGTTCTAGAAAATAAATTCAATACTTAACTTATCTTCAGAGCCAGTCTTGACACTATTGCATCCCATTTCCTCAAGATTATGGATACATGTTCTTCCTTGGGCCACGAGCCATCTTTATTTTATTATTACTTTTTGCCAACTCCCAAGCTCATGTTAGTTGATATCTTCGGCCCAAGAAATTTGAATGACGAGCCCATTACAGTGTCGTTTCCAAGCTTATCAAGTTGTAAATTTTGAGTCATGGTCGAATTTTTGTAATGACCTCAGGGTCATTGTTGATTTTTCACAATGACCTTGTGGTCATTGTTAATTTTTCGCAATGGTCTAAGGATCATTACTAATTTTTTGCAATGACAATATGGTCATTGTCAAGATTTAGCAATAACATTGTCGTTTTTCGCAATGGTGTATCGGTCATTGCTGATTTTTCGCAATAACCTCATGGTCATTGCTGATTTTTCGCAATGACCTCATGGCCTTTGTTAATTCTTTGCAGTGGCCTAAGGATCACTGCTGATTTTCCGTAATGACCTCGTGACCATTGTCAATTTTTTCCAATGGCATAAGGTACATTGCTTATTTCCGCAATGACCTCGTGGTCATTGTCAATTTCTCGCAAGGGCCTAGGAGTAATCGTTAATGTCTCGTAATGAATCAAGGATCATTGTTGATTTTTCGCAATGACCTCATGGTCATTGTCAATGTCTCGCAATGACTCAAGGATCATTGCTGACTTTTCGCAGTGAACACCAAAAGTAGCATTTTGTAGCTACCTTTTGGCGCCTCAGGGTCGTGTCCAAATTTTTATGACTAGCGTCGAGATGGCTTCTTTCATATGGAAGCCACATCTCGGCGATGACCAATATTTGGTAATTGTCTTAGGGCCATGCCCAAATTTTCGAAATGACTTTTTAGCCATGAACAAAATTTCGTAATGACTTTAGGATCATGAACAAGTTTCTTTAATGAGTACCTAGACAACTTTTCTTTAGAAAATGGCATTTAGGTAGTTACTATAATTTCGTAACGGGCATGTGGCTTATCCCTATGGGAAGCAACCTTGGTGGCTTCTCTTTTTGGAAGCGACCTTTCAGATGACTTCCAAAATTTTGTAATGGCCTTGGGGTCATGCCCGAAGGTTTGTGTACCGTGCACTCAATGGGTAAGCATCTATAATTTTCATAGAGTATATTTCCTCGATGGGTAAACAGCAACCATTTTTTCGGAATCTGCTTCCTCGATGGTAAGTAGATACCAATTGTGGATTACTTTCTCGATGGGTAAGCAACTACTTCGGAGGTTCGACCCCTCCTTTTAACGCCAATTGTTTGGGGAAAAAGTATTCAGTTCGTTGAGGAACTACGGAAAACACAGATTTGAGAAAAGAATAATTTTTTTAGTGATCAAAATATCGATGACAAACAACCAGAATCGAGCGCAGCTAATCAATCTACGAATATTGGTCGTTTCCAAGGAATTGATCGTTGTTGTATAGTCTCTTATGTTTAATCTCGAATTCTTTGATCTTATTCTCCGTCAAACTAGGAATGGAATCCCATTTTCTCATGGAATAAGATTGTTAGCGAATATATCGGATTTGATAAGGTCATATTTAATTTTTCGATATGATAGGGTCATGCTCCCATTTCCGATATGACAGGGTCATGTTCCCATTTTTAAAATGGTAAGGTCATATATAAAGTTTGGACATGATCAGAATTCTGTATTGATCTTTTCTGGAATCTTCTTTTTTCTCTTTTCTCAATTATATAATTTATATTGATCATTATCCAATATAATTTCAAAAATAAAATTATACTTTATAATAATCATATTCGAAGAGATTTTCAAGGTTTTTTTTCAAGCAAAAATATACAAAAGTTATTTATCATCTATTCTTTAGTTCTTTTTTCTTTTTCTGGTCATAAATATTCTTTAGTTCATATATACATATAATATAGACCTATAATATATTGTAAAGCTCCATTAAACTTTGCCGTCGGTAAATTAACAATTATCATCTAGAACTTCAAACTAACGACGTCTGTTTTTGTCAAGAGCTTCCCGTCATGCCGTTGACCTAGACGACGACTTTCCTTTATCCCTTTAATATCAACCGTTAGATCCGTTCCTCCGCGTGATGATGATCTGATTACACGCTTTTTCTTTTAAAAAAATTAAAATTAATAAAAAATATGTGTATTTTCTAAAAATTATTGTTTAATATGTATTTTATTGTTGTACGTTTTAGAAATTTTGTCGAAGTTTTACTAGTTACGTCTTTTTGAATTTAACACTGTCGGATTAAAATGGGGATGTAAAATCTTCAAAAATTTATTAGTTTAGTATTAAATATGTATATTATTGGTGGAGGCACAAAAAAAAACTGTGTATTTTTCTGAAATATACTATTTATTTGATGTATTTTTAAGGAAATTTTTTTTTTTTTTAAATTACTTTTTTCCTTTTAAATAATGAAGAAAAGACCGAGAAGAGGTGACCGAAGTCTCCCCGCCTTTTCTATAAAAACCGATCCGACCAGAAAAATTATTCATTCACCCAAAAAAAATCATCAAACAAAACTCTTTACGAGGTTACAAGAACACAAGAAAAATGGCCGGAGAAGGAGAAGTAATCGCTTGCCACACCCTTGAGGTTTGGAACGACAAGATCAAAATCGCCAACGAGTCCAAGAAACTCGTACTTTATCTAAACCCTTCTTTTTTTTTACTCGGTTTGCGGTTTAAGATTTAGGGTTTTGATTCTTCAGGTATATACGATTTTTCTACAGTTCCAGTGTTCTGATTAGTTAGCTGGGGAATGAATGATGTTCAATATCTAAGTTAAGAGATATGATGCCTTCAAAAAGCTTTTGATTTCGTTGATCTCATTCAAATTGGTTAAAACACAGATCGTGATAGACTTCACTGCTACATGGTGCCCACCTTGCCGTTTGATTGCACCAGTCTTTGCAGACATGGCTAAGAAGTTCCTCAATGTTGTCTTCTTCAAGATCGATGTAGACGAATTGCAATCTGTTGCTCGAGAATTCAAGATTGAGGCAATGCCAAGTTTTGTCTTCATGAAAGAAGGCGAGGTTGTCGATCTTGTTGTCGGCGCCATGAAAGAGGAAATCCATCAGACCCTCGTGAAGCACGGCGGTCTTGTCGCTGCTGCTTGATTCCATTTCCTATTTGCTACTTCTTCAAAGTTTGTATCTTTTAAGCTTAATTAAAACACAACAGCTTCATATGTGTGTTCTTTCTTTGGTGTTGAAATAAAAGTATGTTGCTTGGATTTGGTATTATGTAACAACACTATCTTTGATTCAATTATGGGTTTACTGATCACATTCGCACATGGATAACTTAACACAGCACGAGTAATGCTTCTGTAGTATAATGCAAGTTTTTGTTTTTACTTCACTGATCTCTTCACAACTGAGACTTTGGATACATCTCCACCAAGTTCTTCAAAAAGTACCAACAAGTTTCCTTTTGGCTTCAACCACGAACGCGGAACATGATACCTACAAAAAAATAACGCAGAGGCTTGTTTTTAACCGAGAAGAGAGCTCGAAAGAGGTGAGTTATGAAGGCATGTTTTTTATTTTACCATCTTTGTGTCGGCTCGCCACAACCAGATTGGCATTTGGTTTGCCTGTATGTTCCAGCGTAGTTACAATTCCCGCAGTTTCCTTTGGCAAAAGCCATCCAGTACCTCCCTACGCTTTGCCCGTTTATCCACGCTTGCCCTTTTCCCATACTCTTCAGGTCCAAAGCCAGCGGCTCACTCCCTCTAGGCGCGTCAAAGTAGGCCTGCGAATGTGATAAGCAAAGACGTAGTGAGTCTATTTGAAGAAGTTTTAGCTGGTCAAGCCTTGGCTATAGGTCTACTATAAGTAGCCTCAGACTGAATACCTTGTACCATGTCAGATTTACAGTTAGGAGCAGGCTTGGTCAAGTGAAGAGTTTTTTTATTTACCTTGTACCATGTCAAAGGTTGTCTATTTTGCTTAGCCAGTGAGCCTTTGATCCAATCAACAGACGACGAAGCTTCCGTAGGGGAGACCAAGTTCAATGTTTCCCCTCGCAGACCGACCTGTTTAATTACCCGAAACGGCGGAAATGTTATTTAGTCTCAAATTAAATGGGTTAATCCATGAGATTTTCATCTTCGTTTATCTTACCTGATATGTCCATTTCTGCCAACTCAAGTCTTTCTCGCCATTGTCAAGGCCGTGAAGCACGACAGACCCGACGATTCCTGTGGCCCACGTCTCAAAATGTAGTCCGACATTCTTCAAAACCACACACAAAGAAGGAAACATTTTTATCGGTCTGCGACAAGAAACTTAGAGACAAAAGTGCAGTGTTTTCATGCTTTTAACTGACCGGTAAACCAACTGCTACGCTCAGTAGCGCGATTCGGTTAGCTCCACCTCGAAGATTGACCGGTGAGCTAAATGAAAACTTTCTGTTTTCTCTTGTCCCAAAGGCAGATCCTGCATCGTTCAAACAAAGAAACATTTGATGACACAGCTGTTTTCTTCTTAGGAGTGAGTTAAACAAAGGAATGATTCTTACCGTAAAAATGTCCATTAACAAACACATGAACAGCATGCCCTGCAGAATCCACCGTAAGAGTCGGCCATTTTCCTCCACGCAAGAACGATTCTGATGCCTTAATATCCACACTGCAAACCCCGGAAAAAAAACGATTCATTTTCCAAGAACAAATCATGTTTAACAAGCAATGATAAGGTTACAGGGAGATTGAAGACGTACCTGGTTGTGTACCAAAGGTAATCACTTGTATCTCGTGTAACATTAATCTGCTCCAACAATCCAAGGGCCGTGATTGTCCCGCGGTCTCCATAAGTAGCGATATCTTCATCGTATCTAGCTACCGAGTACAAGATAGAGCCGGATGGCACCATTTGCACATGTGATGTCTTTGCAGCAACCTTTCCTCAAGAAAAAAACAGCTTCAAATTAGCTTCTTCATGATGCAAAGTAAATGCTTTCCCACCAAAACAACAACTGTTTTACATACCGTAGCAGTGTTGAAAACAACGTTTCTGCAATCTGGAAGAATGCTGATGGACCATGCCGGTAGATTATAGTGTCGGTTCTTGAACACTACTTTTGCAGGTGCATTCATGTGATAGTTCGTTAGGAAAGCTACACAACTTCCTTTACCGGCAGAGAACTCATGAGCCTCCTCGTAGTTTCCTAATTTAGTAACAGTTGGATCAGAAGAAACTAACGCAGCTTCACATTGCTTAATTGCCTGGTGAAGCTGCTTAAGATGGCTGTACTTGGGCTCTTGGACCAACCCTGCATCATCGAAAAACCCGAATTCAGTAACATGTAAAAGAGAAACAACGTTTTAGCACAACTGAATGTAATATAACTGTACCGTATTCATCAATGGGAGCATCATAGTCGTAACTAGTGGTGATAAATGGACCTCCTGCTGTGCGACCAAAGTTTGTTCCTCCATGGTACTGCCACATAACCCACACATCAAACATCAGGACGAAACTGAAACTGAAACCGAAACTGTTTTTCGTAATGTTTGTCAAGGACATTTACCATGTAGTAATTTATATATGATCCGCCCTTTTGTATGAAACGAGCCACTCCAAATGCTAGATCCTCAACAGGTCGCTTTGGAATGGTTCCACCAAACTCTGTGAACCTTTTCGCCATCATTGAGAACAAACAACGGAATCAATACACATTTTTGTGTCTCTCACAAGATTATATTTTTCCGCAAAAGTAAGTACAGTAATTCATTTTTTACCAGCCACTCCATGCCTCTGTCCACATTGTTGGCTTATACGGTTTGTTGGGAGTAAAATAATCGCAGTAGAATCCGTTGCAAGCGTTTATCTACAAACAAGAATCACAAAAGATTCATCAGAACATTGTTCTTATTATAAATCACAAAAAAAGATTAGAACATTGGTCTCACAATTGGGTCAGGTGCATCATCTTCCTTGCACATAACCCATGGGACTCCAGTGTTTAAACCGACTGCCATTTTCGCAGCCCAATTGACGTATGAGTGACCAGCCGATCCAAGCGCTTTTAGCTCCGGGCCAAACTCATTCTCAATCTACATTTTTAAAGATCAAACCTTTTTGAGCATCTATCTATCTACCTTCAAAAATATTCCCATAAAACATGTTATGATTTTGTATACCTGAGATAGGATGATAGGTCCACCTTGTGACGCGAATAGTCTATCGTCTTTCATCATCTGAACAATCTTTTGTGTAAAACCTTGCATCGCAGCCTTAACAATACACACATATGTTACACTACAATATCCAAAATTAATTGCACAAGAACAAACATCAAACAAAAAATGTGAGAATCTAATTAGAATCAAAGTGTCATTCATTACCTTAAAGGGTCCATTGTCAGTTCTGAAGCTAATCCCAGGTACATACTTCAACCAGACAGGAAATCCTCTACAGTTTCAAACCAAAAAATATATTTTTTTTTTTATTTAAAAAAAAAAATCACATTTTTCAAGAAAAGGTTCAAAATTTTAAAAGTTCGAAAGTGAGGCAAAGGAGTAATAAATAAAAATTGAATTTTTTTATTTATTCTGAAATTTAAAGAACATTTACCCAAAATTCCATTCTGCACAAACGTAAGGACCGATTCTGAGATGAACATAAAGCCCCACTTCTTGCACAGTCTTAATGAATCGTACCAGATCGTATCTCCCTTTGAAATCGTACTGCCATTTCAATATATACTCAATCATTTTAAGTTTTTCCCAAATCGATGAATAGTAGAATCTGAGGACTCATTAGGCTCGAAATCAAATCTAATTTGGGATATAACAAGAAGAAGAAACGTACAGTGCCAGGAGAAGGTTCATGGCCATTCCAGAAAACATAAGTGTCAATAACATCCAAGCCTCCATCTTTAGCCTTCTTTATAAGATCTTCCCACATCTACAAACCAAAATAAGAAGAAAGAAAACAGAGATCAATCGAAAGAAACAATTAAAACCCATTTTTCTCAGATTTTCATCAAGATTGTTTTTTTACTTCAGGGGTGCTTCTAGGGTAGTGAATTGAGCCGGAGAGGAGGATTTTACGGTGGCCATTAACGACGATTGCTCTCTTGTCGTAGGTTACACTACACTGGATCACGCCGGATCCAATCAACAATGCCGTTACGAAGAAAGATAGGATCTTGGAGAGAACCAAGATGGTTCCCATTTTTTATTTTTATTTTTTACAAATGTGAGAGGGAAATTTGATCTTTTAAAAAAAAAGTGAAAGATCAGAAGAGAAGCAAAAACTGAGTGTTTTAAGTGTCGTTGGTCTGATATATCCTCTGGTTTCGCCGCCCACTCTCAATTTATTTTGGTATTAGTGAATTAGTTGAAGATTAAAATATATAATTAGTTGGGCTTTCCGAATAATTTTAGGGACTTAATCGGTGTTAGTTTTATTTGCATTAACTAACATATAAACAAATGTTTATTTTCTGTATTGTGAAAAAGGAGATTTTATTTTTCTATAGATGTATTAAAGAATTTTGATTTAGAGATTGAATGGTTGTTGTGATTTGTGAATGCTAAAGATTATTAATTCATTTCTGAAATGAGCCCTTTTCTATTGTAAATCATTTATACAAGTGGTAGTGGTTCATTCATTTGTGAAATGAAATCTTATTGTAATCATTTATAAGTTTTAATTTACAGCAGCAGTGCAGATAACCAAATATAAAAAAATAAAAAATAAAAAAAACTTGTGTTCATACTTGCTAAATATATCCTTTTTTGTGTGTGCAAACGCTAAATATATCCTTTTTGTGTGTGCAAACGCTAAATATATCTTTAAAACTTATAATCCCTCCCTATCACAATACGTTATGTTTTAGTAAACAATTTTTTTTTCATTTTGAGTGATATTTTACATTTTCAATGTGATTTTTTTTTTATTGGTTGTGACCATCTATATTATACAGTTTGTTTTATCATTAGTGGAGTGGTTTTTAGGTAGATAATAAATGATATTTAGTTAAAAAAAAATTAAATTTAAATGATTTTTTAATATGTTTACAAAAAAAAAAATATCATTTTTTTATACAGAGGTAGTAGTACTACATTGCCATCTAACCGACAATTAATATTCTCAATGTTAGCAACATTCACTTAAATTTTTAATAAGCTTGGAGTGGGAACAAAATAATTGAAGCAAAATGGATCTTCAAACGTTATTACTGGAAATAGTTTTTTTGAGCGAGTTTGAACACTAGAGAACAAATAAACTTTATAGATAGACAAACAACTGGAAAATTTCTCAAAACATCTATCTAGTGGTTTTTTAGGGATGTTCTGATTCTCAAATCAGTATAAAAGACAGCATATCCGATCAAAGGACGATGCGTATTTACTATTTGATTGATTTCATATTCGATCCAATTAACGAAGGAAATAATATCGTATTTACAGAGTTGACTTTGTTCTTGTCACATACCGAGTATCTGATACGATCGATTTTAATCGGATTTACTAATCCGTAAGTGTATGGTTATTATCTTTCGGTAATATATGAGGTGTCGAACCATTGGATACCGATTGATTATAAAATAAATTTTCGAGATTTTAAATTAAACTAAAGCTAACAATTATAGTTGATTTAGTTTTTAAGTTACTAATTATACAATCAAAAATTGGACTAAACAACATAACAAGCAAGAAAGCAATTAGGCAAACTGTAACCAAGCGAGCAATATGAAAAATGAATGTGTCAATTAACATTTCATAACTAAGCATTGGGTCAAAGAGATCAATTGCAGGGAATTAAGGATATAGAAAACGCAATGAAATAAATACAATCAATGAAAACCATCCTACTATATAGATCACGCAATGAGGTTAACCCTCTCTCGAGACACTAGCCATTTTGATTAATATCATTACAGTCACGGTAGCAAGCAAGTATTAATCACAAGTCTACTAGGTACACATACTTCATAATATCAACTTCACTGGTTAAAACAGTATTCATCTATAGTTAACCAAACGATTTTGTTAAAACTATTTTATGCACAAAATATCTTATGCTCTAGAATCTAGATGTTCTAGAACTAGGTGGTCAAGTTAATTCTACCATTAAACAAACTTATAAATGAAGGAGCCAAGAAAGATTCACCCTTAACATCATTTACAATAATCAATCCATTCATATCCTCTTTTGATTTCCTAATAGGGGTTTATGTTAACGAGTTTTAAATATATGTAGGAACCATATAGTTCGCTAGTGCACATTTATTTCTTTTTTGGTTTAGACAGAAAAAGAGGAAGCGTAGTCTCTATGCGGGAATTTGAAGGACCTCAATCCCCTTCACTAGTCTGTCATACATTTCTAATAATTCTTGTTAGTTTCTGCTACGAAATCTAACATGTCTCAGGATAAACTTTTTCTGAACCAGTTGTCAGTTGGCAAGGTTTTAGTTTGTCACATGCCGAACATATCGATCTTAAGCGGTAGTCAGACCTAAGACATCTTCAACAACATCACTCAAAATTCTAATTCAAATAACATGCATTTTATTTGGACTATATGTTTTCAGTTTAATCCACGCAATGAACACATAGAAATGAACCAAACACAATCATAAATGAAAATAAATTTAGCATTATATTGTATTAACGAGGGTTCACAATGTAAGAACTGAAAAAGTAGAAACCCTAGCACAAGCCTACTACAGAACAATATACACACACTTAAGAGACAGAGCAATTCCACAAAGACATACCGTCTTTATTGATCACCCAAACTGGGCACTAGCAACTGGTACAGACAGCAACCACTGCAACAGATATATTACAAGAATACTTCTATATAACAGATTCTACAATCCTATTCTACCCAGAGTTACGCGACACCACACACTGTGATTCGCTCTTGGACATATTCCTAATCTACCCAATCTCAACACGCAACAACAGTTACGTGTCTCTTTGTTCACTTACCAGCCCATATTATTTCTTCTCTACCTCTGGGTTCATCCAAACCTGTTTCAGAAGAACTAACTCTTTTCTGATTAGTCTTCTTCTCTTTTATAACGTTGCACCTGCAACACAGAACTAGCTGACTTCCATTTTCTCCAAAGGGCAAGTCAATGTTCCAAGTCTTCTGATGTCAGACCCACTTGCTCTATTTCTTTGGCAAGGAATCCAATATATCCTTAGATAAATAGACCACTTGCTTTATTTCTTCTGCAGTGAATCCCTTGATATTCGAACCACTCTTCTGCAGCAAGCTTCTCTTCTTTTTGCTTGCTCAGCTCGTGGCTCGAGGTGCCACCTGGCATGTTAACATTTTTTCCAACTTCTGAGTTTCCCGCCACAGCTGTGTGACTTAATTCTTCTGCATATTATCACCTGGCAGTTTGACTTCTGCTTCAGTTTCTTAGATTGCCACCTGACAATTTAATTTTTACTTCAGCTTCTAAATTTTTCGCCACAGCTTGTGTAACTCAAGTCTTCTGCAGTTCCACTGCTTCATCAAAAACATCAAACTTAACGCCTATAAGTAGATCATGACCGGTGGATTCTATTGTCGGTTTGGTTTATATTCTTCACACGAGTCGGTCAAATTTCTATTATTCTCTATCACCATATTTTTGTTTTTTCATGTTTTGCTAGGATATTTTTTTATGATATACTCAAAACCATTTTTTTAATGATATTGATTGATTTTACTCTTAAATAGTTATAAAAAGTTAATGTTAACCAATTATTAAATGAATTACGCTTATAACACATTTTTCTTGACTAAAACTTACAATCTAGTTATTTGTATCAATGTTATTGTCGTCTCATAGCCAGATAATGCAAGTTTTTGTTAATTGAAATATTTATTAAGGAAAGAAACAAGGGACAAAAATTTAAATCTTTGAAGAGGCTCCACATGGAAGACGCTTGGCAAAAAGCATCAACGTCACATCAATTATTCATTTCATTTTAATATTTGCGCAATGTACAGTTTATAATATTATAGCATTTAAAGTTTATGTAAAAGTGAAAGGGACGTGCAAAAAAATGTTCCGACCCCAAAAAAAAAAGTTGATTTGAAACAGTAACAAATTTTTTTTAATAATTTTCAATCTAACCAAAATCTTAGAAAGAGATAGAGAGAAATAGAGAGAAAAAGAGAGAAATTAGTTAGTTTGTATATTATAGTTTTTTTTATTATTATTATATATGCGAATTCCTCAAAAGAAAAAGACTCGGTCAATCGTTAGGTGATCTAGAAACTATACATGTACGGTACTAGATTACCAACGCATATTTTGGGTAAGGGACCCAATGCTGATAACATTTATGATTTTAAATGGAAAAAAAACATTTCTAACAATAACTAAACCAGCTATATAAATCATCGTATCTTCCATTCACTATATACCACACCAACTTAGTTATAATAATTTAAAGCCACTATTTACCATAACATTTGTTAGTATTTTTTTGTTTAAAAAGTATGTATTGGTTTTGCATTATGCGCACTCATAATTTATAATACTTATCATTTTCTTTTCTTTTTTTTTCATAAAATTACAAGCTAGAAGAGACCAATGTTTTCATTTTAATATCCCAGAGAAATAATAATTAACATTGGCTTGTATACAATTAATATAAGAGAATATCGTAATTGATGTATCTATATATTATGTTTTAGATTTTCTTTTACCCGTTGGTTTATTCAATTGGATGATTTTTTTTTTTCTTTTTTTCATGCAAGTCTCAAAAACAATTAATAGTATTGCATTTTTGTGCTAAAGCCGAATACAAGTCCATGGCTTTAGTGGTTAATTAATGAGACCTCGGCTCAAGAGACTCTTTTTATTTTTATTTTTTAAACTTCTCAAAAGACTCTTACTCTCTCCATGTTTTTCATGCTTTACGATCCCGATTTTTTTTTACAGCTTAACTATTATCTATATATCTTAGTGTAAATCTTATATTCCATGAGCAGACAAAACACATAAAGACTACTGTCATTTTTATTTATTTTTCTTGTGATAAGATTCAAATTAAAATGGAGTACCTACCTCGCATATTTCTACTCCTGACCCGTTGGTTGATATATTCACTAAGACTCTTAGATTCAATTAATCTGATAGGTTCACATTGGTGGGCGTTTACATTCTTCATGCACCAACTTGAATAATCTTTTTTTTCTCAAAAAAAAAAAAAATTGAATAATCTCATATATATATATATATATATATTTTTTTTTTTTCCAAATACGTATTTAGACATAAAACTTTTCATGCGTTTTAAGGTTTTTGACATTAGATATTAAAAGTTTGAAAATTATATTCATATACATATTTGTACTAGTGACAGACAACATTGTAAAACTGCGTATTAAATTATTAATAGCAAAAAAGAGAGAGTATAACTATAGATTAAAAAATAGTTGGATTAAACCGGAATACAAGTTCATGTTTGAACTTACACAAAAACCAATAACAAAATAGACCAAATTAAACTCAGAATACCCACACCGACTAATCTAAAGTAGATGAGATATTGAATTAGTTAGGTTTGATGTTGAAATTGAAATTTATAATAAGCTAATAGGAATCGGACCATAGAAACATGTGCGAAAACGACAAGAAGAAGAAGAAGAAGAAGAAGAAGAAGAAGAGGAAGAAACACGGTGATGGGTTTGCTGGGCTCCATCGCATGTGATTGTGATCCAGATTTACATCTTTCTTCCAAAATCTTTTATTTTAAACCATGCATTATACATCTATTATACATATATCCGTAGACTTATAATATTATAAAAAGATTAATATTTTATCATTCTAAAGGACAATTAATTAACAAATATTGTTCATCCGCACTACACATCTATTTTACTTTTGTTTTGGGATTCGTAGACCGAAGACAGTATACTTTGGTCTCAATCCATGTCCATATACTTTCGTCTCACTCCAAAATGATTAAATCTTAGCTTCCACGAGGAATTTGAACATGTGCCCATCATCTTCAATTAAACTTTATTCGATCAACAAGTGAGGACCGACGATTTTGTGACTCGTGCCACCTCTTGTTTTTCAATAAGAAAATATGGTGTCATTATTTATATATTAGCTATAACGCATTTTCTGTTTTAAATAATCTAGTTTTGAGGATCAAATTGTATATTAATTTTGAAATCTATAGCTATTCTATAAATTCTATGATAGCATTATATATATATATAAAACTTTTAATAATAACTTTATTTATATATGATAAAAATAAAATAAAAGATACATTGTCGGTAACTGGTTAAATTTAATAAAGATAAACTTTATGAAAATATAAAAAATATATTTCAAATTTTTTTGATGTAAATATTTAGATTTTAATTGGTAACCCGCACATTTTTCTGGATTCTGATTAGTAATTTTTTTAAAAACGAATTTCAATTCCATGTATTTCATCTCGCCATATAACACAAATACTTATTCTAAATTATATGTGATCATTAATATCTATATGATAGATCAAGAATATCGAAAAAATTATATTTAAAACAATTAAATAATTGGTAAACTTGACTAAAATGGAAAACTGAATTTAAATTTGACGATTGGAAATAATATCTCTTATTTTCTTTTAATCTTACTATTTCTTTTAATTTTTTTATAATATGTCTTTTTTTTTACTTTTTTTATGTTATTATTTATTTTTAATTTTTTAATAATATATCTTATTTTTATTTTTTTTGACTTATTATTTTCTTTTAGTTACACAATAATTTGATTTAATAAATAAATAATGTAGAGACGGAAAATTTATATTATTTTATATTAGTATATTGACATGTGTTATAATATAAATTAACATATAAATTAACAATGATACGTGTTGGGATATAGTGAGTTATAATTTTGTTTAAGTGTCGCATTCACGTTAAACCAATCCAATTTTATATGATAAAATTTTATATTTAAAATAATTAAATAAATGGTAGACTTGCAAAAATGGAAAACTGAATTTAAATTTGATAATTGAAATTATATCTCTTATTTTTCTTGTTTAGTATTTTGACTTACTATTTCTTTTTAATTGTCTAATAATATATATTTTTTTATTTTGACTTATTATTTTCTTTTACTTACATGAAAATTTAATTAAAAAAATAAATAATGTAGAATTTTTTAATATATATTTTATGATTTAAAAAATAAATAATGTAGAATTTTTTAATATATATTTTATGATTTATTTAATTAACAAAAACAATCTTTATATTTATATAGTAATATTTGTCACAATCTAAATTAACAATAACATGTGTCGTGATCTAATGAGTTATAATTTTGCATACGTGTCGTGTTCACGCTAAATGCGTTCACCTATATAAAATATATATAACATCTTTTCTAACCGAAAGTGCTACTTGTGACGCAGTTAGACATTCGATTTGAGATTTGCTAAACACATTCATAGATCATAAACCAATCGCCCAAATACACATCTTTATCGAACACAACTCTAAACTTGTCAATCTGAATTATATTGATAATTAGTTTGTCCAAACAAGGATTAATACCATATGAACACAAGTTATACCAAAACACTTTTATACATTAATTATGCTTTGGTTTCAAAATAGTACCAAAAACACCGAGTTTTCGGCCATGAGTCGAAGTGGTCAAAACTATTTGGTTTTTCACTAATTTTTATTTATTTATTACATATCCAAAGATACACGGTAGGATACAATTCCGATTAAACCATAAAACAAAACTTGAGTATTTTACGGGTAATCAAATCCCGAAAGTTTACCGAAAAGACATATCCCAAAAGTTTATTGGGGAACATACATTACCCGAATGATTACCGGAAATCAAATCCCGAAAGAATACATATAACTAGAATTCACAACTACCACTAAACATGAATATGAAAGAGACACTCGCAAACAACGGATAGCGCGGAAAGAGCAGCAGACGCGGATCTACGAAGCTCACCAGTCGACGTCTAGACAAGGAGAAATCACGAAGAGATAATCCAAATACGACGATTAACAAGAACAAAGAACCACAAACGGGAATCTAAACTCCTACCCACCTATTCTTCATCCTAAAGAGTCTAAATATATAATTTTGCATCTCCACAAAAGGTTAGCCTTACAAGAACATTAGGAAGACAAAAGCGAGAACTGATTATTGGCTAAACTAAAAGACGGTGGAAGGAGACTAAGAAAAAATCACCGAGATAAAAGAAAGCTAATCGAAGATTATCCTACCCAGAACAACAACAACACACACTCATCCAAAGATTAGCGAAATCTAATCAAAACTCAGAGATAGCGGAAGACTGCAAATTCTAGACCACTAGACCAACATGATACTAAACAAACATATCACACAAAGAGGCTGCAATAGGAAAGCAAACCCAAACTCAAACCCCAACAACAATTCCAATCGAACCGAAGACACCACAAGATAAAGAGAATCTTAAACAAGCTGGAAGCAGGAAAAAGACCAAGCTGACCAAACGACGAAGCCTAAACAATTCTCAGAACCATGGCGGAGTAACTGAACCAGAGGCAAGGAATGAACGAGAGAGATCCGCATGACTAAACAAACCTGTCGCAAGCCAATAATGAAATAGGAGGATGGACAGCATCAGCTTGAGCACTGACCGCCTAAACCACTTCTCGCCAACCTCTTTAACCCCTCGCCGACACTAGCCATCAAAGATTCAGTCGGAAACGTCGAAACCCCAAGCAAATGAAGAACTGCTCTATAACAGAGCAATCTCGAAGCCCGATTCTGATCGAGATGAAGCCAACAAACGAAACCGACCTAGCATCGCACCAAAACCAAGCTAAACGACGACTACTACTACCAGATCTGAACCCACCAAAACCATTTGCAAAGGATAAGATTTTCCTATCTCTTCACCATCGAGAAGACCGATGAAACTCAGAAAAACCAAACTAAAGCGAAGCAAAGAAAAATCCAAGTCTAGAAGAAGCAAAAGAGACTGGTGCCGGCGCTATCAGAGCTACCGGCCACCGGTCAAACATAGATCATCGATCTAAACTCTAGAGAGATATCGCACTTTCTCTTTCTCTCTCTGTCGGTCAATGCTTTCTCAGTTTCTTATAAGCAACATCCATTTATAAAGGCAACAAAAGCTAACCTTGGCTGGTCTGACATTTTGTGTGTCCCACTAAAGTCTTCTAACTATTGGTCACCTACAAAATCGATGGAGGGGTGAGCAACTATTTGCTCAGTGAATCCAGCTTTCCTAACATGCATAATCATCCCATCCAAAATCCAAAATAATAATCAACAAAAAAATCAACCAATAATCAGAGCACATGTAAGCAGGAGCCAGATAAGAAAAACAAGCAACACGAGTCGTTTTAACATAATTCGTATTAAGGCCTTGCGCATACGTAGTATTCCCCTTCATCACTCATCACATAGACTAACTGTAGCCACAAAGGCTACAATGCTAGTACCATCATCACCCCGAGTATTGCATGGTGTATACGATAATACGACACTACCCTGTTGGATAATACTCAATCCTAGATAGCTAGTTCGTCTAAGGTGTGGCACTGAAGAAAGATAGAAATGACATCATAACACATTTTCACTTAAGGTTAACCGAGTATTATATAAATTCGAGCTACCATGAAAAAATTAAACAAGTTAATACGACACTACCATGTTGGATAATACTCAATCCTAGATAGCTAGTTCATCTAAGGTGTGGCGCTGAGGGAAGATAGAAATGACATCATAACACGTTTTCACTTAAGGTTAACAGAGTATTATATAAATTCGAGTTACCATGAAAAAATTAAACAAGTTAAGGAAGCATGTGACAAATCGGCCTACATGAAACTTCACAGAAAATCATACATAAGCTACCTAAGTATACATGCGTCTATTCAAAACATATGCGACCGCAAGAAAATCAACATCAACACTTATCAAGAATCATATATAACAAGCAATACATCATATTATTAAACACACAACATGCATCAATCAACACACAATATATATCACCAAACTCACGTGGCTTGGCTAAAGGTTAGCCTAAGATAAATATGACTAGCGACTCCAGTTCTTAATCTGGACAAAAACTTTAATCACGTTTCTACGATAATCCAACCACGGAAATAAAAAACAGATGTTAGAATATGACTTAAAACAAAAAAATTGAGTCGAAGGATATTTTCGGATCGAATATGGTTAACTTAGAGTTCTTCGATCAACTTTTTAGTGGCTCAAGATGATCGAAGATCAAAGATGGAACACAATTAATACAAATGGATGGTTGCGTATATGAAAGCAATGTGGTTCGATGTTTGGTGGGCTAGGTGTCATCTGACACTGACGGTGTCCCTTTACCACCATTCCACGCATTTTTTTATTACTCCTACTAGCGATACATGTCCCACTAAAGTTGAGACTCTCGACCCTTTGGGTGAGTTGTGTCGACCACTTCCGACTTGTCGGTTATATATCGTCTACCATACTACTCGACTCAAATCACTTTGCCTTCGACCAAAACCTATTTTCCTCGATCCAGAGTGAGTTTCTCTTAACCAAAATATCTTTCTCGACTAAGTATTCGGTTTCAAATCATTTTAAAACAATGATAAACTAACTAGACTATAACTACTTGATTATGATCTTCTAATTAGGAACATATGTATATACTCACACTTTCGTTTTCTAGAGACCTATAAATAAGCATATCGTTAATCCGACACTACATTTTTTAAAATAAGTGTTGTTAAATAACAATGAATAAGCATGAAATTAATCCAATGCTATTTTACGACTAAGCATACTTTTGAAATAATCGTCATTAAATAATAACAAACCAGAACATTGATATTTCGCGTTTTTACATCATTGAGCTCATCATTTTCACTGTTTTCTATCCATCACTTCCAGGGGCGGATCTAGATAATTTCCAACTGGTGCACAATTAGAAGGGGGAAAAGAAAAAAGTGAGGTTCGATCTTGGGGTTGAATGGGGGCACAAGTGGATTTTAGCCAGCTCTTCTACTAGATACTTTAAGATTCTTTCTACTAAATTTTGAATATAGATATTATACTGGGTGCACATGCACTCACACCTCTAACACTACATCTGCCCCTGATCACTTCATCATATTTGCATTATATTTTAGTCTTTGAGTCTTGTTTTAGTTTTTAGATGCATTTTAGAGTTACGACTTGTGTTTGTGCATTGTGGTTCTTGTTTTTGGTTGTTTAGGTACTTTTGGAGATCTTGGAGCTATGTGGGTGCATTGGAGGCTTGGAAGAGGCAAAGGAAGATGAAGAAGAGGATGAGGGAGTTCATTCTGAAACTGATACAAGAGGTTGATATGCAGAATCCAAAATATGCATCTTAAAGATCGAATCGTATTAAGGCCTTACCAATTTTATATGGAGCTCATATTTTGACACGACGGATTAAATTGAGTTAGCTTTCCAATGGAAGTAGTCTCAAGTCATTCGGACCTATATCACGAGATTTATCATTGATTTACTGGACATATATCAAATCTGCCGCGAAGAAGAAGACTGCAGCCTTTCTGACCGACCCATGGATCGATTTGTGGGTCGATCAGATACCAAGATTTTCACACTTCCTGCAGTCTTTCAGATCGACCCATGGGTCGATCAGAAGTGACATCCCTGCGTTGACTTTTTACGTTTTTTGTTGATTTTTCCGGTTTGACCCAGGTCTGACCAGGTTTGTCTCGGGTTGACCCGGTTACCTTTTATGGACCTATAAATATATTTTTAGGCCAAAAATAACCTAATTTTGATTTTATCCTTTTCTCTTAAAGACCCAAAACATATTTTGGATGATTAGTGCTTGGATCTTTTGTTTTTTCAATTCTTAGTGAATTTTTCTTTAATCTTTAATCTTTTTGTTTTGTCAACTAACCTTATAGATTAAATCAATTGAAAATAAAATTGTGATTGCCCCGTGGAGAAAGCCATTCCGAATCTGTCTGACTTATATGGAAAAAGATAACCACGTACTCGTGCTCCTTTTGCAAGGGCATCAGCATAGATATTTTCACTCCGAGGGATAAAAGACAAACTGAAAACCTCGAAGGATCTCCTAAAAAAATAAAAGTGGTCTAACTCCAAATAAAAGGCTGGACAATCGAAAAGGTTCTCCGTCATTTATATCAAGATTGTACAGTCCGTCTCGAAACTAACCGAAGCGACTCGCCTTTCTCCAAGGCAAGCCATCGCCCAAAGTAGCCCGTCCAGCTCTGCGTGTAGCACCAATATGCTCCTATGGCACCCTCTCGCTCCTAGTATGATATGACCCATGTTGTCCCGGAAAAACCACCCTAGTCCACTTACCAATCCATGATCGATCCAAAATGCATCGATTTAACAGATCGGGATTTGGGGTTCCCCGGGGGGTCTTCCTGGTCCACTATGAGATTGTGAACCCTCTATCTCTTCCTCTTCGTCCTTTTGGTTTGCTATGTTCCAACTTTTCGCTTCCAGTGTCGCAAGTTGGAGTGTGTCTCTCGGGGGGGGGGGGGGATCTCTTTCCCATTAAAACCCAGTTGGTTTTTTGCCTTCCATATGTACTGGAGGATCCATGGGAAGGTGTCTCTTTGAGGTTCGGTGAGCCCGACCTCTTTTTTCTCCAAAATAGAAAGTCCATATTTCGGTATAAAGATGTACTCGGGAAATAACCCGGAAAGAACGGAAAGTCCGAAAGAGTCCACACTTGTAAGGCCGGTGGGTATTCAAAGAGATGGTTTATTATTTCTTCTGGCACACCACATCTCGGGAAATTCATGTCCGTGCCCTAGTGGCGATAGGTAAGGCGCTGGCAAGTCGCCACACATCCTGAGAGAGCTTGCCAAATGAAATGTTTCATCTTCTCCGAGGCTCGTGTCTTCCAGACTTGACCCTGGAGGCACGTGATGCTTGGTTCGGACAACACGTGAGGTTCTTGTGCGAGTCTGTTCTTGATTGCTAATTCATAACCTGATTTAACTGTATACACCCTGACTTTGTGTAGCTCTAGGCATATCCATATAGGAAATGGGTACGACTAGGTCTCAACCCCAAAATGAGGAGGATGTCATCCGGGTGGACAAGGTTCCTCAGGATAGTTACATCCCACTCTTTCGTCTCTCGTATAATGAGTGATTGGACTAGAAAATTTTGATCTCTATAACTAGAGATTCTCAGCTCTCGCCGAACGGGCCGGGATATCTGGGATCCATGTGTCGCTCCACACTCTAGTATTACAACCAGAATTAATCATTTTTCTGAGGTCTTGGAGTAGAAGTGGCTTAGCCACCATGATGCTGTTCCATCTAAAGGATAGAGAATAGACCTCCCTGTCTCCAAGTGGGTCCGATCGTCTGTAATAATGTCTGTGGAGCACTCTCGCCAATAATAAATTGGGAAATTGGATAAGACGCCACAACTGCTTAGCCAGTAAGGTTAGATTAAAATCATGTAAATCCTATAATCCTAATATGCCCAATTCCTGGGGAATACAAATTTTGTCCCAAGCGATCCAATGGAGGCCCTAGCTATTCTTTTTTTTTTTTGTCTCCACTAGAAGGTGGAGATGACACGCTTTAGTTTATCTGTGATGCCTAACGGTAAGAGAAAACACGACATCACGTATGTCGGAAGCGCCTGAGCTACTGGTTTTATTAAAACCTCTTCCCCCCCCCCATTGGAAAGGAATCTTGCGGACCACGCATTAATGCGGTTGTTCATTCTATCTTGTACAAAAGCGAAGATTTTCTTTTTCGAGCCGCATATCTGTTCAGGTAGTCCCAGATACATCCCATACCTCCTTCATTATTAATACCACTCGCCCTTTTAATTTCACGTTTTAGCTGGTGATCTACCTTGTTTCCAAACGTGATGGAGGATTTCATAGGGTTCAACAGTTGCCCCGAAGCATCGCCATAGATCCGAATAGTCTTAAAAATCTCTGCACATTGCAGGACATCTGCTTAACAGAAAAAGAGGTTGTCATCCGCAAAGAGTAGATGAAATACCGGAGGCCTAGCCCTTGCAATCTTTAGTCCTGTGATCCTCTTTTCCTCTTCTGCTCCATTTAGGAGGGAGATAAGTGCCTCTGTGCATATAATGAACAGGAAGAGTGACAGGAGATCTCTCTGTCTCTCGAGGGTTTAATCCTCCCCTTTGCTTGTCCGTTGATGACGATTTGGTATGAAACCGAGGAGATGCAAAACATTAGTAGGTTAATCCACTTCTCCACGAAGTTAAACTCCGATATAGCTCCGAATAACTTGAGACATTTCTATTAAAAAGGTAACTCACTAATCATGTTAAATATAAAGATAAATATAGTGAAATACATAATCATAATAACATTAGATTTTCAGTCGAATTTAAATTTACCTTTAAAAAATTGTTAGTGGTAGCATAAAAGAAAACGACTTGATTTAAAATGATAATGGATTCATGATTATTAAAATATAATCATTCATGATTATAAGGATAATCATTCATGATTTATAAGATATTCAATAGAGTAAAAAAGATGCGCCCTGCAAGTGACAGTGGAACTTTGATTAGTTTGTTAATAACGAGGAGTGAGATGCCGTTAAAGCGCCGTTTGTCACTCTAACTAAAAATTATGACTTATGAGCGCCGCTAGATCTCCGTTCCGTTTACGTCGGTGCATGTCTGATCCAGACGAAAAGACATTACGTGTTCTGTGTTTTATAATTTTATTTATTTATTAAAAGTTTAAACAAATGGATCCGTTTTCGTGAACTTCACGCGCCCAGCTCTTGCAAACTGCTTGGGTTATGTTTTTTTCGATCATTTGAGAAGGACATGTGGACCAATGGTTATCCATATCTGATGGCTTCTCACTTTTATGGAGTTCGATTCCATTTTTTTCATGTGTGGAGAGTGTCTTTCCTCTTTATAAGGACTATTAGGCTATTAAGTCGGTCCTTTGTGATCCAAAATGACAAAAAAGGTTTTTTTAATCATTTTTTTTTTATCATCCGGTATTTCTATATTTATCAAAAAAATTAAGTTAATACATATAGAGTTTTTTACTTCCAAAGTCTGATGAAAGACACAATGAAACCAAAAACAGAGCCCAACCACAATATCTTACCAAATAAAATAAAAAAAAAAAATCTCACCAAATATAACCAAAAACCAAAAACCAAAGAGACAAAAAAATCAAATAGAAGATGAAACCCTCTCACAATGAAATATATGTTGTAGTCGAGTCGGAGGATCAAAGGCTACATAAGATTGATTACGATTGTCCCTCATAGCATTTCGAGCTATGAGAAAAACTCATTTATTCGTTGCACTTTGTAAAAACCTCCAATTTGAAGAAAAATTCATCTGTTTAATAGTGGAAAGAAGGCCATTCTTGTGGCCTATTGATTGCTCCGACAAATTCCACTGCTTTCGATCCAAATATGATTCTATTAAGTGTTGGACCAATTAAAAATTAGAAATCAATTAAGGTTTCATGGGCCAAATAATTGATATGATTAAATTGGATTATGTGAATGAGAAATAGACCAATGAAAAAACTACTTGGGCCTAAGAGTTAATTTAACTCATAAAGTTAAGTATGTTTTTAACATTGTCTCACATCACTTAGATGATTAAAAATCATGCGATATATAAGAGAGGATACACACTTCTATGTTCAAAAATGTGCACCTAGAAAGAGAGATGGCCAAGCCACACGCGCGCCCCGCCACTGCTCGCTCGGCTCGACACGTGGCACGTGGCTCGTGGGCTAGTGGGCTTAATATTTGGCACTTAGGCACTTGGGGTCTAAGATGATCATATATTTTTTGGTCAATGTCAACACAAAAGTCAACACATTTTGAAATCAAAAACGAAATCAAAACGTTTTTCCTTTCTTACAGAATCGTAACGGCTCCGTGTCTTGCGCTCCACGTCCTAACATTACGCCTTATGATTATTATCCACGATCTGCGCCCTGTCTTTATGATAGAGGAGCTGGTCACCTCTCTCTCTTGGCTATATATACAAGCCTCATCTCTTCTCATTCCACACTCACTCATCTAAGAAACATCAGAAAGAAAAACTCCAGCAATCTCTCTGTCTCTTTTCTCAGTAATTGTCTCGAGAGTATAGTGTAGATTCTTAGTTCACAGATGATCAGATATTTTTTGTCAATGTCAACACAAAATTCAACACGTTTTGAAATCAAAAACGAAATCAAATGTTTCTCCTTTCTTGCAAAATCGTAATGGCTCCGTGTCTTGCGCTCCACGCCCTAACATTACGCCTTATGATTATTGCCCATGATCTGTGTCTTGTCTTTATAATAGAGGAGCTGATTACCTCTCTCTCTTGGCTATATATACAAGCCTCATCTCTTCTCATTCCACACCCACTAATCTCTGAAACATCAGATTGAAAAACTCCAGTAATATCTCTCTCTCTTTTCTTAGTAAGTGTCTCGAGAGTATAGCGTAGATTCTTAGTTCGCAGATGATCAGATTTTTTTGGTCAATGTCAACACAAAATTCAACACGTTTTAAAATCAAAAACGATATAAAAATGTTTCTCCTTTCTTGCAGAATCGTAACGGCTCTGTGTCTTGCGCTCCACGCCCTGAAATTACGCCTTATGATTATTGCCCACGAACTGCACCATGTCTTTATGATAGAGGAGTTGATCACCTCTTTCTCTTGGCTATATATACAAGCTTCATCTCTTCTCATTCCACACTCACTCATCTCTGAAATATCAGAAAGAAAAACTCCAGCAATCTCTCTCTCTCTCTTTTCTCAGTAAGCATCTCGAGAGTATAGCGTAGATTCTTAGTTCGCAAATTCTATAGTCGAGTGTAGCGACTATAGTCTCACACAGTTTTATCCTAGGATTTAGAATCTCACAGATCCGCCACACTGCGACTGATTTTATGAATTAAGGAGAGAGATCATATCTCGACTCTGTGTTTCTTATTTTAAATCGTTTTTATATATATCATTTAATCTTCTCCTTAATTCGCATTTCTTTAATCCAGTTTTTCGGTTCTTACATTAAGCATGTGGATCCATAGCCCATATATTGCTTTTTAGTTTGGCTTCCTCCAAATGTTTTGTATGTGAGAAAACTCTTCTACTATGCATCTTTACCATGACTTCTAAGTCTTTTAACACCCAGGCAACACCTCCTATTCAGTATTGAAACCCCCTTTTAAACACATATATTGTGATAGAGCCCAAACTTTTCTAGCCAGTGAACATGTGAATTGAACATGATTGATAAAGTCACCCTCTAAATGATATAGAGAGTTTTAACCCTAAAAATATCACTACAAGTGCACAACAAACGAAATAGTATTCCAGGGATCGAATCCACGAGAACCAAGTATCACACTACGAATCCTTAAGAATGAAACTAAGCTAGGATATCAATATGGTGGTTGTTTGAAATATGAAACAAAAATAACAATTAAAAACGATGTAAATATCAATTAAACGAAGCGTTGGGTCAAGGATAATTCGCAGGAATTCAGAGATCATGAACCAGACAATTATTCAGGGTATAGAAAAGTGTAGTCTTGAACTCAAACATGAATGTATAACCAATCCACTGTCGTGGTATCAATCACTTTATCTGAAAACCTTAGATTATAAATTGTCGTTTGAACTTAGAATTCTAAACAAGCATTAAGGAGCATGTTTGATTTGTTCACGAATTGCCTTAGCATCAGCTTTCGTTGGCTAAGGACAATTCACGAACCTATGTTCTATCAGGCAATCTATAATACTTTGATGAATAAATTAAACCCTAAATCAGAGATTAAGTGATCAATTCAATCTAAGCAATAAGCACAACGATAGATGACAAGATGATAAATCCCTATATATGTCTGATTCGATGATTCATAAATTGCCTTGAAACCCTAAACCTAACTATGAAACTACTCAGATATGGACGCATAGAAACAAAAAGGAGATGAAAAAAAAAACTCATGATTAAATAAATAGAAATCCAAAAGGGTTCAAGAATCTTCTCAAATATGTAGAGTCAGAGATTCGTCTCCCCAAAATTTACAAACTCCAAAAGCCAAAAGTCTGAGTAGAAAAGAAAGTGTTCCCTCTACAATGGCTAAAATCTAGAATAAATAGGTCTAATCATGTTTTGGTCGAAAATCTCTAACAAAAATAAGGAAAAACCGAAATTTCCTTTTTAAAACTGGAATTGGTCGATCTGGGATTGAAATGATCGATCTGACTTATGGAATGATCGATTTGGCTTAGAATGATCGATCTGGCTTGGAATGATCGATCCAAAATGCTATAGTGGAGTTGGATGGATCGATCCAAGTGTGGAGCGATCGATCTGAATTTTTTTTCTACACATGTTTCTTTTGCTCGCCACAATGACATGTCTTCACTAAAACTTTCATAACTTTCGATTTCAGCGTTGGAATGGCCTCAATTGACTTCCAAATGAAAGCTAACTCGATGCTCTAGCTTGTGTCAAGATTTCAGATCGATCCATTGGTGGAAAGTTATTCAACGAGTGCAAAACTTCTGACCTTTCCGCACGATCCTGCATCTTCACATATCCATTTGCAACCGAAATTTTTTTTCTCTTCCAAAACAATTTAAAACCTGAAAAGACTCTAAAAACACAGAAAAAATGATATCATTATTGGAAACCGGTAAAAACCATGATATATCACTAAACCACAGATTTGACATATGGTGTCAATGTTCATTCCTCTAGAAACCACTAAGTCAGCCACATGTATAATTCCACTTATGTATTTTTACAAGAAAGACCTGATTTTGGAGAGGTTGGTAAGGACCATACCTGGTTCTTGTGTTTCATGTGTATGACCAGAAGTCAAGGTTCTGAAAACTTGATCTCACTTGAGTTGGACATTGAAAGACTTGCAAGGACAAACTGAAGGTTAGCCAGAAATAGATGAATGGCTAACAACGATAACATTGATGATTTGAAAAGTCGAGAGCCTCAACTTGACGAGAATAGACAACCACTCTTGGATGGAAAAGGCAACCAAATATTTGTTGTTGCACAAGCACCTGCTGTCCAGAATGCACATAATCCTCGTATTGTTGAAATTTCACATGCACATGTGAACAACCAAGGGAGACAATTTCCTGCTGTCAAGAATGGACAGAATCTTCGAATTGGTGAAATTCCACCTGCACATATGAACAACCAAGGGAGACAATTTCAGTTTCATCAAACCATTGCTGATTTTGATGCACCCGATCAATACTTTCATGATCGGGCAACCATACGTCCTCAACTTCCCCAAAGAAATGACTATGAGATCAAGCCTCAAATCATCACATTGGTCAAGCAAAATCAGTTCCATGGGTTACAACCGAACACCCTATGCACCAGAACAAGGCAAAATAGAGTCTCCTCGGATTACCTAAAGTGTAATCTCATCAATGGCTTAAGTCACTACCACATGGTTCAATCACTACTTGGGAAGGTTGTAAGTCCGCTTTTCTCAATCATTTTTACAATAAATCTCGTTCTAATCTTTTGAGGAATAAGATACATGGGTTTCAACAAGGGCCCCTAGATAGCTTTTATGATGCTTTCGAACGTTTTAAAGAGTACCTAAAAGATTGTCTCCATTATGGTTTAACACAAGCTAACCTTTTAAGTATATTTTACAAGGGAATCAACCAGAAGTATCAGCTTTCGCTCGATACAACTAGCAATGGAGATTTCACTACTAAAATGATTGAAGAATGTCAAGCTCTAATTGACAATCTTGTTGCTAGTAATAGTAACTCTATTGATTTTAACGGGACAACACGTGTCGAAGAAGGAGAGTCAAGGCAAATTGCCGAGTTAAAGATCTTGATGAACCAACTCCTGAAAAATCGGCAACGTTCCATCAACTCTTGTGAAACGCTCAATGACATAGGGGCTAGAAATCAACAAGGGTTCATCAATGATGAGTCTATAGTCAAGAAGAAGAAGTCAACTACATTCAAGCTCAAGGTTTCTTTCAAAACCAAAACTTCAATAATTTTAAGAATAACTCTTACTTGTCTTGCAGGAATCCCAATGTGGAAAATCCACAAGATCAATTCTTCCTACCATAAGAGAAAAACCATCAACAAGGAGGCTCTTATGGGGTGGGGCTGGTCTTAGTGGAAATAATTTCCAACAACCATCTTTTGGTTGATGTACTAACTTTGGCGAATTTTTTTCCAGCAAAACAGCCTCTTAATAACTTTCAGGCACCTGGAATTTCGGCCAGGACTTCTCAAGACAACAAGGTTGAAGCAATGTTGCATCAAATGATTGCAAATCAAATTAATCAACAAAAGATTTTAATGCTAGAGTTGAAGGCATCTACACCGGGATAAATGGGAAATTTTAGGCAGTATCTCTACATGTCAAGAAGATGGTCTCCAAATTGCTCAAATTACAGATGTTTTCAAACGCCAAAATGGAGTTCTTCTAGTAAAGGTGGAGTAAAATCCAAAGAGCTACTGTAATGCGGTCTCTGAATTCGTAAAAAAAGAAGCTTTTGTGCCTCACCAAGCTTGATTCTTGACAATAAATCACTATCATCAGATTCTGAAGAATGCATTCAAATCAACAACTTGGGACCTGGAGGAAACAATGCTAACAAGCTAAAATCTCCAATAAGGATGCTTCTCAAGCAAAGAGATCCATGACAATTCATATTTCAATGTAAGATAGCAGGCAACGATTTTTCTAACTCTCTTGTGATTCTGGCTCTAACATAAATGCTATGTCTATAATAACTGCAGAGAAGTTATTACTACATAAGTTCATGCCATCCAACATAACCCTAGTGTTTGGAGACTTCTCCACGAAGTCTACAAAGGGAGTGGTCCGAGACTTGCAACTCTGAATTGGAAGAAGAGTAGTACCTGCAGATTTCCACATCTTAGAAATGGATGAAGATATGCATTTGATACTAAAAAGATTCTTATTGGCTAATGTGGGGGTTGTCATTGACTTCCTAAACCATAGGATATCATTTGAAAAGATTGATAAGAACACTTTTTACCCTGTAGTTCTTTGAATGGTTTTAATACAAGAAGAACTAGCATTGGAAAAAGATGGCTTTAGATCATGGAGATAAGATGAGAAAGCCTATAGTTTCTAAAGAAGAGGACAAGGTGATCAAGAACATTGACAAATTCATGAAGATGATGTTCTCTAATAAGAAAATTGTGATACTTTCTCAGCTAAAAGGGGCGAGTGCGGGTGGGCGAGTACGGAGGGATGAGTGCGGATAAAATTCATCAAATGATAGAGTTTTAAAATAAGGTACTTCTTGAGACCAAAATCATGATAAATAAGGACATGAACAATCCGACGATCAAGCACGAAGCTCTTGATCTAGTAGCTAGCAACACCGAAGAACCTAAGGAAAATTTGATTTCCTTAGATGTCGCATCTCACGCCTAGAAATTTGGTAATCAAGTCAATCTAAACGTATCTAAATAGAAGCGTTTAGTGGGAGGCAACCCACTAGTAAGTATATAGGACTATTTATTTTCTTTTATTATTGATGTTTTTATCTTAATGTTTCAAAAACATCAAAAAGCAGACTGCAGGCCTGCAATCAATCGATCAGAGGGCTGATCGATCAATTTTTGAGGTACTAATCTATTGATCGCCCACTCGATCGATAGATTGCACCTTTCTAAAAGTCCAAAAACTGCAAAAATTAAGCAATTGATCGATTGGGACACCCCTGATCAATCGAATGCCACTTCCAGAATCCTTAGGCTTCATCCGATCGTTCGATCAGCCCCCTTTCGATCGATCCCTATACATGTATAATTTTTCGAATTCTTTACTATCTAGAAAAAAAATTCACCAATTGGAACGCAGTCTCTACGATCTTCGAGGTAAAATTTTCAATCCCTATATTTTTCATATTCTTTCTTTCATTTGATTATGAATTTCTCCGATTTAATTTCACACCAGGACAATTTGAATTAAGTATGGGTGAAGGTTCCTCAGTATCTGACGATATTTGCTTTCTTTTAGTTTGTTTTTGGTTTTTATCAAGTCATTTATAAAAAAAAAATCTACGTCAAATTATTTTATTGAGTACAAATTTAGTTGGGAATTATGACATTTTCTAGGAACATATGCTTTGATTTTGTGACTCAGTGACCATTGTTGCAGGGTTGTTTAGGACAAACGATTCATAAGCCCCATGACTAGATTTCCCACAGAAAATATCAGTTTGCATTAATTTCGATGAATCTGATTTTGACTATATTATATTGGACTTCTAACCTGACTTAAATGTTTTCTCATTAAAGGTGTTAGATTAGGGAAACGAAACACACATTCAGGATTTCTTATTCTCTTTATCACTCTTTGTTGATCCTGAATAACCAACTCATTTTTAGTTGGTACCCCACCTTAAACCTTTACATCTTTTCAGACTTCATGCACTCTTATTTTCATCGTCATATGTGGAGATATGTGCAAAAACGTCGAAGAGAAAGTGATCGACGCAGTTTTCTAACCACTGTAGGTACATGGATTGAAGAAACTTATGTAGTACAAAGATTGCGATTCGAAAGCTTGTTCTTCCTTGGGATTCACAAAATCATGGTAATTTTCGTGCCTATTAGTCTCATTTGTTCGATAGATCATTTTTCCCTTAAAAACGTGAAAAACAGAAAGGGAAAGAAAAATAGTCAATAAAAAGAGTCCAATAGCCAAGAAAAATCCCAAGGAATGCCATGGATCGATTGAGACAGAGTTGGAGCGATTTGCAGTTATTCGCAGGGAAAACTCTAAGTCTGGGGGAGTTTGACATCGAGTGGTTGGAAAAATGTGGAAATCAACAGGTCCGTTCTCTCTTACGGTTTTGCATAATATCTTGCATCTTCCAGAGCATATGGTAATCCTAAACACTTTAACTCCCCCACTAAATAAACTCTTTTTAACTCCTAGTGTTGCCTATCCTGAATACCCAACGTTTAATGAATGTAGAGAGACAAATGATTTGAAGTTGAGGTTTCTGCAGGTTTGGGATTTAAAGGATGGAAAAGACTTGCGAAGGTCATAGTGCACTACAAGAAAACAGGCCCATTTGCGAAGAAAATTTGCGAAAAATATTGAGGTCGCAAATTTGCGAGGCGTTTGTTAGGAATTTGCGTCTGGAGTCGCAAATTAGTCGCAAATTTGCGTGGATAATTTTTATCGCAATTTCGTCGCAAATATCCTCAAATTTGCGACTAATTTGCGAGGAAAAGATAGTTCGTAGCAAACACGTTGCAGATTTGCGAGGCATTTGCGGGACATATATTTTCTAAGATTTGCGAGAATATTTAGAAAGTAGGTATCCACGTTTTTATTGATTTCCAACTGCTTTTTGCTACTAATTGTTTGGTCGCAAATGGGTAGCAAATTACTAGCAAATGCCTTGCAAATATTTTTTCCTAACAAATTAGTAACAAAGGTTGGTCGCAAATGAGTAGCAAAAATGGCTGATCCTCTATAAATAGCAAGCTATGGGGGAGACGAAAATCATACCACAAACATCCCAAATCTACTCAAAAAAATATTTTATTTCGCAAAGACACTATAAATCCGATATTTTTTGTGGAGAGGTCGATAATCGGATCATGTCTTGGCATCATGAGATATACACGGTTCGGGCATGGATGTACAACCGGCGAGATCCAGATACCGGTGAAGTGACGAGAGAATTTAGAGATGGTCTTGATCAATTTTTGACCCACGCGACACATCAGTCATTCGCGGTAGAAAACGGTAACAAAATTTTCTGTCCTTGTGTTAAGTGCGAGAACATTGATCTGATGCAAACACTGTTTGGAAGCATTTATATACGAAGGGATTTTTACCTAACTATTATGTGTGGTTTGCGCACGGAGAAGATTTTGTAGTTAATGTTCCGGGTAGTTCAAGTACGAGTTATCATGGCAATCAAGATGGCGCTAGTAGTTTTGATAATAACTATGATCAGCATGCTCATCAGCAAGATTATAATGAATATGGATATGGTAATAGTGATGGGAATAGGTTTCATGACATGGTTACTAATGCATTTCATGAAAGTACTGCCTCGTTTAATGATAATACAACCAAACCCGAGTGCTAAAAAGTTTTACGATATATTAGACGCTGCTAATGAACCCATCTACGAAGGATGTAGAGAAGGGCTTTCAAAATTGTCATTAGCATCTAGGATGATGACAATTAAAAGCGAAGATAACATTAGTGAAAATTGCATGGATAAATGGACTGCATTGTTTAACGAGTATTTGCAGGAGGGCAATAACTCGGCAGAGAGTTACTATGAAATACAGAGATTGGTCGCGAGTCTTGGTTTACCGTCTGAGATGATTAACGTCTGCATTGATAACTGTATGATTTTCTGGAAAGATGATGCTAAGTTGCAGGAATGTCGTTTTTGCGGAAAACCGAGATATAAAGAGACAGGTGGCCGCATGAGGGTGTCGTTCCAGCGTATGTGGTATCTTCCGATAACAGATAGATTGAAGCGATTATACCAATCAGAGCAGACTGCTGAGGCAATGAGGTGGCACGCAGAACACTTTAGTGAGGAAGGGGTGATCTCTCATCCATCAGATGCGAAGGCGTGGAAACACTTTAACACGGTACATTCAGACTTTGCTGAAGAACATAGAAATATTTATTTGGGTCTTTGCACTGATGGGTTTAGGCCAGTCATAGTAACGCCTTATAATTTACCTCCGCATATGTGCATGCATCGAGAATTTTTGTTCATGAGCATTCTTGTTCCGGGCCCTAAGCATCCAAAAAGATCTCTTGACGTGTTTTTGCAGCCTCTGATCCACGAATTACAGGAGTTGTGGCATGTCGGTGTACGAACATTCGATTCATCAAACAGCCAGAACTTCACCATGAAGGCTGTGCTTATGTGGACCATAAGCGACTTCCCCGCCTATGAGATGTTATCTGGATGGACAACTCATGGGAAATTGTCATGTCCTTACTGTCTGGATCAGACTGATGTGTTTCAATTGACGAATGGACGCAAAACGTGCTGGTTCAATTATCATCGTCGATTTCTGCCATTGGGTCATCCGTATAGAAATAACAAGAAGTTGTTCAAGAAAAACAAAACGGTCAAACCCCCCCCCCGGTTTATCTTTCAGGGGAACAGTTGGAAGCGCAAATAGATTATTGCGATGCTAAACAAACTGCAGAAGTTGGGGGTAACTGCTACAGTGTCCCCGCTAATATGCCGGGTGGGTATGGGCAGTATCATAACTGGCATAAGAAAAGTATATTCTGGGAACTGCCGTACTAGAAGGATCATCTCTTGAGGCACAATTTGGATGTAATGCACGTCGAGAAGAATTTTTTCGAAAATATCATCCACACGTTGTTGAATTTTCCGGGTAAAACGAAAGACAATTTGAAATCACGTTTGGATCTCCCTGGTATATGCGCAAGGCCTGAGTTGCACATTACAAGCGATGGTAGGGCACCGATTCCTATTTTTCGGCTGTCATTGGACTCAAAGAATAGTTTGTTTAAGTGGGTTAAGGATGATGTCAAATTCCCAGATGGATATGTGTCAACGTTCTCAAGGTGTGTCGGGCAAGGGCTAAAATTTTCTGGAATGAAGAGCCATGATTGTCATGTATTCATGCAACGACTACCACCATTTGCATTGGAGGAGCTTCTACCAAATCACGTCTACGAGGCACTAGCAGGTATTATTCTTGTATTATATATATTTTTAATTATATATATTTGTAGTTTATAATTAACTTGTACGTTGTACATAATTTCAGGTATCGGGGTATTTTTCAGAGACTTATGTGCTCGAACATTAAATGCGGATGAAATCTTGACGTTGAAATCAGACATCGCAGTTATTCTTTGCAACTTGGAGAAGATATTTCCTCCTTCATTTTTTGACGTGATGGAACATCTGGTAGTCCACTTACCGCATGAGTTGGATCTTGGTGGACTAGTCCAATTTCGATGGATGTACCCATTCGAAAGGTTCTTCAAACATATGAAGATGAAAGCAAAAAATCTCGCAAGGGTTGAAGGATCTATCGTGGCAGGAAGTTTGACCGAGAAGACATCTAATTTCTCGAGTTACTACTTTAGCCCAACCGTGAAAACAAAGAAAACGGGTCGTAAACGATACGATGATGGTGGGGTTGGGCGAACATATCCTGATGTGGGAGTACCCGATGTCTTCTCGGATTTAGGCCGAATGGGTGGCAAAGTAAAGGCAAGCGAGTGGTGTGATTACAAGCATTCTCACGCAGCTCATACTTATATCTTGCTAAACTGTGACTTCTTTCGACCGTATGAAAGGTATATATATATATATATATATAGTACTAGTTTACTTATATACATATACAATTAATTATAATTAATCATCACCCTTTATTATGTGATGCACATGATGCTCGAACAGCAAATACGGGAAGTATTTCCGGAACTTGACGACCAAGAAGTGAGATCATACGTTGAACGTGAATTCGCAGGATGGATGAGAGAGAAGGTAACTATAACCATAATATTTATATATATATATATATATAATATCTGATATTAATTAATTAGTAATCAACTAATTGCATTTGGCCTTGTAGGTGACCAAGAGGAGGTCTCGGCCGGGAACTTGGCCTCTGTGGGTCCACGAGTTCGTGATGGGGCCTATCGCTAATATAAGAACCGCTAAGATGTATTGTACTCGTGGATTTATTTTCCATACATTTGAGCATGGGCAACGAAGGGCCACTGCAAATTATGGTATCCATGTCCCAGGTGATACCAATTTTTACGGTATCCTGAAAGAGATTGTAGAAGTAGAGTATGCTGGGATGATGAATCTTAAATGCGTCCTATTTCGATGTGATTGGTTTGATCCAACTATTGGGGTTGGCGTAAGATCAAGCAAATTCGGAGTCGTGGATGTACAGGGACACCGGAGTTACACTGGCAAGTTCGAGCCATTAGTGTTAGCTTCTCAAGCGGAGCAAGTAGTTTTTATTCCTTAACCTCGAACTGGGGTCCGACGTGATCAGAATTGGTTGTCTGTTATTAAAGTTAACCCACGGGGTCGAATTATCGGGGGCTTAGCTGATGATGATCTACCGCCCGTGCAACCTGAAAGGACAGAAACAATTTACATCCCCGTCGATTCAAGCAATGATTTGACTGAATTGACCCGCTTTATAGGGGACTTGAAGTCATATGCGAGGAATCTGATAGTCAAGCGGAGTCTGACGAGTTTGATGAAGGGGACGAAGTTGAGGATGATGACGAAGAAGAGGAAAATGGACAAACTTACGTTTTCGATCATGATGAGTAACAATTATGAATCGTGTATTATAATCATCGTTTGTAAGAATTATGTATCGTGTTTTTTTTTAAAATAAATCAACTACAAATTGCGACTAATTTGCGACTGGTAGTCGCAATTTAGTAGCAAAATTTGCGACTACACGCCGCAAATTAGTCGCAATTTGTGGTTGATTTACCCTAAACCCTAAAAATCTTATAAACCTTAAACCCTAAAAATCATAGAAACCTAAATAAACCCTCAAAACCCTAAACCCTAAACTATGTATCGTGTTTATTTTCAACTACAAATTGCGACTAATTTGCGACTGGTAGTCGCAATTTAGTAGCAAAATTTGCGACTAAATTGCGACTACACGCCGAAAATTAGTCGCAATTTTTCGTTGATTTACCCTAAACCCTAAAAATCCTATAAACCTTAAACCCTAAAAATCCTATAAACCTAAACCCTAAAAATCATAGAAACCTAAATAAATCCTCAAAGCCCTAAACCCTAAACTATGTATCGTGTTTTTTTTTAAATAAACCAACTACAAATTGCGACTAATTTGCGACTGGTAGTCGCAATTTAGTAGCAAAATTTGCGACGAAATTGCGACTACATGCCGTAAATTAGTCGCAAGTTTTGGTTGATTTACCCTAAACCCTAAATATCCTATAAACCTTAAACCCTAAAAATCATAGAAACCTAAATAAACCCTCAAAGCCCTAAACCCTAATGCATATAGGCTAGTTGAATAAACCCTATTACTTTCTCGAACAACATTTAGATTTAAAGAATCTACAGAGATTAAGTATGTCACTATATAGTTAACGCATGATGATTCGATCAATTTTAGTAGGATTGTCGAATTGCTTATATAATTGCCTGAAACCCTAAACACAACCCTAATGTATAATTATAGGATGTATATATGTATGAACTTTGCGATAAACCGAAACCCTTAACCCTAAACCATTTTTTCTTTTTTTTTGATTCGGCTCGTCGCAAATGAGTAGCAAATTTTTGCTACTAATTTGCGACGCCACGTGGCAACCGCGTCGCAAATCTTGGCGGTTTAATTTATCGCGTGTTGAATATTTGACCAGATTTGCGAGTAGATTGCCACGTGGTATCGCAAATGAGTCGCAAAAAATGGCGGTAATAAAAAAAATTAACCTTTTTATTTTGCGGGTGTTGAAAAATTGACCATATTGCTACGAGATTGCGACGTGACGTCGCAAATAAGTCGCAAATTTGGGCGGCAAATCCGATTGGGTGAAAAAACGGTGCATCTTGGCTACTAGATTGCGACCAAATTGCGACTCTATAAATTTTTATATAAGGCAGCCGAATTTGCCTTGCTCTTTGCTCATTTTCTCACATCCTCACTCTCTCTACTTGCAATTCTCTATCTCTAAAAGGTATATTCCGATTTTTTTTTTAAATTTATAATTTTTGCTTTATAATGGTTAGGAATAGATTTAGGTATGGAATAAATTTATAGTTTTGGTTTTAGAATGGTTAGGAATATATTTAGATTGAATATAATTTTTATTATATATTTTATTGCAGATGGGTGATAGGCATAATGAGTATACCGGTTTTTATCTGCTTCCGGTACACCTGTACCGCGATGAGGCGGGTCCCATTCACGACGGGATGGACCTTCTTCATCGACTCTGCCTATCTCGGATTTTGTTCCAGAGACGCAGCCACATGATCTGCCACCTGAGGCTCCACAGTTCGAGCATATGACGCTGGAGCAGCTTCTCGTTATTCCCGGACGGGATGTTCTAACGAGATTGGATCCGCATCTTTCCCCGGAAACTTTATGGTAACTATATTATTTTTTTCAATTATTAAATAAATAATTTTTTTTAATTGTTTATAACATAACTTTTTTTTTCCAGGTTTGGCCATAATAAAGTTGGACAGACTATTAGGAAACTGATCGAGCGGGATTTCAAAGCCCTGCACCCGAGTTGGAGCAAGGTGCCCCAGGAGACGAGGGATAGGTGGTTTCACACTTTCGCGGTAATTCTATTAATTTGGCGTTAGTTTATAATTTTATTTCTACTAATAATTTAATTTATAATTTACAATATATATACTAATATTAAATTTGTACTAATGTGAATTTTGATTTTTTATAGCAAAAGTATAGATGGGATGTCGAGATCACGGGACTAGTCCGGGATGCCTTCGATGACAAGGTGATGCATCGCCTTACTGATCAAGTCGGCCGTTGGAAAAAGAAATGGAAGGTGGACCCTGAGCATGCGATGCCTGAGTGGTTCAACCCGACGGTTTGGACGGGTCTCATTGCCTACTGGCAGTTGCCGACTTTCGAAGACACAAGAAGCAAGTGCTGGGCCGCGCGTTACACCAAGGTTGACGGAGAAGGCATTTCGAAGCATGTCTCGGGGCAGTTGTCCTTCTTCGAACAAGCGCGCCGTACTGTAAGTTGAATTCAATTTCTATAGTTCAAATTTTAAAAATTCTTTAAGTTAAAGTATCTCACGATTTAACATATTTTTACCATTTTTCAGGCACAGACGAAAGGTGCCCCGGCTACGATGCCCGAGATTTGGGAGAAGACCCACAGACGCCATGACGGTACGTGGGTTGATAGTCGAGTTCAGCAGCTGCACGGCGATGTGACTGTCCGGGTCGAGGAAATCACATCGCAGTCCACTCTCGATGGTCAACCCGTCCAAATGACCCCAGTGGACGTAAACCGCATAGCCCCTCAGGTAACGAAAACAAACTTTTATTACTAATTCATATATAATTATTTAAGTATTTATTTATTTCTTTATTAAATTTTATTTTACAGCTAGCTCTCCGTACCAGAAAGGGGAAGATTGCTTTCATGGGATCTATTCCGACGGATGCCGAGGGAGTTCCCTTTTGCCCGGTTTCGACATACATCCCAGACCCGATTAGAGATAAGAAGCTAGAGATCGCGGAAGCAGAGATCAGATCGCTGAAGCAGCAACACGACGCCTATGATATGATGTTCGAGTTACTTGGGGATTCGAACCCGGCGATTCGGGAGATGCTGAGGAAGAAGAAACAAGGAGAAGCTGGTTCATCTTCAGCTTATGCTTCGGAATTTCATGAACCTTCGGATTTTCAGGATATCGATGATTTGTAGTTATTTTGTTCGTTGTAATAAATACTCATTTTATGTAATATTAATTAAATTTTATTTTATTTTTATTTTATTTTTATTTTATTTTTATTTTATTTTTATTTTATTTTTATTTTATTTTTATTTTATTTTTATTTTATTTTTATTTTATTTTTATTTTATTTTTATTTTATTTTTATTTTATTTCCGAAAACCATTAAAAATTCTGTTTAAAAAAAAAATTATTTATTTATTTTTTTGCAACTGATTTGCGACCGTCCAAACCCCACAAACTCCTCGCAATATTTCCTCGCAAATGCCTCACAAATTTTGCCTCGCAAATGCCTAGCAAAATTTTCCTCGCAAACTAGTAGCAAAATTTGCCTCGCAAATGCCTTGCAAAACTAATCCTCGCAAACTAGTAGCAAAATTTGCCTCGCAAATGCCTTGCAAAATATCCTCGCAAACTCCTAGCAAACTTTGGTCGCAAATGCCTCGCAAAATTTGCCTCGCAAATGCCTTGCAAAATATCCTCGCAAACTCCTAGCAAACTTTGCCTCGCAAACGCCTCGCAAATCTTTGCGAGGCATTTGCGACCAAATTTCTTTCCTCGCATATTTTGCGACTAGATTGCGATGATTTTTCGTTTGCGACTAGCTGGTTGCGACGATTCTTATTTGGTTGCAAATGCCTCGCAAATTGGCCTATTTTCTTGTAGTGGTGGGATAAGATGAGAATGCCTTTGATTAACTTTGCTACATGTATATTACAGGTCAAGAAATCAAAGCTATGATCTCAAAGATATTTGAGTTCCTACGTTTTCAAACCTCTTTTCTAAACTTGGGTTGCTTTGTTTGAGAGAGTTGATATACCTTAAATTTTACCATATTTTAGTATGTATTTAATAAAGACACTACTTGGTTTTGTCATTTTTATAGTGTTTTTGTAGTTTTCAGAGTATTTTCAGGGAATTAAAGCAATTTAGGCCAAAAAGGATGCAAAACAAAGATTTTAAACATTAGACAGCTTATGAGCATCAAATATTTCGCATCAGATGGAGAACATCCCACCGTTGGATCAAGCTCAAAATTTACCACAAGATATCTGAGAGTGTTAGGTTTCATTTCAATATCAGATCGTGCAAATCCAATTGTGAAATCGCAAGATATACTCTGATTACTAAAGATCGGTCGTTCTGGGTTCGAGCTGAAGCAATTAGAGCAAGGAATAATCCTGATCTGATTCCTAAAACGGGGAATATTCCTTTTTTAGACTTTTCTCCAAATCCTTCAAAGAATATACCCTAGATGCGATCCCTACCCTATATAAACATTACATCAGCCACAAAAATATCAAACTTGACACAAGTCTTCAACAAACTCTCAACCATTTTTCACCAAAAGTTTTTACTTTCTTTTACTTTGTTCTTCAAGGTTTGTTCGGAAGGGAGACGAATCTCACATCATGTACCTCTACAGAGAAGAATTTTAAACCCTTTTCTACTGTTTTTATGACTATGTGTTTATCTATTGTTTTTACTTTGATTTATTTTGTCATGAGTGGGCAGATCTATTGTAAGGACTAAGGGTTATTCAAAGGATTTTTCATGGTTCGATAGATAGGTTTCTACGATTAGAGTGGCGATTTTGATAAGTTAGAGTAGTTCTTCATCTACATATGTCTTTTAATGCATGTTTCTATTTTGATCACTTAGAACTTGATATTAGAACGATTTCGAGATGCACACTACTTGAGTTATTTTTTGGATATGATGTTTGATGAGTCTAGCGCTTTAACCTGCGAGAGTAGAGTTACTGAGTTAGATGAAAAATTAAAACATGAATATGAATGCTTGTTTGATTATGTTATTGACTGCGATAGTTGATTAATAGGATAATTATTCATAGTTGATTATTTGCCACGATAGTGGATTAATCATAAATCTGTGCTTTGAGTTCTAGAACGAAAGAAAAACGATATCAATTACCTATAGGAATAGAACCTGAATAATTTTAAACTATGAATCCATGCGAATATCCTGAATACCCAACGTTTTAATTTTCCAGTTTTTAAATTATTAGCATCAGAAACCAAATCCGATTTTTTTACTTAGCTTTATTCTTAAATATTTGTTAATTATTATGCATTCAAGTGTCTATGGGTTCGATCTTTAAATACTACAACTGATTATATATGCATTTGCAGCTCTTCATTATTAATTTTAGGATAAAACTTAATTCTCACATCAATGACTACTATGTTTATAACAATGGTCAAAGCAGAGGTATGTTAAGCATATTCAATTATAAATATAATCGATGAATGATGTCAAAGGATGATAAAAACAAAACAAAGAAGGTTTTCTTCATAAAGTTTTGAAAGGCGCAACATCCAAAAGCAACATGAAAAAATGAGACATGCAATGATCTACGTCTAAAAGCTCTAACAGGCTAAGAAAATAAATAAAAATATCACAGAGAGTTCCGAAGATAAGTCTAAAAGCTCTAACAGGCTAAGAAAAGGAAATGGTAAATATCAAAGGACAACAACCGCTACTCGGTAGCGATAGAGAATGCGGAAGTGTCATCTCCGAAATCCATGAAAATTTCGAGAAAAACAGGTGGAATCTTGCCATTGATCTAAGCCTCTGCGATCTCTACATCTATGAAGTGTTCTTTTGCTTTTCTCGCATTCTAGTTGTTCGCATAATCTTTCTTGAACCATCTTCCGACTGCAGCAGATGGTTGCATTAGGTCTTGTTATGTGCAGTTTCAGCTTGTGTTGTTGCAATTTTTTTTGCTTGTTGTTATCGAATTGAACTGGTCAATGAGACTATCGACTTGAGTCTTCAAAGAGTCATTCTCCACCTCCTTGACAGCAATGACGAAATCGCGACATGTGATCTCCAATTCCTTATCTCTCTTTAGGAGATTGTTAGCCTCTCATAGACGAGTTGCTTCCTTTTTCCAAGCATTGAACTCTGTTTTCAAATGATGACAGACGGACATCACCTATAAACAAGATAAGACCATAATATATAAATGCGTGTCGAGGTACCATCAAAATAACAAAATAAAGAAAGAATAAAGAAGCTTGGTGAAGACCATCCAACTCATTAATACTCAAACCTAACTTACTAAGTCAACTCATCCAAGTCAACTCGAATGAAAGGGTTCCTAGATCGCTTTCCTCTGTCGTCGCTGCTTTTGTTGCTACGGTACCAAGCGTGGCTATGAGTGTAAAAGGGGAAGATAGAGGAAGTGATGAAAAAAACAAAAGAAAAGAGAAATTTGGGAGAGAAAGAAAGAGGAAGTAATCTAAGGAAGATCTTGATAGATTTTAGGTCGTATGGCAAGATCTAAAGATATAGATTGTATGGAAAAATCTTCATAGATTTTGATGAGAGAAAAAGATGAATGGTACAAAGATGTTAAGAAAATTTCAAAATAGTTATTTGAACAAGAACAATAGTTTATCGTATTTCTAAATACCAACTTATTTGTTGTTATCACGTACAAATATTCAACAAATATAGAGGGTGATTGGAAAAAACTATAAATGTTGTAACTTTATTATATAGTTTTTAAAGTAAAAAATATGTCAATCACACTTTAATTCTCTTAAAATCACTCAAAACTCCTAAAATTTCTTATGGCTTAGATTTTATCTTTTTGTTCTACATTTATGGTATCTTTATAAAGCTTTTAATTAATGAGACTATTTTTTTTTTTTAATCACAACCATATTTAGGGAGACTTAATGGTAAATGGATTCTTAAAAGACTTTAAAAAAAATAGATTCCATTGATATTGGTTATGGATTATGACATTTTTCATAAAATCAATTGTTATTGGTTTGATGACTTTTAAATTCCATTCAAAATTCTTTGTTAAGTTCATTTATCATTGATTTTATAATTCTATTAAAATCTAGTGTTATTGGAAGATGGATTCTTTATAATTTTATTCATTAATCAATAATTTCACAATACCTTGAAAAACCATCGAATTCTTAAAAATTTTATAACAAAACTTTTTAAATACACAACTCTATGCAAATTGAATTAATCTCTCAATTTTTAAAAGGGAAACGGTCATTTTAATAACGAACTCTCCGTTTTGCGCCAAAACAAATACAAACTTATTAATAAGTCGAAATAGATACATACTCGTGTTGACTCGGCCACATTATATACAAAATTAGTCAATAGTAACAGCCATTTAAGAGACGTTAAACAGCATTTACTGTTGACGTTAAAGCAAAACTGTGTCGTTTTAATAACAGAGAAAAAAAGGGTTAAATTCCCAAATCGATTTCTCTAAATCCGTAATTCCTCTTTCTCTCATCTCTCTTCTTCTTTGATCTTGTGTAAGGGATTCAACGTTACTGTAGCTGAGACGAAGGATCGAGGAACCCATCTGTCATAATCGTCAATTTCGTAAGTTCTCTACTTACCTCATAAGATTTTGATAAGTGTAATTTATGATTTTTGCTCAAAGATTTTGATATCGTTGGAAGAAATTTGATTTTGTAGAAGTGAACATTATAGTGGCGGATAAACTAGGGTAATGTATTAACTAGAGTGATGGACATATTAAGTGGCTTGTAGAAGATGAGTTCAAGTTCAAATTTGGAGAAGTCAAGTGTTAAACCAAAAAGAAAACGTGGTTTTCATTCAAAGTGTATGCATGGATGTGATGTTCGGCTCTATACATCGAAGACACAAGAGAATCCGGGTCGTCTTTTTCACTGTTGTGTAACAATGTTAGATGTAAGTATTCTCTTAGCTTGTTTCCTTAATGTAACATGCGAGCTTTGTATCTAACAATCTGATATGTTGTTGTTGTTGAATTATCATGATCATCTCTTTAAATGGGTTGAAGAATCGATGCTTGAAGAGCTTGAAGACGCACTACCAAAACTCGGAAACATGGAGACTGAAGTTTACAACATGAAATCCGAGGTTGAAGGTTTAAAGGATGTGATCCAGATATCGTCTCCACTATCTCCATCACTTTGCATCATTTGTTGCAGCTTCCCCAAATCGAGCTGTTAAGACCCATTCACTTCTTCTACACCGGGTACAACATCCTCCTCTAACTCCTCATTCTCCTTATCCTCATCATTCCCATTACATGCATCCTACTCTAACTCATCATCAATATCTTCAACAACTTCACATTCATCTTCGGGTACAACCTCGGCCTCATCTTCATCATTCAACCTGAAATTTTCTTCAACAGACATAGCAGGAGGCATCCGTCGTGCCGTCAGCTTCTTCGTTCTCATATTTTCGGAATCAATCGACACAGAGGAAGCAAAAAGAAGAATCGATTTTGAAAGAGGAAGAGAGATAGATCGAAGAAGAGAGAGATAGAGAAAAAGAAATTAGGGATTTGGATCGAGGATTTGAGAGTTTTTTGTTTTTCCTCTGTTATTAAAACGACATCGTTTCACATTAACGACCACAATAAATGTCGTTTAATGGCCATTAAACGGAGGTTACTGTTGACTATTTTTGTATCTAATATGGTCGAGTCAACACGAGTATGTATCTATTTCGACTCAATAAGAAGTTTGTATTTGATTTGGCGCAAAACGGAGAGTTCGGTATTAAAATGACCGTTTTCCCATTTTTAAAATCAATCAACTCTATGGGAATCTAACTCTCAATAAACCCTCCTTTTAAGAAAAAAGTCACCCCCCATAGAAAAAAATCAAAGCAAAATTTTGTACAGTTTATTATAAAGCAACAACCAAAAGTAAAAGTCCAAACCAATCACTAGTCCTGGGCTAATGGTTCGAACTGAAAAAACCGAACCGGCCGAACCGAGACCCTCAGTTTTCGGTTTCACTTCGGCAGTGAGGCAAGAATCGATCGGCGGATTCCTAAATCTTGTTCGGTTATCGCATCGGTTCGGTTCGGCAGACGCTAACCGACCGGTTTTATGTAAACCGATGTATAAATACTAACACTTAATCACTAACCCTAAAACACAATCGACATTTCTTCTTTCTCATTCACGACATCTCTCCCTCAAAGTCGAAACTGATATCTTCTTCATCTCATTAGTTTCTTCTTCGATTTCTCACTCATCTCATCTCCTATGATCTAGACAAGTCATTCGCCCATTCGATTTCTCACTCATCTCACTCATCTCATCTCCTCTGATCCAATCTCGGCGAAATCGATTCGAATTTGTAAGTTCTTCCTTCTTGCATGTTAATTCTGATTTGGGGGTTTGATTTTGGATTTGGGGAGGTTTGATTTTCGATTTGGGGGTTTGATTTTGGATTAGCAATTTGGGATTTTCTCTGTAAACTCTAATTCATTTCGATTTGGGGTTTTGATGTCTGTTTGATGTTTAAGCAGTTTGATGTCTGTTTGGAATTTTGAAATTTCGTAGATGTCTCTTGCATCTCTAGTTTGATGTCTTTTTGATGTCTTCTGTCTTTGTATTTCGTAGATGCCTCTTGCATATCTCTTGTTTATTATTGTTGTTTGTTTTTTATGTCTGTTTTTTATGTCTCTTTCATAGATGTCTTCTGAAGATCACATCGACACGGGCTCTGAACAAGCTCCTCGGGAATCTGCTGCCACTGGAAACAAAAGGTCAACAGCATCAAGTGCTACTGCTTTGCCACCGAAACCAAAGAAGAAATTTGCCAAACGAGCAGAGGTGTGGCAACATTTTATCCAGAGAGTAGATGATCCCAAAAAGAGCAACTGTAAGTATTGTGGTACAGAGATTGGTTGTGATTCGAAAACAGTAGGCACTAGTCCGATGAAGAGTCACATAGATAAATGTAAGTTATACAAGGATTTTGATCAAAGGGAGAAACAACAAATGATAAGTGGTGATGGTAGCGGCAATATGAAGGTGATTAAGTATGATTCTCATCTGTCTAGGAGATCAGTCAATGAGTTGGTGGTAGTAAATGAGTTGTCTTTCTCATTTGTTGAATCAGATGTTAGAAGAAGTTGAGTTTTTGGAGTCGCTTGGTAAGTTAGTTTTCTCATTTGTATTGCTACTTGTATTTTATTTCAAACTAACCAAGTCTGTTTTCTTGTCTAGATGTTCGGAACAATATGACATCTTCTCTGACTCATTGATCTATTGATCTTGAAAGGGATGGTACGAAAGGTATAACTACAAAGTCACTTTCTACAAAATCAAGATCCAAAGCTCAATGGCTTTTTGAAGGTTTAGGATCATAATAGACCCCATTTAATGTACCAGTTTTACAACATGACATTGATGAGTTTGAAGCAAAAAGTGTCGAAGCAAAAAGCTTTAAAAGCCTCTCATTTTCTACTCATCACCTTCATCTTCTACCTGAATCTGCTTCCCGAATTTCTTCAATGCCAGCGAATATACCTCTTTCCTTCTCATTGATGTTCTTCCCGCCACCGTTTTCACAGCCTAATAAGTTTAATGTTAGATCCAGAATAATGAAGTTGCATATCCATCCCCAGGAACTTAACATGTTTATAATACAATCCTATATAGTGTAATGTATGTTTTAAGCATAGCTTCCAAGAACGAGAAGTTATCATAACAAAATGGTTACCGCTGAAAGGCTATGTCCATCGGAGATCAGCCCTCTTAACTCTTCTTCAAGTTGAGACTCCGTTGGATTTTCAGCTTTTGTTTCTTTCTTTCCTTCAATCAAAAGCGTGATTTCTCCTTTTGGTTGCCGAATCAGAAACTCTTGCTTGGCTTCCCCTAGCGAACCCCTCCAAAACTAGAGTGGAGAGCATCTCATCTCATCAATGGGTTTATCATAAACCGTTTATGTATGTTAACACATCACATATAGAGTGATAAAGGATGTTACCTCTTCATGCAGCTTAGTAATCTCTCGAGCTATTACACATTGCCTGCACCACATAAATTATATTTCAGGACTAGGCATAGGACTGCTCCCAACACTGGAAGATAAAAAAGATATGGCATAATTTTCTTGGCAATCAATAATTGCATCTGGAAAGGCTTTAATGTAGTAGGTTTTAACAATAAGGAGCAAGGAAAAAGAGAGTAAAATGAAGTGGATCTGAATTGATATCAATTCAGCAGATTGTTAAGATAACTTGCTTGAAACATCCAAAGATATATATAAACCTTGATTCACCAAAGTAAGGAGTGGTTTCTTCAAGAAACTGTGACAACTTATGAGGGGGAACATAAAAGATTTGTGTTCTCGTCTCATTTGATGAAACCATCAGCCTCTCCTTCCTTGTTCCAGAATGCTTAGGAAGAAATCCAACTGTAAAAACCAAGTTGGTCGGAATTTTTTTAAAGTTCATATACCACCAGGCATGCAACAGCTTGACCAAGATTGCTGAGAGCACAAAAAAAATGTAATATCAAGGGAAGTTACCGAATGTGAATTCATTTGTCTCCAAACCAGAGGCAGAAAGCGCAGCAACTACAGCACAAGCACCAGGGATTGGAATGACATCTATATTTTCTTTCGCACATATTTTAGCCTGTGGAAAGATCATACCAGTTGTTTCTCATATTCTCCATTCATAAGAAATATCGATAAATGTGCCCCTCTCTTTTAGTGACTGCACGGGCCTCTAGAGTGTACAGAACATTTTCATACTATGAAATTGGAACACCACAAACTGGCCCTGTCGGATAGAAAAAGCGCAACGGACAAACTATATGCACTAGCAGCTCTTTGAAAGAAGGATAATAAGAAAAAGTGAAGCAATGCAACAGTTTTTGCACTCACAAGTTCAGTACCAGGATCACTAATTCCCGGTGTGCCAGCATCGCTGATAAGTGCCACAATCTCTCCCTGTTTCAATCGTTGCAACACAGCCTGCTCTCTCTGCGCCTCATTGAACTTGTGATAACTGAGCTAAAAAATCTAAACCTCATAAATTCAAAACATCGCATGATAAAAAGCTATTGAAGAAAACAAAAAAACAAGTCAAGCAAAACGCAGCCAAGAGACTAGAGAAAACTTACAAGTTGAGCTTTAATATTGTAGTACTGAAGCAACTTCCCAGAGTGTCTAGTGTCCTCAGAGAGTATCACATCCGCAGATCTCAACACACGAATAGCACTACCAAAGGCCCAAAAAGAAGAAGATATAAACCGATGTAGCAAAAGCAACAAGAACAGCTCAAACGTTGATCTTGTGAGTAAACAGCTTCTTGTCGTCGATGATTTCACAGAGAAATCAGGACAGAGGCAGAGTCAAAAGCATAAAACAAAGGCATTTGCATTGGATCGGGGAGTACCGTAAAGTGATATCTTCGAGATTACCGATGGGAGTTCCAACGAGGTAGAGCCCAGGCTTGAGAGGACCCTGAAAGCTAATTTATAATCATAAATAGGGAAAAAACCATAAACCCTAAACCCAATTGATGACAAAAAAGAGTGTTACGCGTTTCGAATCATCCTTGGCAACGGAGACGGCGAACTCCGCCGGAGTTTCCGAACAAAAAGAAACGGCGGCGAAGCTTCTGGAGACAATCGGTGAAATGAAGAGAATAGAAAGAGGGGAAAAGGGGGAGGCACGCAGATAAGGAAGACGAAGTATCGGCATTCCCGCGCACTCCTCAGGTCTAAGCTTCTCTCCCAATAACAAAAGCTCTTTAGCTTCTCTGTTAAACCTTCCGTTCGGAATTTTATTTTAGATTTGTTTTATTACGTTTTTCGGTCAACATATATAATTCAATTAAAACAGTTTAGAAATCTAAACTATAAATATAAAACTTACATATAACTAATATCGTATGGATATTGTCTAGTCCTACATGTTAAATTACGAAGAATGTGAAAAAGGAAGAACGAGGAAAACAAATCTTTGATCCCGTGAATTCATCTAAATAGGTCGAAAAAGTTGGTCAATCTGCCGATATAGTTGTTATCTTCACCAACTCGGAGCATTTGATTGTGAAAATTATGCTCGTCCGTCATTGTTTGATCATGCAGGCTATGGCCTAAATAAGTGTTTCTAATTCAAAATGCAAAAAAAAAAAACTTTTATAAATATTTTTAACTCACAAGATATGGTTTTCCACATCGTCTTGAGAACAATACCAATCTAAACCTGTAAATATATATGTCTCTTTTCATCATCGACAATAATAATAGTGAGGTCAATGAAGAGATGATGATTGTATTTAGATCTAAGGACTGTTCTTTGATCTGGACTAATTCTCAAGTTATAGCTTAACTCTCCGCTATCGTGAGAACCTCTTGCGGATCTGTATCCAAATTTTTAAAGATTTTATCATTATATGCTTTTCGAATGTACCAAATGATCCATGAGAATATGTGATCCTAATAAGACTAAAAAATCTCAAAAATAGAGAATCCAGACTTTAAAAAATCGAGGGTCCAGGAAAAAGATTCACTGCCGATGGTATTTTTGATAGGGCCCAAGTTTGCATCGTTGGGGACATTCAAAATGAGCATGATTAATTGTCTCTTCCTCCGCCCACAACGTACACATTGGAATCACAGTTAATTCCTCTATTCCTCAGGTTCGATGTGGGCGAGACACATCCTGTTAAAAACTTGCCATATAAAATGTCTTATCTTTGGATGAACCTTTAGCTTCGAGATATGAGCTAGGAGCGGTCGAATGTCTGGGTCGTAGACCAGTATAAGGATTTCATATGAAAGTTCATTATGGGTGGTCCAATATCCTGATTTGACCATATATTTACCAAATTTTGTGAAGTGCCACCCTAGCGAATATGCCTTAAAAATTCTACTAACGGGTATCCTCTAAATAATCAAAATATCCATGGAATCGATGATTGCGTTAATCAATTCCATATTCTAAAATTTAGTCATTTGATCAATTAAACAATTGACCGTCATAGTGGAATAATAATTATATCTTTTGCATCGTGCTGGTCTGAGGAAAATTGTTGGTATGCAGGGATAATTCCAAACATATATTATAACCAACTCTTTTACTCAATTTTGTTTTTAACCAGATGTCTAGTCGAAATTATACTTCTTCATCCATAAAAAGGGGAAGATACCTTAATTGAGTCTATCAGATTGTTTTTCCTGTAGTATCGATCTTTGAAAACCTTGGCGAAGAGTGAATTCGGAAATTCTATTAATCGTCAGAGTTATTTTGCCAATAATACCATGTTGAACTCGTCAATGGTGGTCATGAACCAATTCTCACTTCCGATTTGGTCCGACACATCTTTTTATGGCAACCAATATAAATCTTTTTGTTGGCTATAGAAACTTCACCAAAACCTCACCACTGTACTTGTAAGACTCATGGTGATTGTTAACAGTGAACCTCGCCACTGCACTTGTAAGACTCCTAGTCCAACAACGAACTATCGACTTCATAACCGTTTGATAATAGATCCAACAATGCCATTCAAATACATATCAGACAATATCCATTTTATTTGCCATCTTACATATAATGCAAGATGTCTGATATGTCAGCTTCGTTTGGAGAGCCAAGACATGTACGCCAAAAAACAAGTTAGAAGAGTAAAATTGTCAATTTTCTTTTCTCTCCGTTAGTCACCTAATTTCATTCTACATTTTGTCCATCAAACCTAATTATTCCACCAATTAACCATTTATTTTAACACATATTATTATGTTTTAAATATATTTTTTCTATGGATATTTCATTTGACTACTTGATATATAACAAAGAATTCCTTAAAATACAAGTAAAATATGTTTTTATTCCAAATATACTATCACTTAGTTTTTTTTCCCAAAATATCACTAAAAATTTTGTTTTTCCAAAAATACAACACACTAAAAATGAATTTTAAGGATTTATAATTTAAATTTTTGGGTTTGGTTTTTCCAAACCATATGGCACTTTCATATGGATTTAGTTTTTAGGGGTTAGAAAAGTTTTTAACGTTTATGGTTTAGTTTTAATTTTGTGATATTTTTGGAAAACCAAAAAATTTAGTGGTATTTTTGAAAAAAAAAAAATTAAATAATAGTATATTTAGAACAAAAATTTATTTTGTAGTATTTTTGAGAATTGTCCGTATATAATTCCTGTCAAACTACAACATGTTATAAAAGAATTATTATTTATCGTGAAAGATAAATATAAAGACGAAAAATATTATACCCGGTGAATAACGGGATATCGAAAAATGAGAGAAGAAGAGAGATTGTTTTAGAGAGAATGAAGAGAATGATTTTCTTCTTTGATTGAAGTTTTTGTAGTGTATTACATGAACAATTCTTGTTCCTTTTATAGGCAAATTAGTATAGTGGATGGGGTTGGTGAATGGTCTCCACACAAAGTTTAGTGGATGTATTTGGTGAAAATACATTTTTACAACACTCCCCCTTGGAGACCAGTGTCACTAGCACCTTTGCTTAACGTCTTTGTTGCCTCGTTAAAAACCTTTCCAGGAAAACCCAGTGGGAAAAACCATAGCAAGGTAAAAAGAGTACAACCACGCAAGCTCCCCCTCGAATGATCAGGTGTCATCTTGTAAGTTTCGTTGATGACGCATTCCAATGTTATGGACATGTTTCCTGAACATTGTGGTAGGTAGTGACTTTGTGAAGAGATCAGCAGCATTGTCACATGATCTGATATATTTGACTTCAATGACTTTAGTATTCTCAAGTTCCTGGGTGTATGAGAAATACTTCGGAGGGATATGTTTGGTTCTATCACTTTTGATATATCCTTCCTTCGTCTGAGCGACACATGCAGCATTGTCTTCATATAAGATAGTTGGCTCTGTGTTTACTTTGATCCCGCTGCTCGATCGGATGTGTTGGCTTATTGATCTCAGCCATACACATTCTCTACTTGCTTCATGGAGCGCAATTATTTCAGCATGGTTTGAAGAAGTTGCCACAAGCGTCTGCTTCTGAGAACGCCAAGAAATAGCAGTACCTCCGATCGTAAAAACGTATCCAGTTTGTGATCGGGCTTTATGTGGATCTGACAAATATCCTGCATCTGCAAAGCCAATCATTTGACCGTTTGAATTTTTAAGATAAAACAAACCTAAATCAGTAGTCCCTTGAAGGTAGCGGAAGATATGTTTAATCCCATTCCAATGCCTTCACGTAGGGGATGAACTGAATCTGGCCAACAAATTAACGGCAAATGATATATCAGGCCTAGTACAATTTGTAAGATACATAAGTGCTCCAATGGCACTCAGGTATGGTACTTCAGGACCAAGTATTTCTTCATTTTCCTCATGTGGTCGAAATGGATCATTCTCAATTATGAGTGATCTAACAATCATAGGAGTACTTAGAGGATTTGCCTTATCCATGTTGAATCGTTTTAGTACTCTTTTGGTATATGTGGATTGGTGCACAAATATACCCTTTTGAGAATGCTCAATTTGTAGACCAAGACAATACTTTGTCTGTCCGAGATCTTTCATCTCAAATTCTCCTTTTAAATAATTTGAGGCTTTTTGTATCTCCCCTTGAGTTCCTATTATGTTAAGATCATCAACATACACCGCGATAATCACAAATCCGGATGTTGTTTTCTTGGTAAAAACACATGGGCATATAGGATCATTTACATATCCTTCTTTTGTTAAATGCTCACTAAGACGATTGTACCACATACGTCCAGATTGCTTTAACCCATATAATGATCTTTGCAATTTTATTGCACATAACTCTTTAGGTTTGGAATTTAATGCCTCAGGCATTTTAAACCCATCTGGAACTCTCATATAGATATCAGAATCTAATGATCCATATAAATATGCTGTAACGACATCCATGAGACGCATCTCTAGATTTTCGTTAGCCGCTAGACTCATTAAGAATCTAAACGTGATTGCATCCATCACAGGGGAATATGTTTCCTCATAATCAATCCCGGGTCTTTGAGAAAATCCTTGAGCCACAAGGCGAGCTTTATATCTCATAATCTCATTTTTCTCATTTCGTTTTCGAGTGAAGACCCATTTGTATCCAACCGGTTTCACATCTCTGGGTGTGAATGTAATAGGTCCGAATACATTTCGTTTGTCAAGCAAATCAAGTTCGACTTGTATTGCATCTTTCCATTTCATCCAGTCATGTCTGTTTTGACATTCATATACAGACTTTGGTTCTGGATCTTCGTTTTCCTCATTTATTTCTTTTGACACAAGATATGAGAAAACGTCATCAACTATATTCATTTCATTGCGATTCCATATCTTTCCATTATGAATGTAGTTTATAGAAATCTCATGATTTCCTTCTTGATGCTCTGAATCGTCGTTAGACTTATGATTCGTTTCTTCCAAAATACTTTCACTGATTTTGGGATCATTATGCTTTTCAGCTTCCTTTCGTTTTCTAGGATTTTTATCCTTAGAACCGACAGGTCTACCACGCTTCAAGCGTGTTCTAGACTCACGTGTATTATCTGCTCTTTCACGCTCATTTGGTATCTCAATACGAGCAGGAGCATTTGCAGCCGGTATATGTGATTTAATTACCGTTTTGGTATCTGCAAATGCATCAGGTAGCTAGTTTGCAATACTCTGCAAATGCATAATTCGCCGAACTTCTAGTTCTGACTGTTTGGTAGGAGGATCAAGGTGTAATAGAGACGTTACACGCCATTCTATATCCTTTCCTACTTGTTTATTTTCTCCCCCTAGAACCGGAAATACTTTCTCATCGAAATGACAATCGGCAAATCGTGCCGTAAAGACGTCACCAGTCTGTGGTTCTAGGTATCGTATGATTGATGGAGAATCACAACCAACATATATCCCCAATCTTCTTTGTGGTCCCATCTTTGTACGTTGTGGTGGTGCTATAGGCACATATACCGCACAACCAAAAATTCTTAGATGGGATATATTCGGTTCTCGACCGAAAGCTAACTGTAATGGGGAATATTTATGATATGCACTTGGTCTTATCCGAATGAGTGCTTCTGCATGTAATATTGCATGTCCCCATACAGATGTTGGAAGTTTTGATCTCATGATCAATGGTCTTGCAATTAATTGCAGACGTTTAATTAATGATTCAGCCAAACCATTTTGTGTATGAACATGAGCTACCAGATGTTCAACATCAATTCCCGTTACCATACAATAATCATTGAAGGCTTGGGATGTGAATTCACCAGCGTTGTCTAATCTAACTCTCTTAATCAGATAATCAGAGAACTGAGCTCTTAGTTTTATTATCTGAGTTAGAAATCTCGCAAATGCCATATTTCGAGATGATAATAGACAAACGTGCGACCATCTACTAGATGCGTCAATTAATACCATAAAATAGTGGAATGGTCCACATGATGGATGTATTGGTCCACAAAAATCGCCTTGAATTCGTTCAAGGAACTTTGGTGATTCTTTATCAATTTTGGTTGGCGATGGCCTTATGATCATTTTTCCAAGAGAACATGCAGCACATGTCATATTATTCACTTGATATATCTCTTGGATTTTGAGTGAATGACCATGTGAGTTCTCAATGATATTTCGCATCATTGTGGTGCCTGGGTGACCAAGGCGATCATGCCATAGTGTGAAATCTTCTGGATTTCTTTTAATCACTAGATGCGATTCGATTGCACTTATATGAGTATAATGCAATCCTGAAGGAAGTTTTGGAAATTTTTCCAGTATAAGCCTTTTTCCGGATTTATCGGAAGTTATATACATATACTTTTTTCCATCCTCAGTTGCAGACTGAGTGTCATATCCTTGAAGGTATATGTCTTTGAAACTCAACAAATTCCTTTTAGAATTTGGAGAATATAAGGCATTATTTATGGAAAACTTGGTTCCATTAGGCAACATGAAGTTGGCTTTACCACTTCCTTTAACCAGGTCTGTAGGACCTAATATTGTATTGACAATAATGTTTGTCTGCCTTAAATTAGAGAAATATCTCTTGTCCTTCAGAATAGTGTGCGTTGTTCCACTATCTGGTATACAAATTTCTCGAAACATTTCCTTGGATATTGTTTCATCCATTTCTGTAATCAACAAAATATAAGATAATAGAAGGTAAATTTTATTTATTAGAAAGATAATTATATATTATGGAAAAATTACAATGTTCGATGAAAAACAGAAATACTTAGTTTTTATTTATGGCATAACTGGAGACTTATTTATGAGTCTCATTACAAGCATTTTTCAGTTATCCGCTAGAGCGGTCTCATCGAAGTCATTCGCAAAGTCGGGAGAATCGAGGTACGATGTACCCTCAAAGTGTTCCGTGAGGTTCACTTCTTTCCCTTTTCCTTTGATAGACTCTTGGTATAGCTTGCAGAGATGCTCGGGAGTTCGACACACATTGGACCAATGTCCTTTGGATCCGCATCTATAGCAGATGCTATCATGCTTATGTGCGGTAGTCTCTTTTCCTTTTGGGTTTTGTTCAGAACGAACCCATTTAAAAGACTTTCTCCCTCGTGGACTGAAATTTCTCCCACGTCCGTGATTGAATCCGCGGCCACGACCCCGATAGGTTTGACTTCCCCTCTCTGGATTTTTCATATCCATTGCATTCACTTCTGGGAATGCTTTGGCTCCCGTAGGCCGAGAGTTGTGATTTTTTATGAGAAGATCATTATTCTTCTCTGCGATTACGAGTGTTACAATTAATTCAGAGAACCTCGTGTATCCGCAATTTCTATACATTGCTTGCAGGACACTGTGTTCTCTGTGGAATGTGAGGTATGTCTTCTCGAGCATTTCTGCTTCGGAGACAGGTTTACCACAAAATTTTAATTGTGATACAATCCTCAACATTGCGGAGTTATAATCCTCCACTTTCTTAAAATCCTGAAATCTCAGGTTTTTCCACTCTTCCATCGGATGGGGAAGATTTATTTGTTTTTGGTTATCAAACCTTTCTTTAAGAGCTTTCCAAAGCTCTGCAGGGTTTTTTTATGTGCGCATAGTCATGCGTCACATTTTCATCCAAATGTTTCCGCAGAAATATTATTGCCTTTGCCTTAGCTTGGGCGGATGAATTATTTTCCTCTTGGATGGTTTCGGACAAGGTTGCCGATTCCAAATAGAGTTCAACGTCCGTTGTCCACGCTATATAATTAGCTCCAGTAATTTTGAGAGCTGGGAACTTAAGCTTCTCAACATTGGCCATTTGATTTCTAAAAACAAAATCGTAAAATATTATTAGAAACATAATATGATTTTATTTTAGAATGAACCGTTTACATTAATAATGACAACAATTACAGAAAGTATTATTGCATAAAATAGTAAACAAATATTTATGATAAATTCTTCGCGAGTAAATTCTTCAACGAAGAGACCATAAATACAACTAAAAATTACACCAATAATAAAAATTAAAAACCATCGAAACATTTTTCTTACAAAATGAAAACTAGAATGATTTTTGTAAAAATGTTTGGGAGGAGATAAAATGTTTTGAGTGATTTGAAAATGTGAAATATAAGTGTATTTATAGATTGAAAATTACTATTCATAGCCGTTGGAAAAGTTTTAAAATTTGAAAAAAAAATCTTTGTGACCGTTGTGAATAACGGTATAAAAAGAAAAATAATCCGAAAATATTCAATAATCAATCAGATAAAATTTACGAAATCAGATAAAATATTTATATACAGGTGATTAAATATCCCGGTATAATAACCATAATATAAACAAATATTTAATGGTAATATTATGGTGACGGAGTCATCCACATAGAAACAGTAAATAAATCATTAAAACAATAAATGAATTATTAGGCGGCAAGCCGACCATTAACAGAAATAAATAATTGAAGCAGTAAATAAATTATTAGGCGGCAAGCCGACCATTAACAAAAATAAATAAATAATTATGGTGCATGGAGCAACCATTGTAAAATCAATTAATACGGAGGCAACAATCCGTCCACCGAAATAAAAGAAGAATAACGGTGCGTTAAGCAACCACTGTAAAATAGTATATCATTATAGAGGCGATAATCCGCGCACTATAGGATATTATACGTATACATATAAAAATTGAAATTATAGAGTGATCGTGCTGATAACGTGTTATAAAAGAATTATTATTTATCGTGAAAGATAAATATAAAGACGAAAAATATTATACCCGGTGAATAACGGGATATCGAAAAATAAGAGAAGAAGAGAGATTGTTTTAAAGAGAATGATTTTCTTCTTTGATTGAAGTTTTTGTAGTGTATTACATGAACAATTCTTGTTCCTTTTATAGGCAAATTAGTATAGTGGATGGGATTGATGAATAGTCTCCACACAAAATTTAGTGGATGTATTTGGTGAAAATACATTTTTACAACACAACATATTTTGTTCTCATTTTTCAAAAAATTATTGTAGATGGACCAGCCCGATTAAATTTTAGGACTGGACCTGATCACTATTTAGTTAAACCATAAAAATCCGGACTTAATTTAGACCATCCCACATTAATCCAGACCGTAATAGACCAGACCCGATAACTAGTCCAAACAAAATCCAGTTTAGTCCTAAAATTATTCTGTTAGACAACGAAACAAAATCCAACCTGTTCGAACTGTTCACTTGTACACACATTCCATAGGAAAGAGTGAAAAAGAGTTAAAATTTAGATGTGTCTGGATTTTGACATTTTTCAAATGTCATCATTACATAAAGGCTTCCTTCCTCTTAATCTTGGTCCTCAAACCTTATCGTCATGGAACCACCACCTCGTCTCCTTAGGAGACCTCCCATTCTTACAGTTCTTCACGTAACGGTCATTATCCGCAGGACGTTGCTGCAACAAGGCGGAAACACACAATACTGAGCTCATAATTCACAGGTTTTGGGTGGCTAAGTAAATTAGGAAAAATAAAATCAAAGGAAACCTTTGCAGGCGAACTCGATAGCATCGAGAGAATGCTTATGCAGACTGAGCTCACCGTCATTGCTGGTGACCATGAGTCATATAGAATATCTGCCAAACCAACCACACAGCTTTATACATTCTCCAAAGGAATCACTATTCTCCAGATTGGAGTGTTAAGTCATTTCTGGTCGGAAAGTTGCATAATTTAAGATTGGGTAAGAGCCTTCAAGGATTTTGATTAGACGTAAGAGAACAGATACATGAGCTACTATGAACAAAATAACGAATTTAAAGAGAGCAGCATATTTTATCGTTTCGGAGGCTACTATGAATTGATGATCTTCCAACAAGATTATGATATTGCTACAGAATCCAGCCTACAATCTACTACAGACAATTCTTCCGCGATTGAACATATGCTAGATGTTTAAGCAAAAACCAACATGGAGGGCTGCTACAACTCTAGGGAACTCTATCCCAAACATTATCAGACATACCGTGAACAAGGATCTAACGCGCAAGGTATACAATAAAAACATTTTTGGGTCGTACCCAAAGCAATCAAAAAGATTTCTAATACCACAAGATACACTTGAGCAACAACTTTGGGTGATAACAGATATCAATGATCCCCAAAATATCTTCAAACTCAGCAATTTTTCACCTTCTTGTTTTGCCAGAAGCGTTATGACATGTACAGATTATTCGAATTCTACACTACATATCATAAAACTAACTAGACACATCATTACACATTAGCAGCAAGAAAAATTATGCAACTTGGGTTAACAGAAGTAAGATAAACCACTTAATGTGATCAAAACAAAATATAAGCATATGCAGACAATAAATGATACTCCAAGAGATAGCAATACCTAAACAAATATGTCCATTGCTGTAAATATGTGGATGTGACGGTGCCGGAGGAACAAAAACTACCTGCTCAACAACAAGGAAAATGAGTGACACTCCTCCACAGCAAGCATTGGAAGAGAAAACCCAAAAGTGTAAACACTTGATTGACGTGAAAACATGAAATATCAATAACAAAGTATCACCACCATAATATCTCTCTACACAACCAGACACGAGAGATTTTTAAGACAAGAGAACGAAGAGAAAGACAAGAACATAAGATTCTTTTCCGTACATCCACCAATGACCAATATGAGGCCTTAATTAACCATATCTTCAGACAAGTTAGAACTAAGAACATTTCAGATACAGACAGACTTTCACCATCAAAACAAAAAGACACGATTGGATTCGCGATTCAGAGGAAATACAAATCATAAAAAAAGAAAAACCTAGAGAATTGAGATAACTTGCCTGCGGCGCTTCCATAGGGTAATGTTCGGGAAAATCAACCTGAAGCTGGTAAGTCTCGTTCGCGTAGAGCGTCCCCGGAGCTCCGGTGACATCGATTGTCCATCTTAGATCACACACACAAAAATAGAGTCGATCGAGATTACAGAAAAAAAAAAAAGAAGAAAATTTCCAAAAGAGAGAGATTTGGGTTTATACTTTTGGAGATTATCAGTAACTTTGTGCCTAAATCCAGTGGGGGGATTTAATTGCCACTCAGAAAGCTCCTTCTGCAACCTATTGCACGCGATCTTGCTTAAAGCCTACGCATGAAGACAATTTCAGGATTATAAAATTAATCAAAATTATTACAATAGAGAGAGAGAGAGAGACACAAATTCGACGAGGAATCAAAGACATGCGAGAGAGACCCTGCGTGAAGGAGCGGAAGAGCTGGTCATGGCGGAGAGAGACGGAGAGAGGGAGAGAGGGAGAGACGGTCTGCTGTCTGGGCTCCTTTACTCTTTTTTTTTTCTTTTCTTTTTGGTATAGGCTCCTTTACTCTTCTTTACATTTAAATATAACCGTATCTTTTTTTACATTTCTTCGTCAAAAATATTATATTAAAATAACAATAATAATCTTTTTTTTTTCATCTAAACATTTTATATTATAAATCTTGAATTTTATAAAACCGGCAAAAGCGGAGACAGAACCAGCGATTACATAGAAAATCCGGAACCAAAAACCTCAAAACGAGGAACCGAAACAGAGAAAACAATCCTCGTGGAAACTAAAGGAAACAACAAACATAACTAAAACTTTGGAACAAAAGACTAGGGTTAAGTTCAATCCATATACGAATTAAGTTATAACAGTGTCCGAATGCCCTTCCAGTCGAAGTCAGGCTAAATTTCCGAGGAAAATCCAAACAAACGTAAACTGCTAATACATCTCGATGAAATCAGTTTTTATATTCCTTAAGTCTATGCTTCGGTATAAACTAATGCTAATTAAGTAAAGTTTGAAAAAAATTACACTTTAACAATTATTAGATTGCAAACATATGTAATATAAAGTAAAATATTATGTAAGATACAAATATTAGATAAGTTAAAGTTTATGAAATTGTAAGTTAAAAGTTTTCACTATTAGATAATATATTTAGTGTAATTAGTAGTTCAAATCTATATAGATACTTAAAACTAATCTATTTAAAATTACCTTTTGATGAATTTCAAAAAAAAAAATCATACTGATTAGTCGCAAATCGGTTGGAAAGTAATGACACTTTTCAGAAAAGTAGTCACAAATTAGTGATATTTTTGTGACATTATTTTTGAGTCACAAAGCTATACTCTAAACCCTAATAATTTAGAACCATATAAGTAGTACACAGTATTAACCAATAAGTCTTTTCCTATTTTATGAAGTATATGCGAAGATTAAACCCTAAACTAATACTAATTAACTAATTTTTGACAAAAATTTAAACTTAAACAAACTTTACCATAGAAAACATATGTAATATATGTTAAGATGTTTTGTAAGATGCAAAGATGTTTCATCAAATCCAAAGTTATAAGTTTTCAAGAAGTATATTGTCTATTTAGTGTAACAACTAGTGAAATCTATGTAGATACTTAAAACTACATATGTTCACAATTTTCTTTTGTTGGTTTTTTCAAAATCACACGGATGAGTTGGTAAATAGAAGCCAATCAGTCACACTTTAATAGCATCGTCGTAAATTAGTTGCTTGTTAGTGGGAATTTAATTACGGTTTTGTGACTATCTGTAAAAATAGGTGAAAAATCTAAAAATCGGTTTTGTGACTAATTTGGGACTACGCTTGCTACTTATAAAAGAGTCGCTAATTCGTCACACTTTACGACTCTTTTGCGATTACCGTTCAAACAAGGCCTTACGAGGTTTAAAGGGAAGAAAAAGGTACAATCTTGTCGTTAATACATGGCTTATATAGACTATTTTCTGGAATTTCTGGTCCCTTTTAGTTGAATCAGTAAGTTATTCACATCCACTAGGGCACTCTTCAGGAAGGGTCCATATTTGGGATATTTGTAAAACTCTTGTGGAGCAGCTCCTCTGGCATGTTTAGAAACAAGAAACCAAAAAAATATGCTTACCAAAACAATTAAAAAAGCTCAAGAATCCGAGAGAGAGAGAGAGTGGTAAAACCTACTTGGTAAGTTAAGTCGATGATTATGGCCCTACGAATGGCAAAAGGGGATGGAATCAGCATCTTGGGAACGCAATTTATGTGTTAACTCTGCCACTTCCCTATGGAGCCCATAAACAACAACGCCATCAGGTTCACGAGCGAACTTCTTCTCCATTTTCTTCACAAATGACCAGAAGTTCTCCTTCACATGTCAACATATATCAAATCAAACAGACATGATAGAACAAGTGTATGACATGATAATATGGTGGTGAATTACTTACCGAAAACTTCTCAAGGGTAGTTTTTGATTCGAGCTCATCAGCAGATCCAATATCATCTCCAAAAAACTGAGCAGAAGAAATGGACTTTGCGTTTGGGAACTTGTTTCGTGCTTCGTCAGATTCTTCGACCTAGTAATAAAAATTATTGTTAGAATATGGATGCTTTGTTGTCTGTTTCCGAGTAATTTCACTAAAACACGCTGCTTACTTGAAAGTTCAAAGATCTGGAGCTTGATATGCTGGGGATGGCACTGTCCTCACCGCTTGACGACTTTTTTGGAGCAACACCGCTTTGTCCTCCAGATTGCAAGTCGTCATTGCACTTAAATTGAGGGGAAAACGATGGACAAGCTGATGATTTGATGTCGCTGATATGTTCTCTCCATCTTGGAAATGGTTCTGCCTATCTCGGATAGAGATGGTACTGAAGAGAAACGGTCCAATTGTTTGTATCAAGCTGATCGTGTATGGGAGCCAGGTGGTTACCAGCTAAACTAGATATTTGGGACTCGCCAGAGAAATATCACAATCATGATGACATGTTGGAGCTAACCTCGAAGCTTCATGGGACAGAGACTGAGAATCATATTGCTCTTCATGAGGATAAGAAGTAATGTCCTACTACAGTCAAGGAATCAAGGCCAAAACAAGTATCACATCAGATTGAAGCATATCCATACCCTCAGGTACCAATTTTTGACTTAGAACCTAGTCGTAGATGTCAGGAGAAATCTCTGGTTTTGGTCAATGATTTGTCATCTGCTCTTGGTAAAATTGATGGGATATCAGTTGAACAAGATAAGTGGAAGCTGTTAGAGGAGTGTTACAATAGTAATATAGTGATAAGGTTGATGCATTGTGTTATTTTGTTGACATAAAAACGTGGCTAGAATTATACTTTTGTTAGTATAAGACTTTGCAGTTGCTGTTCCATTATCATGGTTTAGAGGTGAAAGAGATACAAACCTTTTCAAGCTACATAGAGTCACTTGTTGGATCAAAAATGGTAACATGTGTAGATGCTTATTGAGTAGACCTTTCGAAGATGGAGGTCTTAAGAAGAATTAAGCAGCTTATCTTAAGTGATGTGCAGTTTCACATGAAGGACATACTTGGTTCAAAGAAGAAGCTAAAGTGTGGAAAGTTTTGACACTTCAAGTATGAACACAAAATTGATGCAGACTTTGGGATACAAGATGTGTTTGAGCTGATTCCAGAAGAGCGCACTGTTTGGAAAGATTATCCAAATATTTATGAGAAGTTGAAGTTTCAAACTAAACCAGCAATGGATATCCAAGAGCATAAGGTTGGCATAACAAGGGATGTTGAGTTAGAAACAGCCTTAAAGGCAGAGATACATTCTGAATGCCATTGGAAGACTTTTACAAAGTGTTTGTACGTGATTATATAAGGGTGCTGGAACAGATCAAGGACAGAGATCATTTTGTTGTGCATCACACTTCATTTAAAGCTTCAAGGAAGAGAAAGCTTTGTCAGGATTGGTGGTTTAAGTACAAGCTCAACACATGGTTTAGTGAAGCGCTTCATTCACGGAGGAAGATAGGTGAAATTTGTAATCAAAATCAGCTCCGGGAGATGGACAAGATGGAGCTTTCATGGGCAAATAATGGTCTGTGTACATGGCAGATTTATGATAATGAAAAGAAGAGCTTAGTAACATTGAAGTTAATGCTAAGAAAGGGAAAAACAGTTTGTTAGGTGATGGCAAGGTCTTCTTAGCTTTGGCTATAGATGAATGTGTGGTTAGTAAAGCTGAGGGTTTACTTCAAGAAGATTTAAAGTTTGCAGGTGGTTTGTTCAAAGATCAAGAATGACAAGTTATCTATAAGTGGTATTTAACTCTGTAAGTGTCACAAGCTGCCATGGATTGCACATATACTGATTATGTGACTAATAATGCTATTATAGTAGTCAAAGGAGAGTGTGATCTTCATGAAGAACTCAAGCTACAAATGTCTCTTGATCATCAGCGTTGCTTGTTGGCACAATTAACCTGGCTTGCTGTTAGGGACTTTGGATATTCTATCTCTGGTGCAGGCGAAGCAAAGAAACCTGAAGCCATCCTTGATGAGAAGATGGTTATACAACACAACATCTATGTTTTTAAAGCCCTTGTTCACTGGAAATGATACCCTCCAGAACACATTATTTGGGAGTTTTTCTTAAGCTTTCATTGGCAGGGATACATTCAAAGTTACATTGTTATGCTACTACTCCAATACTTGATTGATCTTGCCAAAATTGTTGTCACCAAAGCTTTTGTCCACTGAAAAGAGCATCCTCCAGACCAAGCTCATGGAATTTCACAAAGATTTCATCACCAATCATCAAGTCTTTCATCCTTGAGGACAATGATGTTCTCGACATGAGAGTATTGTTATAGGAAATTATATTATTCACTCGGTTTAATCAATTTTGGTTTAGTTACCCGGCTTAATCTCTTTTTCCCTATCGTGACTTTATATGTAAGGCTTTTGGCCATTCTCTAAAAATAATCAATCTGAACAATATTTTATCCTCTCTCTCTCTTACTATGATCATCTTCTTCCAATCCATCGATTCAGTCCCTTCGAGGTGGGTTTCTTATCTCCATACCATCTTCTAGGTCTGATTCGCCTTTCTTAGGATTCATCAGACTTTTCTTAGGATTCATATAGTGAATCGGATTTATCCCTAAAATCGGTTCCCGTAACACAAGACCACCAATGTTTCTGGTTCGGATACGTTTCTTAAACTCTTCCTTGAAAGCATAAGAAGAAGATGCTTATGGTGTAGCAACTTGTTTAGCAAGAATCTGCCTATATAAAGCAGCAGCTCTTGAAGTGTACTTAGCCGCCGCGATTTTGCCATCGTCCGTCCATCCATGTTGCTTGAAGAAAACCTGAGCGCGTTAGTTTCCACCAAACATGATTGCCCTGAGCTGCTCAGGGCTCCATGAGTCTAAATTTGTCGATCTAGGTCCAGAAGAAAACGTAATTGAATCAGCGAATTTTGTATAAATCTACGCTACACTTTCAGACCGGATTAAGAGTATACCTGACAAAGCTGATATGAACACCAAAACTTCGATGAGTAGCAGAACAATCGATGCAGAGAAAAACTCTGTATGTAATCGATGCCCATGTCGGATTCTTCGCACTACAATCGAAGCATACCTGCAAAACCAATCGACATAAAAAAATCCCAATCGAACAACTCCCAGGTCTGCAACGATACAATCGAATAGACAAAAATATGAAATCCATACCTTGTTCTCAGGTTTTGCTTTCAGTTTTCTAAAAACAAAATTTTTGTCGGTAAGATTCTCAGAAGCAGCCATCGAAGACGAAATTTAGGGCTTGGAAACGATTTTGATCGTAGGGGTGTGAAAGAAAGCTCAACCGAACCGAAAACAAAACATCTGGTTTGGAAATTCTGATTAAAGATTGGTTTGGTTTTATGGTTGATAGTTTGGTTTTTCTTCTTTTGGTTTGGATTCGGTTAGGTCATTAAAATGCCCATCCATTAATTAATAGTTTGTTTAGGAGGTGTTATTCAATGATGGATTTTAATAGAGTTTAAATCTAAGCAGAATCCACTGTTTTTCATTTAATGATTCTAATTTTTTTTTTTAATCTGGTGTTATTAGATATGATATTTTTAAATTATGTCTTAAAGATTTTAAAATCTTGTGTTATTCAATAAATATTTTAAATCCATCATTAAAATCCAGTGCTATTCAACATTAAAAGATTTTGAAAATCTTTGTTTTTAATTGATTTGAAATGACTTGTAGAAGGAGTTTAATGAACAAAATAGTAGATATAAAATCAAAGGCATACTGCAGAGATTTTAGAATCCACTCACATAGACTCCATCAAAATTTAAAATTTTGAAGATTATAAGACTTATAGAATTGACTTTAAATCATTGATTGAATAACATCCCCTTAGTTTTTTTTCTTCTTTCCATTTTCAATCATATATGGGATTGTTTTAATTTGCTAGTCCTTTTCTGGATAAAAGTCTTATTGATTCTCTGTTTCTCCATCACTGATGTTCTCATTGACGTTAATCCAAGCGAATCTCCGGATTTCAGAGATTCCGGTAACACAATCCTTCAAATCATCATTAACGTTAATCCAATCGAATCTGAATTTCAGAGATTTCGGTAACACAATCCTTCAAATCATCGACGATATTGAGCATCAATGATTCAAGACAAAAGCGAGATAATGAACATAGGCACAGAAGATTATTTGGGTTTCGACTCATCTCTGGAAAAATATCATCTTTCGATTTGGGTTTTGATAAATCAATCAGATTAAAGAATTTGAATCATGATGAGAGCGAACGAGTGGATTACGCTTTACTCTCGGAGTGGCTACAGTCTTCAACTAGTACGCGATAGATTAAAAGGATTCCTGAAGGACGATCTATTGAGTCTATAACACGTAACAAATGTGATATACTAATTGGTTCCAAAAGATAAAGAAAATCCTCAAAAAGAAAAAGAAGCAAATAATTATTGAAAAGATGATTAAACTCCTAGAGATGAACAAAGAGACCGTTGACATGGTTAATAATGAAATCAGGTACCTGAATGAAATAAGTGAGAATGATAAAGAGATCTTGATTAACCATGTCATTACAGGGAAATGATGGAACCAAAGATAAAACAAGTGTCGACCATAAATGATAGCGCATGGTATAATTAATGAGATCATGAATCTCCGCTCTGTGGATGAGCACATAGAGAATAATTATTGGCCAATAAGTAAAAAAAGAGGTAATCAAGTTTGTATTAAACTCGTTTGAAGAACGAGAAGTTTTTGGACCAGCAGTCCAAACATCAAAACGACTTGAATTGCGCCTCATGGGAAAATCACTAAAGGATTTGATCCCTGAAAGATTTATGATATCATAACTATGTTCCCGGGAACTCTACCTATTCGATCGAAATGAGAAAAATATGTTGCATGGAGTATAATCATGAAAATAAGGTTAACCAATATACTCATGCATATTTATCAAAAGAGAATGGATCAAAGAGATCCTTAATGTGAAACATTATCGAAACTCTTGAAGAGTTATCGAAAGTATTATAAAAATATTTTTGGAATTAAGGACCTTGGAAGGACAACATTGTCCTCATGCATTCCAAAATTGAACATCTAGTGAAAAGATATTATCTGGAAAAATCCTAGCAGGATTTACATAAAACTCCCATTTTAAGCACTTCTAAAGGAAATACTATTTGGTCCTGAAGTACCAAATTTTTAAAAGTTATGTGAGCAATTTCTGGTGATATACCTCACGTATAAAAGATATGGAGGTATACAATGTGCTTTTGTACGATAAGAAAGAAAGCCAAGATAACATGAGAAGAGCATGAATAACTCAATATGTCACAATTTGAGATAAAGGACGGAGATATATGTCTGGCAAACAGCGCGACAACGCACACAATACTTAAAGATAAAAAAATATTTCTCCGATCTCAAGCTAAAAGACTCCGCTAAAAGCGTGAGTACTATATCTGGGAATGCAAAGATTATTATAGGCTCTGGAAGAGTTAAATTTTTAATGCTGAGGGGAACAAAATTTTGAAATAAATGATGTATTATATTCCTCCGATTCATACAGAAACTTGTTAAGTTTCAAGGATATACAAAGAAATGGGTATAATATCGAAAGTATGAGTAAGAATGGCTTTGAATGTCTTTGCATTACATCAGAGAGGAAGCATACATTTGAAAAGTTACCAATGATGCCCTCTAGATTATATTGTAAAAAATAAATATTATGCAAAATTCTAGTGGCCATTGATTCAAAAATCATAAGATTTTTCAATCAAGAGAGTTTTCATGTAATACATGTTCTCAAGGAAAAATCATAACTCAGCCATCACCAGCCAAAGTTAAGAATGAATCTCAAGTATCCTTAGAGAGAATACATGGTGATATATGTGGACCTATCAATCCACCGTACATGTCGTTTCTATATATTTATGGTATTAATTGAATCATCTAGTAGATGGTCACATGTGTATTTGTTGACAACACGAAATATGGCTTTCGCAATATCCATTGCCCAAATAATCAGGTTGAAATCACAATTCCCTGATTATGCCATAAAGAAAGTCAGGCTTGATAACGCTGACGAATTCACTTCACAAGCCTTTAATGACTATTGTATGTCAATGGAGATAGATGTTGAACACCTGGTTCCCATGTTCATACAAAAAATGGCATGGCTGAAAGTTTAATTAAACGGTTGCAATTGATTGCAAGACCATTAATATTGAGAACAAAGCTCCCATTTTTGTATGGGAACATGCTATATTGCATGCAAAGGCATTGATCCAAATAATACCAAGTGCATATCATAAACATTCTCTTTTAGAATTAACATATGTCCAAGAGCCAAATATATCTCATCTTCGTGTTTTTGGGTGTGCGGTCTATGTTCCAATAGTGCCACCGCAAATGGGGTTTTCAACCGGTAACTGGAGATATGTTTACAACATGTTTTGCCGATTATCATTTTGATAAAGTGAATTTCCCGCGTTAAGAGGAGGAATTAAACAAATGCCAAAATATGTTTTTGGGTGTACACCGTATTTGGTATATCTTGATCCCCCTACAAAACAATGCGATGTGGAAGTTCAGAAAATTGTACACTTGAAGAATATGGTAAACCAGTTACCTGATGTGTTCACAGATACGAAAAGAGTGACAAAGTCATATATCCCCGCTGCTAATGCTCCATCAAGGATTAATGTTCCTGAAAAAAATATTGATGGGAGTAGAATAAATGAACGAGGGTGTAATGAAGCGCGGGAGACCAATGGGCTCTAAGGATAAAAATCCCCGAAAGAAAAAAAGATTGGAAGAAAAGGTTATAGAAGAATCGCATAAGGAAAAATGTCATGAAGACATTTGTGAAAAGATTTTAGAAGAACCATATAAAGATATATGTCCATAAGACATATATGAAAAGGTTCCAGAAGAACTATATAAAGAGATTCGTCCATAAGATGAACATGATACAGAAAAATATGAGATTTCTATTAGCTTCATCTAAAGTGGAAAATTATGGGCTGGAAGTGAAATAGATGATACAAATGGAATGTTTTCTTTTTCTGTATCGAAAGAGATCGATCATGAAAATGATGATCCAGACCCAAGGTCCGTGTCATAATGTCAGATAAGGCATGACTAGGAGAAATGACAAATGGCCATGAGAAATGAATTATTCTCCCTCATGATCTTCTATGGGAATGAGATGGATCAATAGACCAATGACCCGAGAGATTATATGACGATCATACGATTTTATTCACTAAGGCCCTGGTCATAAAATCTCCCAAAAGAAGAGATATATATGATCGGAATGCATCTCCTGAAGATGATGCTTCCAGGAGAAAAAATATGATGATGAGCGTGGCTATACTCTTTTTCCCTTATCATGGTTTTTGTCCGAGTGGATTTTTCCATGACAAGGTTTTTAACGAGGCAGCAAAGACCACGCAAAATATAGACATCCAAGGGGAATATTATAATCCTAATGATAAAGGTCTATCTCTCTTCAAAAATCTATGTCGTACATTTGATGAGATCAAGACAAATGAAGAAAATGACCGGGATGAATTTTCAACGAAATCTATAAAGAGTACAAGATTCATCTTTCCAAGGGAGATTGCACACTTTTTCTTTTGTCATAATTTTTGTCCCAATGGATTTTTCCTTGATAAGTTTTTAACGAGGCAGTCCACATCATATTATTAGTGATGGATAATCAAAAGGGAGTATTATGGATAATGATTATCCATAACATTATTATAATAATTACTTCCTATTGAAGTAATGTTTGCTGACTTTAATGACCGACTATAAGCCACACTTGTTACTATATATATATGTGTAAGTGTTTGTAAAACAAAAATCAATAAGAAGAAGAAATAATGATATAAAATACTTAGCCCACTACTCTCTTGATATACCTTAGATTTTACCGATTTTTAATACGTTTTTAATAGGTTTTTATCGAAGAAAAAATACTTGGTTTTGGCATTTTATGGTTTCTTTTAGTGTTTTTGTAGATCTTAGATTCTTTACAGGAAATTGGAGCAATTTGGACCAAAAAGGATGCAAAACAGCAATTTGAAGAGATGACAGATCCTGAGTGTCGAATGTTTTAAATCAGATGGAGATCTTCCCTCCGATGGATCAAGCTCATATTTTTCCACAAGATATATGGGAGTGTTAGCTTCAATTTGGATATCAGAACTTGAAAATCCATTATTACGATCTCAAGTTATTCCCGATTTACTGAAAACTGGTCGATGAAGGTTCGAGGAGAAGCGCCCAGGTGATGAAGCCTGATCGATCGATCACCCCCTTGGATCGATCGATCGAACATCCGTAACTTTGGCTGGAGAAAAGGATTTGTGAGGCGATCGATCGATCAGCCCCAAGGGATCGATCAATCGCCCTTCCTTAAAAAAAGATTTTCCTTTTTCTCAATCTTATCTCCAAAACCCCAAAGAAAAAGCGCTAACTCGACCCTACCTTATAAAAATCCTCCAGCAGCCACGAAAATACCAAGTCTTCATCATTCTTTTGTATTGTTCTTTTCATACCAAAGCTTTCTAGTTTTTTCTACTTTGTTCGATAAGGGAGAAGATCTCAGCTCTTTGTACTCTTTGAAAAGATTTTCTGAACTCTTTGCTCTTAAATAAATATGATTTATATTGCTTTTTCCTTGGTTTTCATAATTATGTTTGAGTAGTTTCATAGTTGGGTAACAAAGGGTCAATTCAGGAGAAATTCCATGGTTCGATAGATAGGTTTTGATAATTAGAGTGGCATTTTTGATAAATCAGAGTAATCATTCATCTAGATCTAGTTATATTGCAAGTTTCTTTTCTGATCATCTAGAAACTGATCTTAGAACGATTTCTGTTAGAACATCACTTGAGTTATTTTTTTGATCATAATGTTTGATGAGTCTAACCCTTTAGCATGCGAGAGTTGAGTTACTACGTTAGATGAACAATTGAATTTGATAATAATTGCATGCTTATTTATGTTATTGACTGCGAGAATTGTTTAATAATATAGATTTGATATAGATAGTTATCGCTGCGAGAGTATGTTAACTTTAAAATAGTGATTTGAGTTTTATGATGAAAGAAAGATTAATGTCAATTGCCTCTAGAAGTTAATGCCTGAATAACTCGAACTATGAATCCCTGAGAATCTCCTAAAAATCCAACACTTTTCTTTTATTGCTTACATCCGATTTTAATAATTTATTTGCTTACAAAAATCCCATAAAAATCCGTTTTAACTTAGCTTAAATCTTAATTCATATTTTTATTGTGCATTAAAAATCTCTTTGGGATCGATACCTATAGTGCAATAGATTCGCTGTGCACTTACAGCTTAGGATTGTTAGTTTTGAGTAAAACTCTACACACCATCATCTCTCTCGTCCTTTCTCACCAAAGTATATATAGTAATATTATCTCATACACATATAAGTACACAAATACATATATATTATAATATAGTTCATAACACAATCTTATCAAGAACATGTATTTTTTAGTTTTAACAAAAGAATATTTTTAAACTTTGGCTTAGTTAATGTTGGGTTTGTTTAGCACTATTTAAATACCTAAAAAAAATTCAGGTTTTCTATACTTGCTTTTTTCAAAGCTTAAGGCTTCTTACCCCTTTTTATATTGATTTGGTATTTAGTTTTCAACTTAAAATTCTAATAATGATATGATCATGTAAAATTGTGATAAAGTTAATTTTAATGTATTTTGTTTTTGTATATTTTAAATCCACGTATTATGCGGATCATATATATTCGAAATAAGATGAATATTGTTTTTTTCAAATTTTAGTATTTGTGATTTGTTCTATTGTTAACTAATATTGATTTTTAGTTTTTTTTTTTTAATTTCGTAAAATTATGTTTATCCGGATTCTTTTGATAAAATCGAAACTGACAAAAGATCGAACGGATATAAATGATACTTTTTCTAGTTTCCTCATCGATTTTTTAATGATTTGTACCGCATAGATTTATAACACTATTTTGTATCACCAAATCTTATCATAGTGTTGGTTGGTAACGTACTTAGGTGGTCACCCTTTACCTTAACAGTCAAAAGTTTACCAATAGAACCATTCAATAAATAAAAATCTAAAGTTTTGAGATAAATTGGTTTAAGATAATGACTTTTTAATCCATTTGACTTCAATTTATTTCATAGAAAAGCCAAGTAGTGGGCTCGGTCTCTAGACTCTCTACTCACTCAGTCACTCCATATGTCTACTCTAAAACCAAAACGTTCACAAATTTAATCAAATAACTTGACTGATTGGGAGCTAGAGAAAATACTTCCAAATTTGTTGGATCGAATCTTATTAGGTCAGATATCACATTGAAATGCTACAACAAAAAAAACTGTATTAATGACTTTGGGATCCACTTCATTGAATCCCAAGTTCCCAACTACCCTTACATGCTACATTCAATCAATAATGCCGGTCCATTAACAACACTCAAACCTTCTTCTTCATCTTTATCTCTCTTGTCATCACACAAGATTCAGCACAATAGATCTTGGATTGGAAGAAAGAAGATAATATGGAGGAAGAACACAAAAGAGTAATTAAGATAATAGTTTTTGGAGTAATCTTATGGGGTGTAACATTCATCCTCACTCGAAGAATCTTCTCAAAATACTCTTTCAGCTTCAGCAACCGTCTTCTCTCCACAGCTCATGCCACAATTGCTGTCACTTTAGCAACTCTCTCTGTTCAAGATTGGTCTTGCCCAGTTTGTCCCCTTGCTTCTAAACCATCTCCTAAACAGGTTCCTTAATCACATTAATTCTCTCAATTATTAATCTCTTCGTTTCACAAAATATCGGTTTTAGTGATTAATTTGTTTTAAAAATAATTGTTGTTTAAAAATTTCAATGCAAGTTATTTAAACAAAATAAAAAAAGCAATGCATATTTTTTGATGGGAGAATATTGATTTTTCACTAGTCAAAATTATAAAATAGAACATAACAACAAAAGTCAATTTTCTTAGAAGCTATTAGAACATTCAGTTTATTTCTTAATTAGAATGAAAAAATATCGAAACAAAGGTTTTTATTTTCTTTAGACAATATAAAATTTAATTCTAGCCTGAATTTGGTAAATAACAGATTTGTAAGTGAAATTATGAAAATAACAATAGGTAGATGCCTAATCAGGAAAAGAGTACTAAAATAAAATAAATATTTTGATATTTCCGATTTTATCTTTAATGTAACGGTTACGAGATTGATGTTTTTCGTAACATGTTATTCTTTTATGTGGACGTCTAATTTATCAAATGAAAATTCAATAAAATTGATTTCTATACCTGAAATTCTAAACTCTAATATAACATTTAATAAATTAGACATTCATATAAAATAATGTTATGAATAAATGATAAAATCGTCTAAATTCATCCAAAAATTAACCAAAAAATATTTTGCTTGTTCTCGTTACTATATTTTTAATTGTCAATTCAGTTTTTAAGTGCACAAGCCTTTATTGTAACCAAACTGAAATTAAAAACAAACAGATGGAAACGATGGCGTTTTCATTGTCGTACATGATCTACGATCTCATATGTTGCCAGTTCGATCAAGTCATCAGCATTGATAATGCTGTTCATCATTTTGTTAGCATTCTTGGTTTTCTAGCTGGACTCACCTACCAAAAGGTATATAATAATTCCTTTTTTCTCTCTTCTTAATGGTAACTACTAGATTATATAGATATAAATGTTGGATTATTAATTTCTGGTATCATTTGTTGTAAAAGTCTGGATCTGAGATTGTGGCTACACTGTGGGTAGCAGAGATATCGAGTCCTTTTCTCCACCTCAGGGAGATTCTCAAAGAGATTGGATACAGAGACACCAACCTCAATCTAGCCGCCGATGTGAGTCATATATTTACATATATTTGAAATCTATTAATAAAGCTATTAAAATACACACAACAAATAAAAACGACACAAAAATTTAGCTAGGTATGGGTGATGGGTCAATATTTTTCATGCTAATTAGTAGTCTCAGACTACAAACAAAGCATTCTAGATCATATAACTTCTACACAATCATGAGAAAGAATAAAATGAAATAGTTAAAATGTATCAAGTGTGGGTTAAATTTTTGGTTTTTTTAATATTGTTATTTTTATTTTATCGAATTAATGACAGCTTTCAGTCGCACTTGTTAAAAAAATATGGCTAATCCTTGAGATTTCTTAATTATATAAGGTCTTCCTGTAAAACTAAAATCTACTTCTCTGTTTAATATATAAGTCAAATTTATTTTATTTATTATGAAGTTTCTAAAAACTAGGTCTGCGTATTTTGGGTTCGGTAACTCGATTCTATTCAAATTAGCCGAATTTTGTTGGATCAAAATAATAAAAATTATTCATTTGAGTCATAATAATTTATTTAAACGGGTCAAAATATGAGTTAGATGATTATCTTGGATATCCGAATTATCCGTTCGAATGAATAAAAATTTAAAAATTATCTAAAATTCTTTATAATTTCTGAAAATTACCCAACATTTCATAAAATTATCCAAATTTCTCAAAAACTATTAAAATTTTCTAAAACTATACAGAGTTATTAAAAACTTTAAATATTATCAAAATTACATATAATTATCTATTGGAATAACGATTTTAATAACTCGAATTATCCGTTCAGATCGTAATTTTAACTATCCGCATTATCTGACCTGTTTTATTTTAAATACACTTAAATAATATATTTTTAATACCTTTAAATATTATTATCCAGTTTTTACCCCCTATTACCTCGAGCTTTAATTTAGTATGAACATGCCTAGTGCCTACTAAAAAGCTAAGCACCGCCTAGCTTATAATTATATTAATTGATGATGATAGGTGTGTTTTGCTCTTATCTTCACATTGGCGAGAATGGTGTGTGGACCATGTCTCGTTTACGTTAGTCTATCAGCTGATAATCCCATCTTCATCAAGGTATTTTCTTTTCGAACTATCAAGTATCTTAATATTTATGTTTCAAAAAAAAAAAAAAGATATCTTAATATTTTTATAGATTTATGACATCTTTCGTTTTGGTCTTTACATATTTTTATTTCATCAATTTCTCCATTATTTTTCAAACACAACTATAAGAATTTTTATCCGCAGAAAATATATATATATTAGTAATTATGTCGATTAATCTTTTAGTATATCACAATTTTAAGTTAGAATATAATACTGTATTTTTTTGTTAAAAAATATAATATTGTATTGATAAATTATTTTATTTTTTTACAGGCAATGGGATCCGGATTACAGCTTGTGAGCGTATTTTGGTTCTATAAAATCTTTAAGATGATGAGATATAAACTGTTTAAGAAGCCAAAGTCAGGAAAAAAATGTGCCTAGTTAGAGATATATTAAATTTGATTAAATATTTTATTATTTATTTTTTAATCTATAATCATTTATCTATTTTATTATGATACATTAAATCTAAACATTTGAACAAATATATCTCACAAACTTTAGGTGACTTTCATTTACGTATTATGTTGTAGCGCTTTTATGCATTATGTCTGTTTAATTGATTTTAGATGGGTAAATATTTTACAAACTAAAATTTTAGTTTTATAAGGACCATTTAGAAGAACAAAACAAAAAATTTCAGATTCTTGCTACGACATATTAAGACAATATTGTGGATGCAGAATCCGACAAGATTCTATTCCTATAAGAAGAAAGATTTGAGTCGAAACCTTCGGTGAGATTAACAGAAAATCAAAGTAAAAATTGCAAGGGAAGAATGAAATCATATATTTCCTATTCAGAATGGGTTGTGCCATAGATAAAGTAGAGAATTGCTAAGAATACAAATGTTATTAAGTAAAAAAATTATGGTTTTTTTTTCTGTGAATTCTGGTTTGGTTTATCTATTTTTAGCTCGATCGTTTTGGACATCCATTCATAATTTTTTTGGACTCAGATTAAATTCATTCGATCAGTTTTTAGGATTTTCCGTGTCCATCAACTTCCGGGCTAATGTGCTAAATCCGCTGCAAGTTGACTCTACTGACCTTACTCCCGCTTGTTGGTGATATGCTTAGATTTTAATCCCATTGAGTGCACAACATCGCAATACTATAAAAAATATCAAATCCCAGGAGAACAAGTTGCCACAATACAAATATTCGAGAGAAGAGTAGAGTTAAAGACAAAATATGAGTGTGTGTGTATTTGTGAGTCACATAAATTGCAAATAAAAGTAAATAAATACATATTTAAAAAGTGTGAGAATATCATATTAGAAAAGCTTTAGGCATCATGGTTATTACAGAATCATGAACGGTAGAAAATCAAATCATTAAACAGGGAATTGATTAAGAACAGTTCTGAAATTCAAATCACTAAGGTATAATTGGCCTACTCTTACAGTACCAATTACTATGTCAACAACCTAAACTTTTATTTTTCGTTTGATATTTAAAAAGTTAAAAATGCAGTAAATCTAGGTTCGATTTGTTCACAAAATTCCTTAACTCAACTCTCGTTGGTTAAGACGTTTGCTCATCTAGATTAGTTTATGCAATTTAACAACACTTTTGATGAGTAAATTACCTAAGAACAGATGCTAGGTGATTAATCAAACATACAACATTAAGCACAAATCAAGATGAAGAACCCAATAGATTTCCCTATCAAAATAACTTTCAAGTTAGCAACTCATTATATCTCTTTCAATCCCTTAAAACTAACTATGAAACTACTCAGACATGCTTATCAAACACGAAATCATAGATGTAGAAGAAGAGAATTGCATAGACAAAAGAACAACGATTAAAAACAAGGGTCCCAAAAATCTTCTCTATGAAGTACAAAATATGAGATCTTCTCCTCTGAAGCTTCTAAGCAATAAAATGTGTATAAGAGAATAAAATAAGATAGTGTGTCCAAAACATGGTTAAAAAGAGTATATATAGGCATAGATCTTGAGTAGGTCAATTTTGGTCAAGTCCCAAACAAAATAAGAAGTTTTCCTCTTCTGCAAGTGTTATACTGGTCAGATAGGGTTTGGCACAGACCGGTCTAGTTTTTACACTTGCTCATGGAGTGCAGGCCGGGTGCATTCACAAGTGCACATACCAGTCTTGTTGTCCGGCCTAACGTTTGGATGCTAGGCAAGATGCATCCCACTTTGCACAGACCGGTCCTGGACCCTGGAAATCTCCAACATGTATCTTCAAGGCCTTTTGTAAGCGGATCTATTCTGATAAAATCATTAGCTAAATCCGCGGTGATGGAAACTGCGGCTACCCTTTCTGTTTGCATTGCCACGTCATCCCCAAGCCGATGATTTGTCTTCGTGGGTTAAATTTTATATCCCGATAGCCAGTTCTGATCACGTCTTACACGAGTACATGGGTAAGGAATAAAGGTCACCTTCTCGGCTTGAGAGGGTAAAACGTATGGCTCGAACTTGGTGTACCTCCTGGAGCTGTTGACATCTATGACTCTGAAGTGGTTTGGTCTAACTCCAACCCCAATGGTTGAATAATACCACTCAAAATTGAATAGGACGCATTTTTGGTTATACAGCCCAGCATATTGAACTTCTACTATTTCTTTCAATACACCATAGTACTCTGTTTCACCGGGGACATGAATTCCATAATTTATCGTGGCTCTTCATTGAACGTGCTGGAATGTATGAAATGTAAATCCGCAAGTAATACGTGTGTGTGTGCGTGTGGGTGTGTATGCGTATGTGCGTGTGCGTGTGTATATGTGTGTGCGTGTGTGCGTGCGTGTGTGCATGTGTGTGTGTGTGTGTGTGTGTGTGTGCTGCTTCCAATCTTTGAGAAAACATCAAGTACTCCCTCAAGAGGATATATTATTTCACCGCCACCATCGTCGTATCTTCTATGAGTTGTTTTCTATCTCTGAGAAAACATCAAGTACTCCCTCAAGAGGATATATTCTTTCACAGCCACCATCGTCGTATCTTCTATGAGTTATTTTCTTTGTTTTCATGGTGGGGCTAAAGTAGTATCACGAGAAGTTAGAAGTTTCTTCAGTCAACCTTATCCCTCTACCTTTGCAAGGTTTTTTCCTTCATTTTTAGATATTTCATGAATCTTTCGAATAGATACATCCATCAAAACTGGACGGGTTCACCTAGAGCGGCTCCATGAGGTAAATGGACTGGGAGAAGCTTCATCACGTTAAAAAATGAGGGAGTGAATATCTTCTCTAAGTTGCAAAGAACCAGTGGGATATTGGTATCCATCTATTTTATGTCGTCTTTGGTCAATGTTCTAGCGCATAAGTCTCTGAAAAATACTCTGATACCTATAAATGACATGTTAATTAGTGTTTAAAAATACTAAATATTAGACATAAACTACTAAAAAGTCATGTACCTGCAATCGCCTCAACGATAGTTGGTAGGAGCTCCTGGAATACAAAAGACATTAAACGTTCCATGAATACATAACAATCATAGGTCTTCATTCCAGAAAACTTTTGACCTTGCTCCACATACCTTGAAAACGTTAACACGTATCCATCTGGGAACTTCACAACATCCTTGACCCATTAGAATAATGTATTCTTCCCATCCGATGACAACCAAAAACTTTTAATCGGTGCCTTCCCGACCCTCGTAATATGCAACTCGCTCCATGCATATATATCAGCGAGATCCAGCCTTGATTTCAATATATCTTTCGTTTTTCTCCTGCATATTCAATAACGTATTGATAATGTTAACGAAAAAGTCTTTTTCTATGTGTATTACATCTAGATTATCCCGAAATAGATGATTCTTTCAGTACGGCAGTTCTCAAAATATACTATTCTTTTGCCAGTTGTAAAAATCCAAATATCCATCTGGCATATTAGCGAGCGTGTGCCAATTACCTCCCCCCTCACGTTGCGTAGTTTATTGAGCACCGTAGTAATCTAGTTGCTCGTGTACCTGTTCTCCTGAAAGATAAACTGGTAGGAGAATTTTCACAGTTTTGTTCTTCGTGAACAACTTCTTGTTCCTTCGATACAGATGAATTAGTGGTAGAAATCGATGATGACAGTCAAACCAGCAAGATTTTTGTCCCTTCTTAAGTTGAAATGCATTTGTCTCATCTAGACAATAAGGACACGATAATCTTCCGTGTGTTGTTCATCCAGATAACTTTCCATACGTTGGAAAGTCGATTATGGTCCACATAAGCACAACATTCATGTTGAAGTTTCGGTGGTACGAAGCATCGTACGTTCATACACCAACATCCCATAACTCCTGCAAGTCATGGATAAGAGGATGCAAGAACACATCAAGAAACCTTTTGGATGGTTAGGCACAGGAACCAAAAACTGATAAATAAAAATTGTCGTTGCATGCACATATCTAGTGGAATAATGTAAGGCGTAACAATGACTGGCCATAAGGAATATTGCATACCAGACATACCAAACGGACTAAATCCGTCTGTGCAGAGACCCAAATAAACATTCCTAGTTTCCTTAGCAAAGTTCCAATGTAGCGTTTTAAAGTGTTTCCATGCCTTTGCATCTTATCGATAGCTAACAACCCCATTTGCAGTGCAATATTCTGCATGCCATCTCATTGATGCAGTTGTCCTCTTTGATTGGTATAATCGCTCCAACCTCTCCTTGATGGGAAGGTACCACATGCGCTGGTACGGCACCCACGTACGTCCGCATGTCTTCTTATATCTCGGCTTTCCGCAAAATTGACATTCTAGCAGCTTAGTATATCTTTCCAAAAAATCATATTGTTCTCAATGCATACATCAATCATCTGAGACGGTAAAAAAAATCTCGCAACCAATCTCTGTATTTTATAGTGAGACTCTGTCGAATTATTACCCTCCAGTAAATACTCTTTAAATAATGCATCCTATTTATCCATGCAATTTTCAGTCATGTTATTTTCGCTTTTAATTGTCATCATTCTAGATGCCAAAGATAATTTTGACAATCCTTTTCTACAACCTTCGTAAATGGGTTCATTAACAGCGTCTAACATATCATAAAAACTTTTAGCATCAAAGTATGGTTCTTTAGTAGTGTTATCATTAAATGATGTCGTACTTTCATGGAATGCATCAGTTACCATGTCTTGAAACCTATTACCATCATGATTACCATATCCATATGCATTATTCTGACCATGATAATGTTCACTCATAGGTTCATCTTCATTGACATGATAATTCGTATTAGAACTACCAGGAACATTGACAACAAAATCTTTCCCATGCGAAAACCAGAAAATAATTTGGCAGAAACCATCGGGTATATAAGTGCTTCCAAACTATATAAGCTTGCCAATAACGTGTGTTCTCGTACTTAATACAAGAATAGAAAATCATGTTATTGTTATCTTGTGCAAATGGCTTGTTGCTCGCGTGGTGCATGAATTATTCCAGACCTTCCCTAAACTCTTTCGTCAAAGGTGTTAGATCAGAGAAACGAATCACACATTCGTGATATTTTATCCTCTTTACCATTCTTTGTTGTTTCTGAATGGCCAGCTCACTTTTAGATGGTACCCCACCTTTAACCCTTACCTCTTTTCAAATCTCATGCACATAGTCTTTCATCTTATATGTGTAGATATGTGCAAAAACGTCGGAGAGAAAAAGATCAACGCAGTTTTCCAACCACTAGAGATGCAGAGATTGGAAAAACTTGGTGGAGTACTATAATGAGATTCAAGTGCTTGGTCTTTCCTTGGGATTCACAAATCATGGTAAAGTTTTGTCCTATGATGAATCATATCAAAGAAATATTATTTTCCTCCTTTCTATAAATAAAGAAAAGAAACAAATAATACCAAAAAAAAGAAAAGAAAAGAAAAAAATAAATAAGCAAAGGGAACGGAAAACAGTTAAATAAAAGAGTCTAATGGCCAGAAAAAATCCCAAGAAATGCCATGGATCAATTGAGAAGAGCTGAAGCAATTCGCAGTGATTCATGGAGGAAAATCTAAGTCTGGGGGAGTTTGGCATCAAAGTGGTTGGAAACTGTGGACATTAACTGGTCCGTTATCTCTTGCGATTTTGCATCCTCTAGAGCGTCTGGTAATCCTAAAAACTCTTAACCTTACCACTAAATCATCATTTCTAAACTCCTAGCGCTGTCTACACTGAATGATATCTTTTGATGAGAAATTCACACAAAACTTAATGAATGTAGAGAGTCGAATGATTTGAAGTTGAGATTTTTTTTGTAGGTTTGAGATTTATAGTATGGAAAAGGCCTTTGAAAATCATGGTGGGAGTAAGTTGAGAAAGTCTCTGAGTTAATTATGTTTCATGTGGATTACAGGTTGAGATTTCAAGGCTAAGATCCCAAGGATATGTGAGTTCCCGTGTTTTCAAACCTATTTTCTATTCTTGGATCCTTTTGCCTTGAGGAAAAGCAAAATTTAAGTCTGGGGTGTTGATATACTCTATATTTTATGGTTTTTACTATGGTTTTTAATATATTTTCTATGCATTTTATTACGGTTTTATGTCTTTAGAGGTAGTATTTGTAGTTTTAGGGTCTTTACAGGGTAAACCATAAAAAATGATGCAAAATAGATCAAAATAGGTGTAAACCATGCTACATCCATTCACACAAGTCAAAGGAATCATCCAATTCACAAGATATGTATTTTCCCAAGTTGGACAGAACAGAATCACCAGACGTTTACCGTTTGATGAAAGCCTTAACCAACTTTGAATTTGATGAAATTTGGTGACGAGATAGATCTTTGAGTTACCTTTCTTGAAAGGTGGTTTCAAGTCATTTGGAGCTGTGGTTGAAGAGTTTCACCCGATTTACTGAAGAAATATTCGTCTGGCTCGCAAGAGAAGCAAGTGCATGAAGCTGATCTAGGGAAGGGGCCAGTACCGGTCAGAGCTCTCCCTAAGCCTCGTCCTGATACTCTCCTGGCCGGTACTGGACCTGAACGATATTCATGTCCAATAATGCACTGTTCGAAGCAAAATTTCCTTTTTAACCTAAATTAAATCTTAATGGATCCTAGGCCTATATATACTTCTTTTAAGCCTCTTGTTAGATATAAGTCTCCATATTACTCTAAAACAAACAGCAGCCACGTTTTTATCTTAAGTTATTTCATAAATTTGGATTCAAGAGCTTCTAGGGAGAAGATCTCACATTTGTATCTCCATATAAAAAAGATTACTTATACCCTTCTTGTTTCTATTTGAATTTCTATGATTATGTATACTTATTTATCTACTTACTTGTTTTTGTGATAATTTCTGAGTAGTGATATTGTTAGGTTATAGGTATTCAATGAGTTCATGAATTATTAAGTTTTTATTGAATGAATTAGGAAAATCTACAGGTTTCTTCATCTTTACTTGCTCGTAATATTGCATGTTTTTCTGATCAACTATCATCAAACCTTGGGTTAATATACTCTCCAAAAGTTTGTTATATTGCATGAACTAGTATTTGATGAGAAATACATCATAACCTGTGAAAGTTGAGTTATGGGTTATTGTGAACAATTGAATCTTGAACGAATTAATCCATGTTTTCAACTTGTAATAACATGCGAGAGTGGAGTCTATTAGGTTGTTAGAGCATAGTAATCGGAGCCACAAGAGTGGAAATATTATACCTTAGTGATTTGAGTTCTAGAACGGTTCATATAAAATCCCTGAAATTCGATAGATAGTTTATGTTTTATGAATCTCTGCGATTAACCTATTGTCTAACGCTTTTTCCTACTGAATTTTAATCTTAATACTTAGTTTATTTTCGTGCTTTTATTCAATCAAAACCAAAAACCAAATATCTTTGTTTTACCTAGATTTCTTTTTTATAGATTTGTAGTACAACACAAGGTCCCTGTGGATTCGATCCCTTTTGTGCTATTGTGATTTTTTTTACACTTGCAGTTAGTTTAAATGGGTTTAAAACTCTCTACATCAACCTGTTAGTGACATCTTTGGGCCAGCTTGGAGTTATACTGGGGATGGATTGGTTGTCTGCATATCAAGCACATCTGGATTGTGGTAGATGCAGAGTTACGTTTGAGGGAAGAAACAAACTTGCGAAGATTTACCGTGGAATTTGCCAAGTTCTAGAGTATTTCTAGCATCTTTCTTAAGGGTTATAAAATAATTGAAGGATAGGGAAGCGTACTTGATTACTATGACAATAATTCACGGTGATTCAGAAAAACAGCAAGATTTGGAAGATATTCCGGTAGTACAGGAGTATAAGAACGTGTTTAGACCATTGAAAGGATTGCATCCACCTCTAAGTGACCCTTTTACTATTACACTCGAACCAGGTGCAGCTCCCATAGCTAAAGCACCATATGGAAGGGATCCAACTGAGCTTGCAGAATTGAAGAAGCAGTTGGAGGATCTTGTGGAAAAGGGTTTTATTTGACCAACCTCATCACTGTGGGGAGATTTGGTCTAGTTTGTGAAAAAGAAAGATGGAAGTGTGTGATTGTGTGTCGATTATCATGGCATTAATAACCTCACTATCAAGGATAAGTATCTTTTACCAAGAATTGATGAGTTATTGGATCAGGCTATCATCATATTCCTATCTTAGAAAGAGATATTATTAAGAACGCTTTTAGAACTCGGTATAGACATTATAAGTTCATTGTAATGCCATTTAGCCTTACAAATGCACTGGAGGCCTTCATGGGATTGATGAATGAAGTTTTATAGGAATACTCAAACCAGCTTGTAATCATCTTCATCGATGATATGCTCATTTATTCGCAGAATGTTGAAGATTACGAAAGCATTTGAGAAAAGTTCTATAATGCATGAGGAATCAAAAGTTATTTGCTAAGTCTAGTAAGTGTAGCTTTTGGAAAAGAGAGATTGGATTCCTAGGCCATCGTGTTTTGGAACAAGGAGTTTCAGTGGATTAAAAAAGATTGAAGTAGTCCAAGATTGGCTGCGACCAACCAATGCCATGGAAGTAAGGAGTTTCTTAGGCTTATATGGTTCTTATCGAGAGTTTGTTAAGAACTTCTTTACGACAGCCAAGCCTTTAACTCGCTTGACCGAGATAGGAATGGTATTTAATTGGAGTGAAGAGGCAGAGAAAACATTCATCCGATTAAAGGAAGCTTTGACTACTGCACCTATCCTAGTCTTACAAGATCCAAGTTGATAATATACAATGTATATGAATGCATCCCGATTAGGCTTAGCGTGCGTGTTGATGCAAGGCGGAAAGTCATCGCCCATTGATATGCCTTAGATTTTATCGGTTTTTAGTTTATTTTTAGTAGGTTTTTAATGAAAAACTACTTGGTTTTGGTATTTTATGGTTGTTTTTAGTATTTTGTGGATCTTAAAGTCTTTACAGGAAATTAGAGCAAATTGGACCAAAAAAGATGCAAAACAAACAATTTGAAGATAGGACAGATCTTGAGCATAAAATGTTTTGCCTCATATGAGACCTTCCCACCGTTATATCAAGCTCAAATTTTACCAAAAGATAGATGGTAGTGTTAGCTTTGATTCCCATGGTTAGATCTTTAAAATCCAACGGTGCAATCTCAAGATATGTTTGATTTACTGAAGATTGGTCGATCAAGGTTCGAGGAGAAGCAAGCAAAGCACATAAAGTACGATCGATCGATCGGTACCGCTGCTATCGATCGATCATACTCACGTAAATTTGGCTGAAGAAAGGATTTAATGAAACGATTGATCGATCGCCCTAGCCGATCGATCGATCGCACCTAGCCGATCGATCGATCGCACCTCCTAAAAAAGGAAATTTTCTTTTTTCGATTTTTTATCTCCTAATCCCTAAAGTAATAACCCTACATTCGACCCCTACCATATATAAACTCTACATCAGCCACGAAAATACCAATTCTTCATCATTATTTGATAAAATTATCTTCTTCACCAAAGTCTTTTAGGTTTCTTTTATTTTGTTCGATAAGGGAGAATATCTCACCTCTTGTACCTCTATGGGGAAGTTTTCTGAACCCTTTACTCTTAATGAATATGTTTTATATTGCTTTTGCTTTGGTTTGCATGATCATGTATGAGTAGTTTTATTGTTGGGAATAGGGAATTTTCAAAGGGAATATGATGGTTCGATAGATAGGGTTTCATAATTAGAGTGACGCTCTTGATAAGTTAGAGTAGTCCTTCATCTAGATCTGATCTTACTGCATATTCCTTTACTGGTCATCTAGGAATTGATTATAGAACAATTTCGGCTTGCACATCACTTGAGTTATTGTCTTGATCTGATATCTGATGGGTCTAGCGTTTTAACCTGCGAGAGTTGAGTTACTGAGTTAGATGAACAATCGAATTTGATAATAATTGCATGTTTATCTATGTTATTGACTGCGAGAGTTGATTAATATGATAGTTTAGACATAGATGGTTATCGCCGATACTTTGACAATGAGTCCAATCTCATACGCGTTACCACGTATGAGTTTGCGGGAGGGTGTTAGAAGATCTCGAAGATACGAAATCGACTTGAAGATATGGCATCTCTTGTAATCAGGTAATTCCTTTGTATAGTTTAGCAATTTAGTTAAAATATAATTAGATCTAATATTTTGTATATAAGACAAAGCCTTAACATTTTTATCAATGAGAGAAACTATCATACTTCTAAGGTTTCTCCAAATTACGACATTATGAAAATTAGATTAGTTATTTTTACTTAACCCACCATCAAACATTTTCACCACATGGAATCATTCTAAATTTAACAAAAGGCTTGAGCATTTGAATTTTGTTTTCACCAACTAAAGTAATTAATGTGGTACATGGAGTAAATAAATTGTGCTTACCAAATTGATTTCATAAGCCTAGTGTATCAGTTAACTCCAATCAAGCATGCATTTTACGTAATTGATTTTGTTTTTGTTTTTAAATAAGACTATAAACCAAATTGAACTTTATGAACTTAAAATGGTCTTGACTAGTGAATATCATGAAAAAAAAAATGATTGCCAGCTATACGAAGTATAGTCTAGCACATGGCTATACATCCAAACTAAATTAATGTATTAAAATCTACATCAAAAATTGAATTTACATGGTGACATACACAAACAAACATAGATTATGTGACTAACACCATAACCATCATTTTCGGCACTGTTTCGTTGTGCCGCATGACGGAATCCGGTACAGTCTGGTTAGACCCGAATTGACCCATAAAAAATATCCGACCGGTTAGTATTTATAACCGACCCGACCCGACCCAAAGCTCAAGTGAATCGGTCCAGAAATACCCGGAACATAAATTAACCATAGGTATTTTAGTCCTAGGTTGGGTATGTTCGGGTAGTTCGAGTAAATTTTACAATTTTTTCTTTGCTATTTTTGGTTAATTTGGTTAGTTCGGGTCTTTTTAGATATTTTCGGATAGTTCGGATAGAAATAACCAATTTAGTTGTAATTTTTATAGATTTTTTATTATTATTTTTCCGATATTTTGGGTATTTTCAGGTAGTTTGGGTAATAGATAACCGAACCGAACCGAACCGAATGAGAACCGGAATTTTTGGGTAATTGTCGGTTTTCATAATTAAAAACTGAATCGACCCGGAACCAATTAGAACCGAACCAAAACTGTTTCGGTACCTATATGGATCCTAAACTCCTCTACTCGAAAGATCCGGATCCGAAACCGAACCGAATATCCGAATGTCCAGGCCTAGGGTCGAATATGTTTTATTTGGTTAAGAATTGGGACGGATCTGGGCCGATTCACTTGAGCTTTGGGTCGGATCAGTTATAAGTACTAACCGGATCAGATATTTTTTATGAGTCAATTCGGATCTAACCGGATGGTACCGGATTCCGTCGTGCGGTACACCGGAACAGTGCCGAAAATGATGGTTATGGTGTTAGTCACATAACCTATATTTGTCTGTGTATGTCACCATGTAAATCCAAATTTTGGTGTAGATTTCGATACATTAATTTAGTCTGGATGTATAGTCATGTGCTGGACTATATTTCTTATAGCTGGCAATATTTTTTCTAAAATAAATATGAACATGTGCACAAATCACTCAACTTACAGAAATTGAATTACCTATAATTTAACAACACAAATTTTAATTTCTCTAATTGTTTCATGTTACAGCGGCTAACCCGGATATATAATAATAAAATAAATTTTCAGCATAAATGCCGTAATTGTATAAAAGAATTAATAATAAAACAAAAAAAAAATCCTTAACTCAAACTAAGCAAAGTATGATTTTAAGCGTTAGTTAAAAAAAAAAAATATTTTAAAAACATTTATTAGCTAGTGAGGAACAAGTAATACAAAGAAAAATTATCATAGTAAATCTTCAACTTTTTACATTTTTCTAATTAAAATCTCCAATTTTTTCGGTTTCTAGTTTAAACCTTCCACTTAATTATTTTTTCTTCATCCACCTTCGAATGCAATATGTAACTCTCCGACACATCAAATAGAAGATGGAGAATTCAGATTTATGAGAAAAATCAACGAGCGTGGCTCAAAACTATCAACGACGAAGAGGACGGAAATGAGTGAAGATGAGAAAATAATATTTTTTTTAGTTTATCAATTATAATAAATGAAAGATTATTAGTTGAGATTATTTTTATCTTTTTATTATTATTTTAAATTATTTATTTTACTAATAATGAATTAAAAATATAATAATTTTATTATTTTTAACAGTGTTAGATATATAGCCAACATTGACCGTTATTTAGAGGTTTGTTTAAAAAAAATTATTAAATTAAAGATTTGAAATGGATACTGAAAAAGATGGAGGTTTTAGTTGGAAAAATGTAACAAAAAAAAAACTTTAAACCTCATTTAAACTGTCGAGGGAGTATTAATTTTCATACGGATCCATAAAAGTTATCAAATTTACCAAACAAGCATTTTGGTTTCGTTTTTTCCGTTAATTAATTGACTCTTTTAAGATTTTAAAAGTAGAAATGAGTTTTGGTCTCTAAACATACGATTAAGTTTGACGTGGGTTGACTTTTTATATAGGACACGAAAAAGGAAAGTGAAAGAGAAACTATGAAAAAAAAAAACTCCAAACCCATTGAATCGAATTGAATATAATTAGATGGAAGATATAAAGTGAAGTTTTGAAAGTGGGACATAGGAAAGCTTGAGAAAAGCAAACGATTTTATTTATAAAGATTTTAAGCATATTAATTGTTCCTTCTTAAGGTAGATATGGACTAGTACTAGTGTGACCAAGGAAATAGGCTTCCCTGAGTTAACGATCGACGAGGTTAATTAATTAATGATCTATTACAGACAGCATCAACAAGATTATTTACTTAATTATAGATATTCGGATATATATGGATGCTGCGCTGCGTGATGTTGATTGTAACTAGGCGGCGATGTTGAAAGTGAAGTCGTGGTCATTCCATTCGCCATTCTCCAAATACCTCTCATAGAACATGACTTGGTTTGTTGGGTTCACGACGAATGCTGTTGTGCTCGTTGTTCCATAGCGTTCGGTCTCGAGCTGAATCGAAAAAAGATGAAAAGAAAGAGAGAAAGTGGGTTAGGATCATAATAAAAACGGTAGCTCAATGGTTGATAAGTTTAGCTTAATTACTTCTGAACTAGGAAGATTAGACATGGTTTGGACAAACAAGGCAGTCAGTTCGTCTCCTGGGACAGCTTCGGTTGGATCATACATAAACCTCGCAGCAAGCTCATTCATTGGTGGTAGTTGTTGGTTTTCATACTGACCAATCATCTCATTGAAAAGGCCTCTGAGATGTAAATCCTGCATAAATACCACAAAAGGTAGTTTAAGAAAAAAATACATTAAGATTTGCAAATGGAATTACCCTAACAATTCGAATAAATCACCTTGGGAGATTGGGAATCGAGTCCTTGTAAAGAAAGGGTGTGGACACCAAAAGCAACTTGTTGTCTATTGACAACCGACTCAACTGACGAGGGCTTGGAGATATAAACCATTGACCTTGAAGTGATGTCTGCCACAATGAGGTTATAGGCTCGCCCTGTCTCATCACCATCCTCTTCATCAAAATTCTCATGAAATTCCTCTTCATCCCGTGCCAATCGCTCTGCAAACATCTGTGGACTCAAATTGCTCTGTAATAAAAAGCAAGCGATCCCGTGATCAATCAAAGAGATCCAAATAGTTTAAATGAAAGAAAAGAAAAAAAGAGAAACATTAACACATTAATCAGACCTTCAAGAAGTCAATCGGAATCAACTCGGTTGCGTCTCCGTTGTCATCAGCCATGTTGACCATTAATGCTGTATCCACAAGAAAAGCAACTCGGCCTCCTTCAGTAACACCAAACCATGTCCCATTGCTCACTTCACAACGACCTCCCAATATACCTCCATCCCAAGCCGCCGCGTTGATTACCCTTTGAATCACTCATCGGATATAAAACACTCTCAATCAACCAACAATGCAATGCATATTGATGAACAATCATTAAAGTCTGGAATAAATTATATATACTAAAACTTGCCTGGTTTCCCAATTGTCTCTGTTCTGCAGCAGTCTCATTTGATGCTCTCTCCATTCGAATGCCACTATCCCACCCATTCTTCTTTTGCTCTCTCTTGTATCTGATCTTCTTCTTGTGTGATTCTTCATCTTGTGACCCTCTCTCTCTATTTATAGTCCATGTCTTCTTCTTCTTCTTCTTCTACGTCGTCGTCTTCTTCTTCAACTGCCCCCACGCGCTTAAGAGACCCATTTGGTCTTAGCTTTTGCTGTTAGCCGTCACCATCATTCCCTAGGAATATTCTCCTCGATTCAGTAACGAGGAGTCGTGAACCATTCAGAAAAAGTGACAATATAAGCATAAATGGAACACAGAGAGTTTCAACATTTCTAAATCCTTCCCCTTTTGCTCTAGCTTTTTGCTCACTGAGTTAATGACGAGTCATGTGTATATGTGGAACCATTTATAGATTTTCCAATCGGAGAGAGAAAGTGAAATGAGGAGGGAGAGGCAAACACACAACTTCTCCACGATCATGATGAGGTGGCACCTAGTTAAGGCAACAAATGGACATCGATTGCTTCCATTTTCTTCTTCAACCAAACTAACCACCAACACTTAATAATCATATCCCATATAACAAAAGATTTTGATTTAAATACTACTAGCCTTCGTGATACAAATTCGCGATTTAAACCTCAAAGGGAAGAGCTTTCATAATTATCTAATCTTGTAAAATTTAACATGATATTTCTTGTCATAATTAATGTTACAACTTATATTATGTTAAACCTTGCTAATTTTATTTTCCCCACAAACCTTGGTGATGTACAGTATTTTTACCACTTTCTAACGTTTGTTTAAAGTCTCTTATCGAATCAAAGTGTGTGTTTTAGAGTCTTTATTCTTTTATTGAGTCATTTCAAGTCTTATGATGTTTTTGGAAGAAAATGAGTCATTTTGGGTGCAACAAGATGCAATGATAAAAGCGTCTAAAGTTTGTCACTTGTTGAAAGGCTTCTCATCGTTGGATCAAACTTGAAATTGGATACAAAATAGCCATTTGAACCAGCTTTCATTTAGCAGTGGTTCGAAGTCGATCGACAAATAGAGCGGTAGTTATACTAATTTTAGTGAAAACATGTTCTGCTAGAAATGCCATCGGGCATCCCCATCAATTAAAACACCCTGATGGTAGAATCCAGATTCCAAAACCCAGAAATTTCATCTGCTGGAAACTGCCATCAGGCATCCCCATCGGCCAATACACCCGATGGCAGATTCCAGATTTTGTATTTTGCCTGCAGTTTTTCAGACCCGACCCCACTTGGCCTTGATCGACCCATATCTGAATTTTAGACTTTTAAAACCCTGTTTTCAGCCACTTTATCTTGCGCTTTATTTTTCCCAGACTTTTATCTATTTTTCTCTGTAAGTTTTGGGAGACGAATCTCTCTACATCTTTAGAAAAGATTTTTGAGCCTAGTTTTTATTTTATAATCTAATTATGCAATTTCTTTCATCTCTTTGTGTTTTCTCTGCAATCATGTCTGAGTAGTTTCATAGTTAGGTTTTTAGGGTTTCAAAGGGATTTCATGAATTGCTAAGTTTTGGATTGTTAGGATAGAGATTTATCCAAGAGTTCTTCATCTATTGTCGTTTTTATTGCTTAAACTAGATTGATCACCTAGTTTCTGATCCTATGTTGTTTAGTGCACCAAAAGTATTTGTTTAAATGCATGAATGAACATAGATGAGCAAAACATCCTTAGTCAACGAAAGATGATGCTACTATATTTTGTGAACATATCGAACTTGAACTTTAATGCATGTTTAACTTCCTGAATTTAAACGACAGTCTAGGATCTTAGGTTGTTAGACATAGTAATTGATTCTACGATAATAGGTTGATTATAAAATTGTGATTCGAGTTCTAGAATGGTGTTTAATTGTTTCTCTGTTTGATATTCTATCTCTGCAATTCTTGATTTGCTGCGAATTTCCTTAAAGCCTCACACTTTTAATTCATAAGTTTACATCAATTTTTCATTTACATTCTTGCACTCAAAACGAATCAAAAACCCATATTTTTTTTTAGCTTAGATTTATTCCCATAGATTTGTAGAGTAACACTTGGTCTCTGTGGATTCAATTCCTAAAATATTACTTCGTTTGTTGTGCACTTTCAGTGACATTTTTAGGGTTAAAATTCTGTGTATCAAGTTTTTAGCGCTGTTGCTGGGGACAAATAGTTACCTACGAGTCTAGGACTAGAGTTTAGTCTAAGACACTAACTTTTTATTTTATTATCTTATATTGTTTCTTATAGTTGATGGCCATGGATTACAATGATTGGCCACAAGAGGAGGAAGACACATTTGAATAATACATTCAAGGTGAGCCATATGTGGAGCCACCATTTGATGAGAGCGTGCTTACATCAAAAAAAAAAGTGAAGTTGGAAGAGCTTTACAAAGAAAATCCAACGTTGACAATAAGTGACCTAGCAGCTATGATGTGGTTGAACCTCATCTCACACCGGACATCACTTGAAGGAAGGGAGCTCACATCTTATGAGATAATGGTAGCTCATGCACTTGAAGAGGTAATATATTGGGTTCCACTATGCCAACTACAAGGTACATGCGACTTAACCTTTGAATTTCATGATTAAGAGGATAGTCGCATGCCTTGCATTGACGATGTAGGTTCTAGTTTGCATATGCCCATGCTCATTGATGAATGTTATGATTTAATGTGAGACTCAAAGACTAGATACTCTAGGAGTAAAAAAGCTTGCTAGGGATTACCTTGAAGTATGTTTTGATATCAATTATATATATGCTTTGAATGTTCATGATCTCAAGTTTAAGCTTTCAATGCCAGAGGAATCTAGATCTTTTCTTGAAAAATCTTTCCTAGGAGATTTGCTTGATATAGATAAGCTCTTGAATGAGATAGAGGACCCTAAGGTTGAGATAGATTCTAGAAATGAGAATATTGTGTTATACATGATTGATGGAGATGCAGTTGACTATTTTGTGATAAACTTGTTTAAACCTGAAGTTGACTTTATATTTCTATTATATGCATTTGATTCTCATGAGCATCTAACCATCAAGGATGATTCCAAGATCTATGCTACATTTGTAGTAAACGTCCTTGATGAGAGTTTGATCTCTTTACCATGGACAAATGTGTGTCATCTTGCACATTTTTTCATTGCCCTAATAAAAGAATGATCAAAGGTTCGTTGGCCCAACTTTTTGATTCTCATGATTAACCTATGTGCTCATAAGTCAAACTAATGACTTAAAACAAGCGTTTGGTGGGAGGCAACCCACTGGTAAGTTTTTCTTTTCTTTTATTTTTCTTTTATTTGAATCTTTTTTTCTTTATCTTAATTTATTTTCACACTGGTACAGTGTGAAGTAAGTTTGGGGAGGGTATTTGTTGTTTACTAAAATCGTTTTCTTTCTTTTGTTTCTTCTTGAGTCATTTTCATGTTTTTATTGAGTCAAACTTTGTTGGGAATTATGACTTTTCTAAGAATATTTGCTTTGAACTTACTTTAAATTGACCATTTCAGCAAGGCTTGTTTGCTACAAATGATCTAAATACTCCATGACTGGACTCCCTCCAGAAAAACTCAATCTACAGGATTTTGATGGATCACAAGTTAATTCTATTTTTTTTGGAAAACTAATTGAACTTAATTCTCACATCAAGGGTTCGATATTGGGAAACAGACCAAGACATTCAAGATTCTCTTTTTACCTTTTACCACTCTTGCTAATCCTGAATGGCCATACTCACTTTTCGTTTGGTATCACACATATACCCTACCTTTCTTTGATCTTCATGCATACATGTGTAAAAACGTTGGAGAGGAAAGGGTTGACGTAGTTTTACTGCCACTTAGGTGTGTTACTGGAATGTTAGGTGGATAAGACATTATTTTTATGTCTAGTGTGGTTACTTGGGAAGTTTGAAGGATTAAGGCATCATTTTTATGCATGTGTGTCATCCTGGAGGGCTTAGAGGAATATGGCATTGTTGTGGATGTCTGATGTGTTTTCTTTGGGATAGATTTACCACATATACGAGACTTGTGATTAAAGACCAGTTCCACCCATAATTTCTTTTAAAGAAAAAAATGAAAAAGAAAAAAAAAGGTGAATAAGGCGGAAAGTGGAACCGAAAAAGTGGAAAAACGTCTCAGTGTTAAAAAGTACCCAAGGAAACATGTTGATTGGTTAGTTGGTTAGTTTGTGGTTTGTTGGTGGTTTGAGTGGTTAGGGAAGCTTTGTGTTCATCAACTAGCCAATTCTCTCTTACGATTTTGCATAATGTTTTGCATCTTCCGCCGCGTCTGGGAACCCAAAACACCTTAAACATCACCAATAAATCAACCTTTCCTTACCAAACTTTTTTCCTGATAGAGATCCTTTGATGAGAGACCCATGCCAACTTTAATGAATGTAGAGAGTTAACTGATGTGAATTCAAGGTTTTTGTAGGTTTGGGATCCAAGGTATAGACCAGACTTGCGAAGGTCGTGGTGGGAGTATAGTGAGAATGTTCTAACAAGGTTCTGTTTTATGTGGTCTGTAGTTCGAAGGATTGTTCCCAAGGATATATGAGTTCCCGTGATTTTCTAACCTCTTTCTTGAACTTGGATCCTTGTTTTGCTTGAGACCAAGCAAAGGTCTAAGTCCGAGGGAGTTGATGTATTATATTTTTACCACTTTCTAACGTTTGTTTCAAGTCTCTTATAGAGTCAAAGTGTGTGTTTTATAGTCTTTAGTTCTTTATTGAGTCAATTCGGATCTCATAATATTTTTGGAAGAAAATGAGTCATTTTGGGTGTAAAGATGCATGGTAGAAGCGTCTAAAGTTTGTCACTTGTTGAAAGGCTTCTCATCGTTGGATCAAGCTTGAAGTTAGATACAAAATGGCCATTTGAATCAGTTTTTATTTAGCAGTGCTTTGAAGTCGATCGGACAAGTGAAGCGGAAGTTATACTAATTTTAGTGAATACATGTTCTGTTGGAAACTGCCATCGGACATTTCCATCAGCTAAAATATTCCGATGGCAGAATCTATATTGCAAAACCCAAAAATCTCATCTATTGAAATTTGATGGAAACTGCCATCGGACATCCCTATCAACCAAAACACCCCGTTGACATATTCTATATTTTTTTAACTTGTGGCCATTAAATGTTCAAGGCCGACTCTGGTGAACTAGAACCAATTTAGTTTATACCTAAGTTAAAAAGATATGGCAACGACAAAACTCGAACAATCTAAATATACTCAACGAAATGGACATACATTGTAGTTGTCAATTTGCACCTGAATTTAATTTTGTATTTTCTCTTCTTGTTGTCCGTACGTAGTCTAAAACTTACGAATTTTTTTTATTGGACTAATAAAATAATTAATGATTTGCAACTCAATAATAGGTTCGGTTGGAAATGAGTGTTTTGTGCTCACTAGTCTCTTACTAATATATAAACCACAATAACAAATACATGATGGCTTGTAAATCGTTTCATGTCAAGTTTTATATATCTCTACTTTATGACTAACCATATTTTTATTTTCATCTTCTTTTTTTTAATTAAAATGAGCCGGTTGCGGATCCCAACGTTGAATGCTATATAAAATGTGCATATTTAACTTATTTCATTTTTAGTTTATAAAATAATTGAAACCATATGTAATAGTTTGTTTTTTTATTTCTAAAAATGATTATGTGTGGGCCGATCCAAATTTGATGAAATGGAAGTGATTAATTGACTAATGAGTACCATGAAATAAATATAAGTATCTGCTCAAGTCATTCAATTAAAAATCTTAATTTCAATTATGATAGACGTCAAATTATATATTTTTTTTTGTAAGAAAATTTTAAAAAATTGTTACATAAGTTATATAGACGAAAACTAAGACATCTACGAAGACCTTTAGTGATTTAAAAAAAAATATATATATTAATTTTTGTGTTCTACCAATGCTTTGCTTATATGTCATGTGGGTTTGATTATAATCTTCGCAATAAAGCCGTTTATATATAGAGAGTTTTATGAAAATTACATTACTTATGTTTACCTAACCCCACTATCTAACTTTTTCACCACATACAATTTTCTTAATTTAACCAAAAAAAACCAGCATTTGAATTTTGCTTTCACCAACTCAAGTAATTAATGGGGTACATGGGAGTAAATAAATTTTGCAGACCAAATTATTTCATCGGCCCTATATATCAAATAACTAACTCTGATGAAACAAGTATGTTACGTAATTGAATACTATGAAATAAGTTCTCACAAAAAGAATATTATGAATTAAATATGAATATATGCACAAGTCACTCAATTTACACAAATTGAGCTACCTATAATTACCAACCCGAATTTTCATTTGTCTAGTTGTCTCAGGTTACAACAGGTTCGGATAAAAAGAATAGGATAAACTTTCAAACATGAAAAAGTTGTAATTCATAAAAGAATTAATAATAAGAGAAATTTTTTAAAATACCACTAAAATATATTTTTGTTTTAAACATACCATTATTTATTTTTTTTTTTAAAAATACCACTAAAATTTTTGTTTTTACAAAAATACCACAAACACTAAAAATGAGTTTTAATGGTTTATAATTTAAATTTTTGAGTTTGGTTTTAGTATTTTGAATTTAGAGTTAGTTTTTAGGGATTAGGGTTTAGTTTTTAGGATTTAGTTTTTAATTTTGAAGGTTTAAAGTTTATTGATATATAATTATTTTAACAAAAGGATTTAGGGTCATTGGTTTTCTATTACGATATTAAGAATATTTCGAAAACGGACTTAGCATATAATAATATAAGTTTTAATTACGCTTACGCTTCTATATGTAATCTTTTTTAAAAAAAATTGTGATTGCCCAAACATCTATATTAAAATTCTAAATTAATGATATGTACCATCTTTTTTCCTATTTTCTTTCTTAAATATTTTTGGCATGATAGGCAAAGAACTCGTGGCGCCGGAAGACGATTTCAAACGACACTTGAGAATTGAACCATATTAGAATAACAAGAGTCATTTCTAAAGAAGAATAACATTTGTGTGTAACAAAACACTAAATCCCCAAAACAAAAACATAAAGATGCTGAAACAGAGTCGTTAGCAATGTGGCCTCTGTCTAAATTGGTTTGCTCCTCAAAGTAAACAACAGAGTTTTCCACTGCCCCCTTAGGTCCTTTCTTCCTCTCAGAGTTTATGTTGTTACTCTTTCCCGAAATCTGCGTTATAGTGAGAGCTTGACTCTAGTTTCTTGGCTTCGCTCAGCTTTCTCACAGCCTGTACAACCGATTATTTGATAAGCATAAAAGTTGGGTACATATATGTAAAAAAGATTGCAGAGTATTTCTTTGGATTGTTTCTACCTTCATGAAGTCTTCATGGATCACATAGTCACGCTCCGCTCTGATTGCAAACATTCCAGCTTCAGTGCATATGTTACGCAGATCGGCACCATTGAAACCCTGTGGATATTTATTTAGAGGAATTATCAGTGTGATCTATCATCTATAGCAAAGGCAAAACTACAACACAGAGTAAGACAAAAAGAAACAAACCTCTCCAAGTTTCACGATAGCCTCATAATCTATTTCCCCATGCTTGGCAATACCAGATGCGTGGATCTTGAGGATTTCCATTCTTGATTGCTCATTTGGCAATGGGATCTCAATCTTTCTATCTAACCTACCCGGACGGAGAAGTGCTGGATCAAGAACATCTGGCCTGTTGGTGGCCATTATCATTTTCACCTAATATACAAAGAATTTTGTATAGTATCAGAAGATATTTTCACCTAATACTCCAAAGTATCAGAAGATATTCCATTGTACAAAGAATTTTGGGGGATACATAAATTTCATGGAAGTAAAGACACAACAATTTGAACTATAGATATCTCAACAAGTTTCACACATCAGCTTGTGAAATAACTTCACCACACGTTTTATGCACAAGCAATAATCTAGAACTACAGGTAGTACCTTTCCGAGTTGGTCAAACCCATCAAGCTGATTGAGTAACTCCATAAGTGTTCTTTGAATTTCACGATCAGCACTAGTTCCTTCACTAAAACGGCGCCCCCCAATAGCATCGATTTCATCCATGAAAATGATACAAGGCTAGCCACAGGAGGAGAGTTTATAGTAACGTCATGAATGTCATTGATATAAAGCCTATAACGGTATAAGAAAAGAGGAAAAAACTAGACACTAGTCAAAGCCAGTTCCTACCTGGTGTTCACGAGCATAGTTAAACATTTCTCGAATCAACCTAGCACTTTCTCCAATGTATTTGTCTATGATTGCACTTGATACAACCTAAACATAAAGGCATAAACGAGAGCTTATTTATCCCAGCCCAAACAAGGCATAATAGAATAGAACAAAAAACCACATACAGCAAAACCAAACCTTCAAGAAGTTGGCATCGATGTTGCTGGCAATAGCCCTAGCTAGTAGAGTTTTTCCAGTACCTGGAGGTCCATAGAGAAGAACACCCTGAAATGAGAGGCAAAAAGTTAAAACATTAGTGGAATTGAAGTGCGCTTTAATTCTTTTAGCAGTTCATACTGGTAACCACAACCGACAGGAAACAAAAAAATTGAAGCATGGGATAAATTTATGAAAACAAAAGAAAGGATTGGAAAGAGAATATACATAATAAGTACCTTAGGAGGTTTAATCCCTACTCTGAGGAAAAGCTCAGGATTCATGAGAGGCAGCTCAATAGATTCCCTAAGTTCTCTGATCTGATCACCTAAACCACCCACTGCCGAGTAGCTAATGTTGCCTGGATCTTCATGCAACATGTTATACACAACAGGATCAACCTGTCATCAAAAGGATACAGCATTAAAGCCAGTACAAACACACTAAGCGGATGTAAAAGAGGCAATGCCATACTTCACGGGGAAGGGCTCGCATAATTGTTAGTGTAGTCATATCCAGGACAACTCGAGTTCCTGAGGTCAGCTTTTCCTTGTCCACCTTGCTACGACAACCCACCACATAACGAGGGCCACTGCTCGCTTTAACAATCACTAAAAATACCCAAAAAAAAGAAGAAGAAAAATTTCACCTTCAGATAATAGAACACAAAGTATAGTACAAAGCAACGCTGAACAAATGGAGTATTCAATGAGCAATAACCACAGAAAAGCATAGGTAGAGAAGGAAAAATTACATCTTTCGTTATCTAGGGGACGTAATACTTCTCCGATTATCTGCCCAACACTTTGAAGAGACTTCAAATCATCCTCAGTTTTGTTGAATTCCTTTTTAGCAGCTCTTAGATTCTCCCTAGCTGCGTAGAAGCAAGACATCCAGTATCATAATCTCTAATGAATTATAACAAAACTCAACTCCATTAAGCAGTCACAGACAAATGATAAAACTTTCAGACCATCCCAAGCCCATCATCGACTTCACAAATCAAGTGGAGAAACAGTGGTTCCAATTAAATTCAGGACACCAAAACAGGAAATAATTAAGAAATCGAAGAAACCCCTAGAATCGCGTATGAGTATGAAATAAGCAATGAGATAAAGACAACGAACCCTAGATTCAGATTCCCCCAAGACCTTTCAAACTAAGCCCAGAAACAAAATAGGACATGGGATTTCGAGCTCCATGTGAATGAAATATGATTTGAAATCGAACCTGTGCGGACACGGGATTCGAGCTCTTTGTGATGTAGGAGCTTCTTCCGGTAATCAGTCACCGCCGCGGTACGGCGTCTAACAGCCTCGTCTCCGTCGCTCATCCTTCTTCTACAGTGTTAACTCTCACAGATCTCAGAAATTGACGCAAGGCTTGGATGGTCTACCAAAGTCCCAGGGCAATTTATAAACTTTTTATATATTTTCTTTTCTTTTCTTGAGCGATGGGTTTAGTGAGTATCAGATGGAGTTAGACATGAAATAGGCTTTGGGATTTTTATTTTTATTTTTAGATTTTGAGTTAAATATGTGGGTTGGGTTGGAATAGTTAATTAGTAGGTAATAAATTTTAAAATTGAATTAGTTTTGGTTTATTTTTATTTTTAACGTATAGAATATAAAATATTACAAATTATGAGAATAATTACATACAACAAATATTTGTGTCTCTATTAATCAGTATAAATCATGTGGAAGTCCTCCTTAATCCAATGGTTTGACTAAGAGTTCATTAATACTTTTACACCAGGAGATATGAAGTTCGAGTCTTGGAAAATACGATTTATGGAGATTAATTAAGGGAAAAATTACAGGAGATTTCTAGCGTGGTGCAAATAGAACCGTTTGTCGGGGTTTTGCATGTCAAGATTAAAATTATCCGTTATAGAATCTTTCATGTAATTGTCCTTATAATTGCAATAGTTAATATTCTTGATGTTAAAAAAATATGTATAAATTGCATTCTCTGGAACTTGAACTTCATATTTACTGGTGTAGAAGAATATACCCACCACTAAACTAAGTGGACTTCTATGGTTTAGCTTATTTGTTTGTAAAAAAATTGTTTTATTCGGTTCGATATTGAATCAAAATATCAATCATTATTTTTAATTTATTAAAGGTAATTTTCAAAAATATAATATTTTCTAAACCTATCAGTAGAATCCTAAATTTCAAAAATATCACAAATTTAGATTTATGAATCCTACCACAACACATTCAGGTTTGTGAAGGATTCATAGAATTTTTTTTTAAAAATGTCTTAAATGATTCATGAATTCTTACTAGCTTTTAGGAACTGTGTTTTAAGAACTTAAACTTTATAATATTTTTGAATTTTTCCAAAGTTCTCCATGTTACTTGCAGTTTTCGAAAGTCTAAAAGGTCGGTTTCGATTTTTTTTTTTTTAATTTCTCACATTCCACGCAATTTAAATGGTAAATCGGATTATTTGATATATTGTGCTACTTTTCGCTCTTTCAATTTTACATATGTAGATTCTGTTACTCCGATTTGGTTGACCAAACCAGTTATTTAATTAAATTCATTAGTAACAAAAACAAAAACTTTTCCAAAGATTTGTATTTTTGAAACTAGAATTTGTTTTTGTGCTACTTTAGGATTTTCTAAATTTAATTTAGTTAAATTTTATGAAACGAAAACTTGTTCTATGGTATATTAAAATATATGAATAAAAAATATACGAATTTTAAATTTTTACGTTTTGTAATTTAGTATTTTTAGGATTGGTTTGTTTGATATGAAAAGAAATAACTAATTTGATATGGAAAAAAAAATAATTGGTTTGTAAATCAAACTCGATTCTGTTGTAAATTGATTATTAAAATTTGTTAATTTTAAAAGTGGTACAAGACGGACCATAAAAGGTATTAAATTATTATTGTATTTATTAATTTATTAAATATTAATTAAAATTGTTATTATACTTGTTATTTGATTCATTTTATATGAGTCATAAAATTATATTTTAAAAACTGTCACATTTTGAGTTTTAATCTCCTAAAATATCACATGTGAGTTTTATTTTTAAAAAATGGCACTTACACACAATATGACGAAATTGTCCTTGGTGTATGTGTGTAAAAGTGCTGACACGGTGTCATTTAATGCTACTAGCATTTAATGTGATATTTCTGAACAACATGTTATTTGCATACGTACATGGGTGAAGTCGATCTTATGATGTACACATGTGAGACAAATACGTACATGAAACACGTAATTACATTCTTTACCAGACATACTAAATTCACAACAACTACATTCCTACCCATGTTTAAAGGCAAACGGTGTGCGTACTGCGTACGTACATAACAAAACATTGTCGTACATTTTACTGTTCTGTGGAGATGGTATACATACATCCTAAGAGGTAGACGGTGTACGCGATGTGCGTACATACATAAAAAAACATTGTCGTACATTTCACTATTTTGTGTAGATGATGTACATATGTCCTAAGAGGTAGACATTGTACAATATTCATGTATGTAGCCAAAGTGTTACAAACGTCTCCAAAAATTTCACACAAGTATCCGACACAAATTCAAATTTGATGTACGATATACATGTACGTAGAGATAGTACATAGATATTTATGTTCCATACATATAACCGTATAAACAATACACAATTATTAATGTAATTTAAAAATAATTCTAATTAAAATATAGTAAATGGGTATCAAAAGATAGAAAAAATGAATTATAATGGTTTATTCTATACTAAAACTGTGGTCATTCTGCTAATCGATTAACAAAAAAAAAAAATTAATTGGTTAAAAAAATTAAGTTTCTTGCGTGGACTGAAGCGGATAGAGAAAATAATTTTACCACATTTATATCATTACAATGGTTCAATTCCTAATTTATGTGTACGTATATGTTGAGTGCATATCTCCAACGTGTACGTATATAGTGCATATCTTCTATGTGTACATGAGATTAGCACAAGCATTAATGTTGGTTGGTATATGTCATATCAACGACACATCACATGTCACTCAATAAACTCTGAGTAATAAATCTATATATACATGGATATTTTTGTCATATTCGTGTGTAAATGCTATGTTTGAAAGAAAAACGTATCATCATATGACATTTTCGTAATTAAAACTTAAACTTGTGACTTTTTGGAAATTTTCTCATAAAAATTTGTATTCGCACTCGACTTGTTAAATATGGATATACTTGTTAAAAATAGTTTAATTGCAAGTTATGTTTGGTTACTTGCGAGTTATTTACGATTTGCGAATTTAAAAATAGTTTTTAAATTCATTATTTTAAAATGAATATAATAAGAAAAATATATATAAATTAAAATGAATAATAATGTATGTATAACAAGCCAGATTTTTTTTTTTTAATACTTGTTATTTAACTCGTACTTCAAAATTTCTAAAGTATGTTTTTTGTCTTGACAAGTGCCAAATAATTATGCCAACTTCTAAAATCATCATCCATTTTCATTCAAAGACATTAGATCACTAACATAACATACAGGAAAACATAACACAACTTATTCCACACCATCCCCTTAATACAATAATATGATCAAACTCATGTTTTCTAATTAATCATGTGACAGTTCTTCCTGATCTCACCAGTACTACTAGTAAGAGGCTGAATGTTCCCCATGTTTACCATCGATTTTGCAAATTGTTCGAAGAAAAGGCTCTCGTCTTCCGCATAAGGTTTCACCAATTCAACAGTCTTGCCTACATTCTCAGTAAGAAGCACTTGGTCTGATGTCAACAAGCCTTTGCCCCAGAGGAGGAGCTTGAAGTATGTGTTGTCGAATCTTGCAGGAGAGGCAAAGTCTAGAGGGGAAATGTTGTTGTCACCGCCAGTTGGTGGACAAATATACCTGAGACCATAGTAGTAAGACCTCTCTAGTGTTTTGTCTGGTTGGTTATTACCGTTTTGATTGTACAACCTCTGTTTGAACGTTGTGCATCTCGCTACTCCAATCTTATGCCCTCATGCAAAACACAGAATCCCAATTCGGTTTCAAAATTTTGTTCGGATTTTGGTTTGGTTTCGTGCCAACCATTGTAACAAAAGAAGGATACATGTTAAGCTCACCTGATAGGGAAACAAGGTCTTCTTCATTCAAACCTTTGCGTTGGAACATAGTTAAGAGATTCTGAATAGTCGAGTTAGGTGCAGAAATGTTTGTGTTTGCTCCATTGAGGCTCGCTGTCCTCGAGTCTCTCATCCCTAGTGGAAGCTCCCATGATGGTTCACCGCTCTGTATTGAACCACCAAATTAAAAAAAAACTGAGCTATGTAACTTTTTTAAGAGTTTTGAAGGTCTCTCGAGTTTTATCTTATTTACCAGCACAGTTGAGCCACGGGCAGCAAGAGCTAGAACATCGGCGCAAGAGACAATTTGAGGACAAACTTGCTCCAGCTTGGCTTTGATTTCGTCTATTACTTCAAAACCTTTAATGGAGTTCTTGTTTGGTATTGCATTCTTTTCACTTGTTATGATAGCACTATCATCCAACAAGATTGATGCATCACAGCCCTGTTTACACAGAGTGGTAAATGTTGAGCTTATGAGGCATCATAAAGGAAAACAAAATAGATCAGACTATAACCTGGACAAAGCAGTCGTGGAAGTGAAGCCTGAGTAAAGATGCAGCCATTCTAGGGTTTTGAGCTATGGTTTTTTCGAGCACTGTCATGACAATCTCATCAGCTTGTGGGCAAGAGAACTGGTAGACTTGTGGGTAAAGACCTGAGGAAAATGTTCTTCCGATGAGGATATTACTTCCCCATCCGAACCCTAGACCTGGATGAGCAAAACCAAGATCAAAAGAAAACAAAGCAAAGAGCACATGACCAGGAAAAAGCTTTAAGATAGCCATTTTGTTTTTTGTAACTTGAGATTTCTTAGAAGAGATAGTAGTAAAGTGGTGAGTGCACCTCCTGTGTATTTTATACTTGAAGATTCATAAAAACTAACTGCTCCGAGTTACCAAATCCTCTCAATGGTTCCTAATTTAGAATCTTTGATAAAGAGAGAAATTGTCAACTTGTCCTTACAAAACCGTCTTGTACCGCAATACTAGGTAAGGCTTTTAACCATAGCTTCTACACTATGCACGAAGTGTTGTTTTGTGTTCTATAAGAGTTGACCATTGAAAATGATTAGTGAACTGCTACATTGAGAAATAACTCTTACCAAATAAAGCTTTTTCTTCATATATTATTTACATGTTATATCCACTATGCGTATGAATCTTTTGGTCACAAAAACAAGACCAGCGCAATGCAAATATACCCACATACAACTTGGTTGAATGTTACAAAATAATGAATTATGTTTTGACCAAGTGTCTCATAGGTTTAAGCAGTTGTGCAAAACGAAGTGGAATGTATGCCCTGATAATTAAGCATCTTGTTCTCTGTATATTCCTATATATGCAACAAACGCAAGACATGAAAATCATATGATTTATCTAAACAAAATAAGAAACCGAGCAAGATGGTCGGCCATCTACTCATAGTTTTTTTCCACCATTCCAACCTTGTGTATGGTGCTTAGAAGGTCCCCTTAATCAAACGGGAAAAGGGCTTCAACCCAAACCATTGAATCCTGTTACATATTGTTAAGAACTAGTTTACTCATGTGCCACATTTTCAAACATATTATTATCAGGGTAACATTATGACATCTGATTGATTGACACATTTTAATCAGGAACTAAATATACCAAACCTGATGTCAACAACATGCACCAAAAGGGCATGACTCTGATATCTCTTCGAAAGTTGCTCTGAAAGCAGCAACCTGCAATACACACTTTCCAGCCAAGTTACACACCGCAATGACACAAATCCACAGATCTAAACAACCTTTCTACAATTTGATTCTAAGAGACACTCATGGGAAGATTTTAAAACAGGTGCAGGGACATGGAGAACATGTCTGTTTAAGCATTTAACTGAGTTTTAGCGATTACGACCTTACCAGAGTTGTTGGTAACTTTTGGATGAAACCAACAACATCTGTGAGAAGAAACTCCTTCACATTTTGCATCTGTCCAAAAAGAACCCAGAAAAGAAATCTCATGTCAAAACTCGATACCACCGTAAATACGATTTTTCATACTATCGCAATCGCATGCCAATAAGTTAATATCTACATATAATTTGGCTGAAAGAAAACATTCAAGATGGCAAATTGGCAGTGCAGGTTGCGCAGTACAACTACATTAAACACATCATATAGTACACGTTATATGATCTGTTAGGTAATGTGGCTATAAAAAATATATGTATTCTTTAGTAGCATACAATGAAAGAAAGAATTGCGACACGCCGGCTTCTATACTGCGTTCGATGCTTTCTAACAGATTCCAACTCCATTTTGAGAATCAATTCAACATGAAAACATTCAGAATATACTTTCATCTTAATGAATCTATACAGAAAACCTAAACAAAGATAGATCATAAGAACCAATCATCACAAAATATAATCACAAACTCTGTCAATCACCATTTCCTGACAAACAAGGAGCATTGGCAAACGAAGCTAAACACTGCAGACATTTATCAACTTCAATTTGTTTTTTTCTCACATGCCCTTAACTGGGCCACCTGATTGACGCAGGTGAGTACACATTCTAGCTAATCGTGCTAACTGGTATTCCATTTGTGCTAGAGCAACCTGGAAACAATTCCAGATTGAGTCAATGTTGTACATGGTTTCTGAAAAGAGCATCACTAAAAGTTTTCACAATAGTCATCAGTATACGTAAGCTTTATCTTGCCTGCAACGCTGCTTCATGATCATGAGTAGCGGCCCTTTGGTCACAAACTCGAACATCCCCACCAAAGGCGGTTTATAGAATTGTCTGAAATTACAATATAAAGTAATCAAAAAATGAAACATATGTTGACAAACTAGTGTGGAAACAAACGAGAGTATGAAGCTCCTGCATACTGCAAAAATCTAAGGACCATTTTAGTAAATATCAATCAGCTGAATGACCCAAGACAAGCTACAATTTTGTGAAAGAAGAAACAGATCCAGAGCAGCACGATCAAGTAGAGCGGTCAAACAGAACCCCGACTCAAATACAAAAAAAAACTTTAGAAAATTTTAACTATATACATAAATTGGGGTCAATATTTATTATAAAAAAATTACTATATTAAATATATGTTTAATAAAAATCGAACATGATCCACTAATAGTTTGAGACGGCCCTGAAATAGAGTATGTATGGACAAAACCATACCCTCGTAATGTTGCACTTAGCTTTGCAAACAACAATGCGGTGATTGGCGTAACCCATGCATCGACTTATTGAGTTTACACACGTTATTCTTACCATCAAAAGCAAAATCTGGAGGTCATTTCATATATATTTCTTCGTCAAGATTCCCATGAAAAATGCATTGTGAACATCCATTTGATGACGTGTCCAATTCTTTACCTCATCTACCTTCAAAACATATATTGTAATCTTCAAAACTAGTGCAAAAGTATCATAATAAGTTATCCCTTCTTTTTGTCGATTTCCAAGAACAACCAATCGTATACAGTATACATCCAACGACACCCAATAGCCTTTTATCCAGTGGAAGATTTGTTACATCTCATGCGCTTGTCCTTCACAGCTTTGGACTAAGTAGTAGGTCTATGAACAGCTGTAATAGCCGCAAGAAAGCTCTTTTGCAAATCTAATTTTTTTATCACAATTCACATAATTAGAGATAGGATACGCAACCATACTTTCAATCAAAGACGATGTGACTTGTAGAATTGGATGAGAGTGGCAGATGGTTATTTGGACAACGCGTAGTATACACGATGAAATCATTAAAATGAGTAGATTGAGTATGCTGATGATGTCCCCTTGGTGAGCTCAGCATTTTAATCCCTGAATATTCTTGCAAGTGTACAACAAACACAATATTACGTAGGAGTCGAATCCACTGAACACTGAAAGGTTACACTATAAATGTTTTTCGAGAAGAATTAAGTTAGGACAAATAAAAGGGGTTGTTTGTTGTCACTGAATTTAAAAAGCAAATAAGTAAAAAGAAAATAACTAAACGATAAGGAATGACAAGGTTTTTAAGAATTTGGACCGCGATCAGATAGGATTATTACAGCTGGCCGAAGCTGAGGATGATGGACCAGTTGTCTAGGATTACATGTACGACACCCCCGGAGGATGATGGACCTCGGTGTGTCATTGATGGCTCTTGGAAAGCAACATATTTTTTTCAGCTTTTGTCTGGATTTATTACCAGAATACTGCCGAAGAAGATGTTGTTATGGGCCCCGAAATGCAAGATGGAGTCTCTCACCGCTCCACTCAGAATTAGAAGCACTCATATGGGCCATGCAATGCATGACCAGCCAGTAGAAGACGAAGGTGGCTTTCGTGACAGACTTTTCTGACCTGGTGCAAATGGTTTCTAAACCAATGGAGTGGTCGGCATTTTCAGTGCATCTAGAGGAGTTTGCGAAGAGTAAGGCAGCTTTCTCGGAGTTCTCCTTATCTCATGTTCCACATCTTAGGAATGCAAAGGCAGATTTACTTGCACGCAGTGCTCGAATGTATCTGTATGATATATCTTTTGTAAACGTTGTGCCACCGGTTTGGCTTGCCGAACCGTTTAATTAGTTATTAAATTGTTGACAAAAAAGTCAATTGAAACAAATGTTGAGCATCAGAGAATTCTTCAGGGTTCATGGATCGATTTTATTCAGGTGTTACGCAAGTAAATTTAGCGGAGTATGATTCCAAACCCAAATTCACTTGATAATCTAATCAACCTGATCTCGTAGTGATGACTAACTATGTCTAGACAACCTAAATTACTCAACTATCACAGTCAAATAAGTATTTAAACATGCAATATTCAGATCAAGATTCGATATGTCAACCTAACTCCATAACTCAACCCTCGCATGTTAGGACGCTAAGCTCATCTAATGTTAGGTCAACTCGATTATTCAAGTAGTGTGCAAGCAATAACTTATCTAAAATCAGTCACAAGTTGGCCAGACAAGCAACATACATTAGACAAAAGCATAGACAAAGAGATCCTTCTAAATTCTTGAACCTAATCAATTCACAATCATTAAGCCATGAAATCTCCTTCGAAAACCCTTAAACCCAACAAGTAAACTACTCAAACATGATTAAAGAAAACATAACAATAGTATAATAAGTAGATCTAATAAATAAAGAGGGTTTAGAAAGCTTCTCTTTGCTGGTACAAATATTGGAAATCATCGCCCTTGAAACAACACGTTAAAACCAAACAAAAACTTTAAACTGTGGAGTTTGAGTGTGAGGCTTTCCCTCAAGAAAATTTATCTATGGCGATGGTGGTTCTATAATTTTGTGGCTGCTCTCTATAAAAATAATTGATAAAAACCTATAAAAATCATACGTAAACTGGTAAAATTATGATGTATATCAACTCCTCCAGACTTAAATCTTTGTTTTTTCTCAAACAAAACATCAATCTAAGTGCAGAAAAGAGGTTTAAAAATCACGGAGGCTCAGAAAATCCTTTTGGAACAAAGCTAATAATCATAAAATGTAATCCACATATTACAGAATATCAGTTAGAACATACTCTATATACTTCCATCACTTACTTTCGTAAACCTGGTCTAGAATTCCAATCCTGCAAAAATCTCAACTTCACATTTGACTCTCTACATTTATTAATTTTGTGTGAGCTTTCTCATCAAAGGATATCATTCAGGGTAGATGGCGCTAGGGGTCAAAAGGGGTTATTTCAGTTGTGAGGTTAAAAGTATTTAGGTTTACCAGATGCTCTGGAGGATGCAAGAAATTATTCAAAATCACAAGAGAAAATGGACATATTGGTGTTCACAATTTCCAACCACTTCCTTTATGCTTATCTCACCAGACTTGGATTATTCTCCGTAAATCACTGTGAATCACTGCAAATCATTCCAAACTCTCTCCACATTTCCACGGCAATCCTTGGGGTTTTTTCTTTGCCATGAGATTATTTTTATAAGTACTCGGTTCCTTTTTCCTTTTTTTATTTTTTATTTTTTTAGTAGTAGAGGAACCGGTCTTTTTGCGCACGAGTCTCTTAGGGCACCAAATTTGACCTTTATTTTATGAATCCCAAGGAACAACCAAAAACTTGAATCGAATCATCGTACTCTACCAAGTTTTCTCAATCCATGAATCTGCAGTGGTTGGAAAATTGCATCAATCATTTTCTCTCCGACTTTTTGTACATACCTGCACATATGGCAATGAAAAACAAGAGTGCATGAGGTCTGGAAAAAGATAAGATTCAAGGTAGGGTACCAACTAAAAATGAGTTGGCCATTCAGGATCATAAGAAGTCTTGAAGATTCTTTTTTCTAATTTAATACATTTAATGAGAAAAACTTAAGTCATGTTAGTAGTCAAATAAAATAAAGCCAAAAGTCATATCCATCCAAAATTAATGCAAGACAAAATAAATAGGGGTAGTCTAGTCATGTGGTTTCTAGTTTTCATGTCCAAACAATCCCTGCAATAATGATCACTAAAGAAATGATTAAAACATAAATTCGTGGAAAAATTCATAATATCCTACCAAGATTTTGACTCAATAAAACAAATAATACATTAAAAAGAAAAAAATAACGCCAGTACGGATAGTACCTCCCCTAGACTTGCTTCACATTGTTCCCAGTGTGATAGTAGTCAACCGAGGGAGTGGTAATATCTCAAAATAACATAGAATAAAAATAAAATAAGATAAAAGTAGAAATGAAAATAGAATAAAAAGAAAAAGAAAGAGAAAATGGTACTGCACTCAATGATTCTCTGGGATAGCATTCCAATCATAGTGCGGCTCCTCCTAGCTTGTCATAGGCGCTTGTTGGGAACTTGTTGTGTGTCGCTGGTGCCTGCCACCTCAGTCATGTGTCTTAAAAGTGGCTTGTCAATGCGCTCCTCAGTAGCTGGTGCGCGGAAGCAAGAAGCTCGGGTCGAGACTCTGATCCTAGCAAGTGAATGCCAGATCTTATGCAGAAATCCAATAGTCTTCTCGTGGCTATCTACTGTCCAGTGATGATATGCCATCTCATCTGTTATGTCCAGAGGAGGGAGAAGCTCAACCTGAGTGGCGAGATCGAAGACTGGCTCGTTCTCCTGTGGATCTGGTGGTGCTCTGGAGCTAGCTCCTCTACGCCTGGAACCTATGGTGGTGCATCGCATAGTTGTACTTTGTTAGGCATAAAATCTATGTTGGATATCCACCCTGGTGAGGACTGTAAACCCCTCATGTGGAAGCCTACAGTGGAAAGGATGATCACTGCGGTCATATTATTTGTTAATCTGATCCTTCAGAAGGATCATCGAGTTATTGAAGTACGAGATGTCTACGAAGGCCTTGCTCTTCCTCTTATTAGTAGGAGAGCGGACCACTCTGTGGTGCTTAAGGATGGGAGTAAGGAGACTCGTGATGCATTCCACCTTTGACTTCCTCGCTTGGAAAGCCCTCTAAACTTTCCTTATGTCATGACGTGAGCAAAAAGGGTCGCCAGGTTCACCTCTGGTGTGGGCTCGTACGGTACAGAGAACTCATATGGGATGAGAGCGCTGATGGCATGTTGTATGAGCATGAGCTCATCGTGTCAGACCGCTCATGACTCCTCCTTAGTGAACAAAGTGTTGCTAAGGGCTTTGGCCATAATCCTGATCACTAGGTTCCTGATCATGAACTGCTTGGTCCCTCCTGACGTGTATTGCCCAGATGCAATCAAATCCCAAAAAAAGTCATCATGGGCTGTAGTATAGAGAAACCAGATCATATCTTGTGTAGGATCGAACCCGTATAGGCACATATCTCAGGAATCTATATCTCGTTATAGATCACGTGGGCTGATATGAGAACATCCCCTCACTAGCAAGCTAGAGATCGGTCTCATTCACCATATGCCAAAACCTGGTGTGTTAGGTCTAGGAAATACGGGGATGACCTAGTCGCAATGGTGCTGATACCCATATCTTTGAGACGATGTGTCCTTGTTAAGCTTTGTCTGAGTCCTCATTCTTATATTAGGAAACATCTCTCCTTCTCGTATAATCAAGACCGGTGCCTCCGGCTCAGCTCGAGAGCTGCTAGCATGTCTCATCTTTGCCATTTCCTGCAGATCGATAAAAATTTGCAAAAATAAGGATTCAATTTAAAATCATCGCAAAAAAAAAAAAAATTGGCATTTCAAAAGATATAGTAAGCTCAAACAAATATCAATTCATCATCAAGCGATACCGATTTCAACCATTTATGCTCAGAATTCACCGTTCAGGAAAAATCGGTAAACCCAAAGTAGAATTTTTTGAAAAGCATAAAATTAAATGAAATTTTGGCATGAATTATCTTTAAAATCAACCCAACAACAATTGTTAAGAACAAAAATCGTCAAAACATATACTTATATTCCCTAAAGTTTGTTGTAAATCAACCGTTCTTTGTCGAAATCCCTAAATATCCACGTTAATCCCAAAAATTCGAAATTCCTCCTAAATCCAAGCATTCACAGTGATATTGAAGCTCAAATGATTACACTAAGTTTTGATCTAAAAAATCGTGGGTTAGGGATTATAAGTTTTTTTGTGGGTCGACCTAGCTGGATCGGATTTTGGGTCAAATCTAACCCACAAAATGTTTTTTTGAAATTTTTATTACAATTTGCTAAATTGACACTTTTAACTATTTGTGTAATAGAGAGAGAAAAAGAGAGAGAGAGAGAGAGATATATATATATATATATATATAATGTTCACCCAGCGGTATACGGTATACGATGTGGTATGAATAGAATATGAAGCGGTGCAAACAGTATATAAAGTGGTGTGAGCAGTGTATCCATCGTGAATAGTATACAAAGCACTGTGAACAATGTACAATATATGGAGTGGTGTGAATAATATGTATGGTATACGATGCAGTGTGAATAGTATGTGGTGTGAACAATGGACAGTGTACGGTATACAATGCAAAGTGAAGAGTGTACGATGTGTGTGAGCAGTATATGGTATACGATGCGATGTGAACAGTGTACAATATACGATACGGTGTGAACAGTGTATGGTTTACATTGCAGTGTAAACAGTATACGGAGCAGTGTGGACAGTGTACCAACTGTGAATAATAGTGAACATTGTACAGTATACGAAGTAGTGTGGATAGTATAAGGAGTGGTGTGAACATTGTACCCCATGAATAGTGTCCACCGCGAATAGTATTATCCACCCTGAACATTATCTCTATTTAGAAAATTATGAATAGTTAATTTCCAATTTCACTAATTAAGTTTTTAAAATTGTCTACTTTCCTGAATGACAATTTCTTTATCAATATTATTTATTATTAATGGATGATCGATCCACAGCCCCCCCCCCTTCCCTCGGAAGTTTCAATTTTTACTTCAGCCACACAAAGTTTAGGTCTCTTTATAACGCTACACGGAATCAAAGTTTTACACCCAAAACTACACAGTACAAAGTTCAATGCTCAGAATCACACCGATTTTGAAAATAGCATTTTCTATTCAAAGTAGACTAAAAATCATGATTAGATATTGAAATTGATCCTTAACCGAAAAAACACTAAATTAATCTAATCCGACCCTAATAAAAACCCGACCTGAAACTGATTTTATCCATCTCTCCTAAATCACACCCTAACGAAGAACTTTTAAGGAATTAATTTTCTGAATCGATTATCGAACACCGGTTTTCCTGCTAATCATATATTTAGGGGTTTCAATATATTCATTTAATCGAGATCATTAGTTTGAAATCAGGTTCGTGTACAATTGGTTACGGAAAATCGATTTGTTGACTCCATTGAAATCTTCGATGTGGTTTTCTTGTTGTTCGGGCTTGGGTTTTGGATATTCCGCTTAGTGGTGTTGTTAATTACATGTTGGAACTGAGATAATGATTCTCACTGGAATCAAAATGGGTTCAATGAAACCACCGAGAGAGATTTTCGGTGAGGGATTGCAGAACGGAGAAAAGTGAAGGAGGCCTCCGATTTGAGCTTTAATTCATCGTATTTATCAATCCCAAATCTTTAATGTAGCGACTCGCACGTCTCCATCCCTCAATTTTTCCATTACATAATCCGAAAGAGAAGATGAAGGAAGGAGAAAGCGGTTGGTGAAGAAGAACGTAGGAAAAACATAAAAAATTTTATATATTTTAATAGTGATTTAGGAAACTAGGCAGTTTAGAAAAAGTAATAGAGAATATGGGTAGATTTCTGTAGCTAATTAGAGGTTTGGGTGATTTTTACTGTAGCACTAATAGGAAGGAAGGAGGATAAGTCGAAAATGTCCTGAGAAGTAATTGATCCAAACTCTTGAGAGACTCTATTCGCAGTAGTTAAACTAAATAAACAATTTTTTTCTCACCTCTCACCTCTCTCCCTTTCTCGTCTTCTTCCTTTAACTCTTTATCAAATCTCTTTTTTTTTTAACTCTCCCCTCGTATCTTCATTTTGATTCCTTCACAAATTTTTAATCAATGAATTTTCTACATCAATTTTTTACTTTTCACGATTTCTTTTGCATATATGGAACATCTATTTTGTCTTATCTTAACCCATATTTGTGACGAAATCGTCGACACGACAAAAAAATTGGCCACTTTCGCCGCAGTGATAAAGGAAAAATATGCCGCCTCCGTCATCGTCAACGTGTACTCACCCATATGATTATTGTTTGTTTAGCAAAGTGTTATCTTTTTTTCGTATTTGATATTTTAATTATTATTTTTTATTTATGTATAAGGATTTAAGCTTGAATTGTCCAATTTTTAGGGATGCATGGTAAAATATTGGACACATCGGAGTAGCCAATGCTATTGGTGTACGAGGCGTAATATGGGTTGATGTAAAATTGGTGTACGATGATGGTGTACACGGCGGAGTAGACGATGGTGTTGGTGTACGAAGATGGTGTACACGGTGGAGTAGACGATGGTGTTGGTGTACGAAGACGGTATACACGGCGGAGTAGACGATGGTGACCGTGTACGAGATGGAATATGGGGCGTTGTAAAATGTGGTGTATGACGACGTTGTACACGGCAGAGTAGACGATGGTGCTGGTGTACAAGGATGATTTACACGACGGAGTAGACGATGGTGTTGGTGTACGAGATGGGATATAAAAATTATGAACGGAATGGCAAAGATGGTAAATTAGATGATAGGATTTGGGTATATGGTCCATTCAAATATTCATAATGGCATAGGTGTAATAAAAAGAGTAGTAAAGGTTATGTTGTGGACAAATGTGGTGGGGCCAAACGAAAGTGCCTATTTTACCTATATGTTACAGTGAACTACCTATTCCTATAATAATACTCCTAGAAACTATCCATTCTCCCAATTTTCTCATATTTTAATTATTTTATCATAAAATATGTTTTTTGTTGTTTTTCATTTTCTTTTTAATTTTTTTTAGATTAATTTAGTGTTTGATTTCAGTTAAGGATCGATTTACGTTATCTAATCGTAATTTTTAGTCTAATTTGAATAAGAAATGTTATTTTCAAAATCGGTGTGGTTATGAGCATTAAACTTTGTACTGTGTGGTTTTGAGTGTGAAACTTTGATTCCGTGTAGCATTGTAAAGAGGCAAAAACTTTGTGTGTAGAGAGGGGAGGATCACACATTAGTAATTGAAAAACATTGAAGTTTTAAAAGTACGAAAATATTTTTAAAAATCCTAAAAATTAAAAATAACTAAAACTTACTAGCGGGTTACCTCCCACTAAACGCATTTGGTTAAAGTCGTTTAGCTCGACTCGATTTGCCTTTTTTAAGCATGAGAGATGTTTGCTAAGGATATTGATTTTCATGTAGCTTGTTCAGTCTTTTCTCTACTGTCCAAGTGCAGATCATAAGCCTCTTTATCAACCACGATTTCTTTGGGTGTTCCCCTTTGATGGTGAAATTAGGGTCCTCGTCTAAGTTTTCAATGGGTTCGTCTTTACCAATGTGCTCATCGCTCAAATTATTCGTTGCTGGTTTTTATGAGGATAAGAAGACTTTGATTCTATTGTGAACTTTTTTTCACGTTTTATTTTTCCTACAAAATTAGGACAACGATCTTGAATCTCAATGGTTTATTGTTATTACCTTGTCTTCGAAAAAGATATTTTCTTGTTGGTTTCTTATGTCTCGCCTTATTAAAGAGATATTTTCCTCCTTTCCTCTTGCACAATTGCTTCCAAAATGAGCCCTGGAATCTCATCATAACAATCAAAATTAGTTTTCTTATATTGAAAACGATCAATTCTTTTGCAAAAGACTTCTATTTTTCATTTGTTCCATCTGGTGGATCTTCAGTTTCTGAGAATCGAGTAATTGAAATATCTAGAGAGTTAACACGAGTTGTGAGTTCCAAGAGTCTTTCTTGATTTTTCGATTCTTTAGTCATGTGAGTCCGAGATGTTGTCCATCGCGTAACCAATATTTTTGAAGTCCATTTTTTGCTCAGTGTCAATCTCTTGCCGTCTTTGGTATTCTTTGAGTTGTCGGATATCCTTTTCCAACTTCTCAAGTTGATCCCCAAGAGTGTCCACTTTGTTTGCAAAATCGGCTTTGAGCTTTTTTAGTTTAGCATTCACTACAAGAAAACAGCTGATGAGTGACTATTTTTTGTGACTATTTTTTCAGTCACAAAATTTTGCGACTGTTCTGGGACCAAAATGCGACTAATGAACGACTACTAAAATATAGTCTCCATTCAGTCACAAATTTACGACCGAAATGTTCAGTCGTAAACTAGTCTTAAATTAACGACTGAATGGAGACTATTATTCGACTGTTTAAATGTAGTCGCAAAAGAGTCGCAAAGTGAGACTGTTTTGCGACTTTATTATTAGCCAGTAAATGTAGTCGCAAATCAGTCCCAAAATTACGACTTTTTTGCTAATCGTATAGATCGTGCCAGAAGAGTCGCATTTTAGTCACTAAAAATAGGTGAAAACGTGGAAACTATGAAAATTAGGTATGCTACCTAACTTGTGTGACTACTGATAATAGTCACAAAATGGTCGTAAAAGGGTGGGAAAATAGTAATGACGCGTAGTCACGGAATGACGCGAAAAACAATGAATTATGGGGTATGTGTCCGAGACCAAAATTATGCTGAAGCATCCGAAGAGGATGATTTCTATGGGACCGTAGAAGCTATCATGGAGCTCCAATATCCCGGATTTGTTAATTTAAAGATTATACTTTTCTATTGTGAATGGTTTGACCCTACGATTGGAAAGGGCACTCGAAAAAGCGAGGGAGGCATTTTTGACGTGCTCACATCACGGAAATATCAAAACTACGAACCATTTATTTTAGGTATGATTTTCCTGTTTTAACTCAGTGTATATGTATATGTTTGTATATATATTTATAAACTTCTAATTTAAATTTTAATTAACGGCGGGGTCTCAAGCTGATCAAGTTTGTTATCTTCCTTACCCATATACTAAACGCCCTCGGAAGTTATGGCATACAGTGCTGAAAGTTAATCCGAGGAATCGTGTTCAAGGAAAATTTAACGAGAAAGAGCTGATCATTTTGCAACAAACTAATGATGATGGAATGATGGATACAGTTGAAAAAATAATTGTCGATAGTTTAGTCGACGAAAATCATCCAGATGAAGACATTGATTTCGAAATTGAAGACGCTGAACCAGACAATGAATTTCAAGTAAATTTATCTTCTTCAGAGGATGATGATGGATTTTGAATAATTAATATGTATGACATTTTAAATAAATATTTGTAAAACCCTTGTTAAATTTAAATAAATATTTGCGTATGGAAAATTTATGTTTGTAATATAATTGTTGCTTTTGTTTCCAAAATATATTTTATAATTATTTTTCCGAATGGTAAATATCGTTATATATAGAAGTTAATATGTTAGATAACCGAATGGTTACAGTGGCTCAGTGGATTTGAGATGAAGTTATATGATTGGTAGGTCTTGGATTCGAGTCACAGGTTTTCATATTTTTCCGATTTTATGTATATCGGTCTATATATAAGTCTATGTATAATAATTGCGAATGGTTACATTAGCTTAGTGGATTTGCTCTATGGATACTTAGAGTTCTTGGGTTCGATGCACAGGTTTGAATATTTTCCCCAATTTTTACAAGAAGTCACAAAAGCGTCACTAAATACACACTAATTTGCGACTACGTTGTGACGATGTTATAAATTTGTGACTGATTTGCGACTACTTTGTGATGATATTATAAATTTGTCACTGATTGGCGACTACTTTGTGACGTGGTTAACAAATTTTTTGGAAAACCAACTAAATAGAATTGAAAAATATTAGTCAAACGTATCATCCTAGATTTTAATTAATTGTTACACTTAATATTGTATATAAGACTGCAAACTTTTAACTTCCAATGTGATGAACAATGATTTGAATCTTCCACAACATGTCTTACAAGATATAATACATGTGTTTTCAAGCTTAAGTTTGTTAAAGTATAATTTTTTTGTAATTTACTTTATAATGAAGCAAAACACTTAAGCAATATAAAAAAAACTGATAGTTTAAGTATTTTATGACATTTTTTTGTTCTAAATGTTTAGGGTTTAGGGTATACATTCGTGACTCATAAAAAGAGTCACAAAACAGTTGCAATTTGTGACTACTTTGCCACTCTCATCTCGATTTTGCGACTATTTTGTGACTAAGTCGCACATTTATATTTTCCTAAAATGTTTGGGTTTGAAAAATTTGGGCTTTCACTTAAAAAATTTTGGGCTTTTGGGCGGGTACTTTTACCCCCTAAAATGTGTTTGCGACTATTTTGAGACGCCTGAGGGACTCTTGCTCAAAACATGTACTCTATTATTCTGATTCCCAAGTCACTTTTGCAAACCCTAAAAATCATCTTTCTCTCTCGACCCTCACCAGATTTCTCTTCTGATTCTTAATCGCTTCATCTTTGGCTCTCGATTCTTTGTTTAATTTCGTATCTCCATCTCTCTCTCTCTCTCTTTCTCTCTCTCTCGATTTCCCTAACTGAATCTAACTCAGATTCATCTCCGAAACCAAAACTCTTCATCTCTCTCTCTCTCGATTCCTCTCTGATTATTCTTGGCTTCATCTCTCATAGTCTCTCCATTCCTCTCTTTATCTCTCTCTCTCTCTCTCTCTCTCTCTCTCTCTCTCTCTCTCTCTCTCTCTCTCTCTCTCTCTCTCTCTCTCTCTCTCCCCATCTCCAAAGCTTTGACTTTCCATCGCCAAAGCAGTCTGTCAAATGGCTGGGAAACAAAAATCGAGTAGAGGACGAGGTGGAAGATCGGCGGGTGGTTCTAGATCTACCACCATACCCGTTGTAGCCAACACCGGAGATGTTGTGACCTTAGCCGGAGGAGTTCGACCCATCCTCCGCGGATATGTTCCCTCCTCAGGCGGAGCTGCGACTTCCAATGGCTTAGATGGTACGCCATCACCCGGAGCTGCGAGACCCAACGGCGGAGCGGCTAGGAGCGGAGGTGGTAGATCCATCACCGGTGTAGCGTCTTCTCACTCGTCTAACCCCTCTTCTCAGGCGACAGTCTCGGTTTCGAGAACGAATATGCCGGTCCAGTATCCACCTTCCACTCAGCCCCAAGCATCTCATCATCAAGTCCAGTTTCAAGTTCCGTACCCACATCCTCCGACTGAAAATCCTCAGCGACAACCTCCATCATTTCAGATTCCCCATCAACAGCCGCATGATGTTCATATACCAGATCCTGAACAACTTGAAGAGGATGACGAAGCAGTTGATGCTCCAGAGCCACAATCGGAAGACTACAACCATCTCTTGGAGGATCTTTTGGCTCTTCCTGGCCGAGACAATCTACCCCTATTGTCTGAGCATCCTATTCCCAACGTCAAGACCACTTGGTAAGTTTGCTTACCCTTGTAGTTTTAGGATGTGTTTGTATTGTATATGTTTGTCCTTTTATCAATGTCGGCTTTTTGGTCTTCTGTTTTGAATTATCAAAATTTTTTGCTCTTAACTTCTGGTTAATGGATATATTTAGCAAAATTGTCTCTAGCTTAGCTCTTTGTGTCTATTTTCGTAACTTTGTTACATAGTAAGGTCCTTTTTTATAGGCTTCTTATGGTTTTTCTTCATCGTTTGCTCACACAACGATTGTTCGATTATAGCTTGTATCATCAAGCTGTTCAGAGCTTTGGGTTTGCATTGGTGAGAGTAATTGTAGTATATCAGTGGGTTTAGTTAATGCATAAATGTCTTCTGCTAATGCATCATTGTTGGAATTTTACCTGTTTATAGCACTTAACCTCTACCTATTTATAGCACTTAACTTCTGTTTCAATTCATTTACTAGGTTTACCCGTGACAACGGCAAACTGCTCGTGTCATTGCTGGAATTTTTAGACGCAAGTTGGATGGTCCTTACTACAGCTGGAAGGTGACGCCAATACACATACAAGAAAGATATTTCAGAACTTTTGCGGTAATGTTTTATGCTTTTACTTATTTTTTTATTTAAGATTTAATGCATTTCTTTGTAACCAATACTTAACTTATATTTTACTTAACTGTGTAGCGCACACTACAAGAAAACAGCAGATGAGCGACTACCAGAAAAGTCACAAAATGGTCGCTAAAACTCAATTTGCGACTACTTAGGGACTAAAATAAGTAGTCGCAAATTGTTGGTCGCAAAATAAAATAGTCGCACAGTAGTCGCCTATTAGGGACTAAATTGTGACTGTTTTAATTCGTCGTATATATACGACTACTTTGATACTAACAAGAGTAGTCGTATATTAACAACTAAATAGGGACTACCTGAACTTTGCGACTACTATATGATTAATTATGTGAGTCGTTCTATGGAGACTAATTTGTGACGATATTTGTAGTCGTATATATACGACGTTTTTAAGACTAATATGGTAGAGGCTAATGAGGGTCGATGATCGCAAAGTCGTCACTAAAGCGTCACATATTAACAACTAAAATACCACCACTTTGTTGGTTTCATCAATGTAAGTGTCGCAAATCAGTCACAAATTTGCATCATTTTTGCGACAGTTTTAACCAAAGAAAAAAAAAAATATAATTATTTTATATATTATTTCGAATTTGAAAAGATAAAAATAAATTAAGAAGAAGCAGAAAGTTATAATACTAATAGACAAAATAAACTTAGTCTTTAACATGACATAAACAAGTTATGAAACATAAACTAAAAATCCTAAACATAAAAATACGTTCAAACACAAAAGAAAGAGGTTTTAAAAATGTTTATGGCTAGAGCTATGTGGTAGGTGTGGTGCCTAGTGCAGAAGGTGGTGCGGTTCCTGCGGCAGTGATAGGTGCGGGGGCTGGGGAAGTAACCAAGACAGGGGGCTCCATCAGGAAAGCTGCTAGGCCGGGATCTGAGTTTTTCAGGTACAAGATCATCTTCTCCAAAGTTGAGATCCGCAATTGAGCTTGTCGTTGCTCCTCATCACGTTGGGCATTATCCGCTTCTTGCTCATCTATCTTACGACGAGCTGTTTGAAGTTGTTCTTGGATCTCTAAAAGTGATGAGGAAGAAAAGCTTGCATAGCTTTCTTTCCTTTTCCCTTTGCTGATCATCTCTCGAAGTTGGCCAAGTCCGAAAGGGTTCCCCTTCGGATCTGTCTAAGTACACTAAAAAAACATAAAACAGGTTGATAGTCAAACTTGACAAAAACAAAGCTAAACAGATAGAATGCTTAAGAAGAAGATTAAACAAGTATATATCAGAATGATTCAAAAGAGGAGGATTCAGAAACAATCTATAGCAGAATGATTAACAACTTTTCCAAGTAAAACCAGCATAATGATTCACATCTATTACAAGTGTATAAATCAAACTGAATGAGTTCACATCTTTCACAATGATTTGACAATGATGCACAACAAAAAGCAGAAAGAAAAACACTATATTGAGAAGACCCAATTGTTCCTATGCTGACAATTAGTGCTCACCAAACAAAGACATGAATTATCATTGAAGCTCTGAATACCAGGTAATGAGAAGAACAACAGAAGATGAAACAAATTTGAAAACAAAATAGCAGAAAATCCTATGCTAAGAAACCAGAGAGCAAAACAAAGACAATCCTATGCTACTAAAGCAGAAATTAAAGAAAATTACCTTAAGAAAGATATCATTCTTTTCTTCAATGGTGAGGTGCGATGCGTAGAGTTTTCAGACGCATTGTCTGAGCAGTCTGGGCCATCCTCATCCCTTTCCTCCATCACATCTGCTAGGTTCTTCTCATAAGCATCAGCTACTTGTTTGGCTTTGTGATCAACAAAAGTCCCATCTGCCCTTGTATGCGTCCTCATAAACACTTCTCCAAAAGAAACCGGACGCCCTAATTCCTCTTCCTGTGATCATAGAAAACACATAATAAGTTGATGCAGTTTAAAATAGTAAAGGAAGGAGAAAGGATTTACCATTTCTTGTTGCACGCGCAAGTAAGATTTTGGCCGGAAACGTGCTTTGCAATTCCTAGACCGCCCCGATCAGAGTTACGGGACTGTGAAGCAGTAGAGCTCCTCTCAATTGCATCGGGAGTGTTCCAATGCACCCACATTTGTTCCCAGAGCATCTCGCCAATCCAAGGTGGTCTTTCACCACTGTTCTTAGCCTGGCTCACTATGCCTTTCATCCGATTTTTGGCAATCTTCAAGAAGTGGTCCTTGACAAGCTCTGTGATCCCGGTATCCCAAGTGTACTTGCGCTACACAGTAGAAGATTAGTAAGTATTTATGAAACTGTATCTTTAGTACTTTAATATTAAACAAGTAAAACCATAAAACCATACCGCAAACGATCTGAAATATCTCTCTTGGATGTGCAGAGGCGTAACCTTCCAGCTAAAATATGGCCCATCAAATTTCCGACGGAAGATTCCAGCAATCACACGAGTCAGTTTTTCTTGGTCCCGTGTAAACCTATTACATGAATATAAATATAGGTTAAGTTAAAACCAAAAAGCTTTAGAAGAATTAGTATCTATATCTTATGTTTGTCTCTATATCTTATGCACACAGATACAAATGCTTAGTTGTACGCAGAGCATGGGTAAACTATGAACCATCTAAGGAAAGATACAATGGGATAACTATTCATTAGTAAACAGACATAATGAAACATACATGTACAATTATGCATTAGCAGAACATATTATCTATATAAGAACCAATGAAGACCTTAAACTAATATCACCTAAGCAAATCAGTGTCAACAGTACAGAAACTTATACATATACAAGCACATGTATAACTAAAAAGAAGAGGAAATATACCATGTCGTCTTGACGCCGGGTATCGGATGCTCACTCAACAGTGGTAGTCTCTCTCGGCCAGGTAGAGCCAACAACTCATCTAACAGACGCTGGTAGTCTTGTTCTTCTGGTTCGGGAGCATCTACTTGACCCTCTTCCTCCATTTCTTGTTGAGGATCGGGAAAGTGAACTTCCGCATGTTGCTGTCCAATATGATATGCCGCAGGTTGTTGTTGATAAGGAGGAGGTTGTTGTTGATAAGGAGGAGGTTGTTGTTGAGGATTTTGATTTCGGAGTTGATGAGTGCCTTGCAGTTGAGTTGTTACCGGATACTGAACTGGAAGAGCCGTTCTTGAAACTGTCGCCTGAGAGGACGGTGTCGCCTGAGATGAAGGTGTCCTCTGAGATGACGGGTTAGAGGAATAGGAAGACGCTCCTTCACCGGTTGATCTACCAGATCGGGGTTTGGGCATAACCTCTCCGCCATTGGGTGTCGCACCTCTGCCAAAAGGTGAACCATTTCCGCCGTGGGAGGTCGGACCGCCGCCTGAGGGTGGACCATTTCGGTGTGGTGGTGGAACGATTCGGCTTGAGGGCGTAACCTCTCCGCCGTTGCCTCGACCGCCTCCAGCGGTTGATCTGCCTCGGCCTCTACTAGATTTAGATTTCCCAGCCATCGGAGATCGAGAGTTGTTACGAATGTGAAGAAAATCGAGAGAGAGATGAAGTGTTGGAGAGAAGATGATGGATATGGGTTTATTGTGAAGGACACGAAGAGAGAGAGAGAGAGAGAGAGAGAGAGAGAGAGAGAGAGAGAGAGAGAGAGAGAGAGAGAGAGAGAGAGAGAGAGAGAGAGAGAGAGAGAGAGAGAGAGAGAGAGTCGAATATGAAGAGAAGAAGATTTAGAGTAAAATCGAAAGAGAAATCGAAAGATCTATGGAAATCGAGACGATTTTGATATGGAATCGCCGTTGGTTCGAGAGAGAGAGGAAAAAATTAGGGTTCGATAAAATGATTTGGGAATTTGATATCGAGTATTTGTTTTATGTTAGAGTCACAAAGGAGTCGGGAAATGGTCGCAAACAAAATTTAGGAGGGATAAATACCCGCTCAAAAGCCCAAAACAATATAAACCCATTAGCCCAAATTTTTTAAAATCCGAAAATTTTGCAAATTTGAAATTTCCTTGTAGTCGCATAGTAGTCTCAATTGAACAAACAGTGGCAAAGTAGTCGCAAATTGTAACTGTTTTGTGACTCTTTTAATGAGTCACGAATGTATACCCTAAACCCTAAACATTTATAACTAAAAATGTCATAAAAATGGTTAACCAATACGTTTTTTAATATTTCTTACGTATGTTGCTTCAGTATATAGTGTTATCTAATAGATTTTAAGTAAATTAAACTTTCACAAACTTAAGATTGAAACACATGTAGTAAAATCATATGTAAGTTATCTTAAAACATGTTTATAGAAGATGAAAACATGTGTTCAAGTTGAAATTATAAAATTTTGCCTATTATATAATATATTTAGTGTAATATGTTGTTCATAACTATGTCCATACATAAAATAAATCATTTTACTTCAAATCTTTTGTTGAATTAACAAAATATTACTGAGAGTTGGTAATTAGTCGCAAATGAGTCACATTTTTATGTAATCGTCGCGAATTAGTCGCAGAATGGTGGGTAATATATGACGCTTTTGTGACTGAGTGTAATAATAGGTGAAAAAACTAAAACCGGGATTCGAACATGGTACATGTTAGTCTTATCTATAGTGTAAGTCGCAAATTAGCTAATATAACCATTATGTTCTATATTCCATTTACTTTTTATATATATCGTTTCGTATTAAATCAGAAAATAAATTTTTAAACATTAACACCACGTTTCGAACCTTAGACTTGTAAGTCTTGTATATGTTGCATTGTCACTGAGCTATAGTCACCATTCGGTTTTTAATTACGAAAACGTATTTATATACCGATACTTATCCAATCCGAAAATAAAAAATTAAAAAGGTTTTTAAAAACAAATATTGCCACAAATATATTACACATTAATTCAAAATCGGATACATAATATTCATATATATTACAAAAATTAAATTAAAATCTCATACGTAGTATTCAAATTTCTTCATCTTCCTCTGAAGACGATAAATTACAAAGAAATTCATCTTCTGGATCAGCGTCTTCAATTTCGAAATCAATGTCTTGAACTGGATGATTTTCGTCGACTAAACTATCGACAATTATTTCTTCAACCGTATCAATCATTCCATCATCATCAGTTTGTTGCAAAATGATCAGCTCTTTCTCGTTAAATTTTCCTTGAACACGATTCCTCGGATTAACTTTCAAAACTGTATGCCATAATTTTCGAGGGCGTTTAGTATATGGGTAAGGAAGATAACAAACTTGATCAGCTTGAGACCCTGCCGTTAATTAAAATTTAAATTAGAAGTTTATAAATATATATACAAACATATACATATACACTGAGTTAAAACTGGAAATTCATACCTAAAATAAATGGTTCGTAGTTTTGATATTTTCGTGATGTGATCACGTCAACAATGCCTCCCTCGCTTTTTCGAGTGCCTTTTCCAATCGTAGGGTCAAACCAATCACAATAGAAAAGTATGATCTTTAAATTAACAAATCCGGGATATTGGAGCTCCATGATAGTTTCTACGGTCCCATAGAAATCATCATCTTCGGATGCTTCAGAATAATTTTGGTCTCGGACACATATCCCATAATTCATTGTTTTTCGCGTTATTCCGTGACTACGCGTGTGAAACAAATACCCTCTTGTAAAATACAGGGGCCACGATCTGACTTTATTTTCTGGACCTTCCACTATTTCATGAACCCAAGTAGGGAAACTTTCTTCACTTTGCATTGATCTGACCTATAAAGTAGAAAATATGCCAATTAACATAAGAAATTATAATTTAACAATGCACTCGGTGGGAATACATACATATTGGCGGACCCATTGATGAAAATCTTCATCTCTTTTCGCCGTGACCTCATCATCAGATAGTTCCGGGTATTCGAATCGAATCTGCGCGTCCAACACTCTGTGTTGCAAATAATAAGATCTAATTATGACTAAAGTATCTAAAAATAGATAAAATTAACTTAAATTAATGTAGAAAGCATAATTACCTTTCAAGTGGCCAAAAATAGTCACAATTCCGCAAAACATATGAATGTGCACACTTATAATCTTTTTCGCTTAACCAAAATTCACTGCATTTGCCACTTGGACGACCTACTTCAGTAAATATATCTGGTACCGGTACAGCATATACGGGTACTTCACCTTCATCATAACGACTTGCCCTACAAAAGTTATACCAGTCACAAATTGAGGCAAATCATGATAGCAATATTAACATACATATTAAGTAAATTATTACCTTCTTCTGCTAGCTGTAGAAATTTGCGACGCAAAGTAGTGTTCTGAGAAATAAGATATCTCATCATTCATGTACGATTGAACAATTGATCCCGCTGGATATCTCTTGTTCTTCGCTTTCCCTTTCAAATGTTTAAAAAACCTTTCAAAGGGATACATCCACCTATATTGCACAGGACCACCAAGCTCTACTTCGTATGGCAGGTGGATAGGTAGGTGCTCCATCACATCAAAGAAAGAAGGTGGGAAGATTTTTTCCAAATTACACAAAATCATGACAATGTTCTCTTTGAGAAGTTGGACGCGGGTTTGATCCAATGATCTACTACTTATGTCACGAAAAAAGGTTCCAATCCCTACAAAAATATCACTAATTAATATACATAAGTTCCAATAATAGAAACACTTTAAACGATATATATATATATATATATATATATTTATACCTGATAATGCTTGGTGCACGTTACGGGGCAGAAGTTCTGCAAATACAAACGGAAGCAACCGTTCCATAAATACATGGCAGTCGTGACTTTTCATTCCCGAAAACTTTCCACCATTGATGTCTGCACAACTGGCTAAATCAGCTACATAGCCATCTGGAAATTTAACCTCATTCTTGACCCATTGTAGTAAAGATTCTTTCGCTTTTGAAGTCAACCTCGAAATAGGAAATGGAGCTCTCCCTCGATCATCGACATGCAAATCTTTCCGAGCACAAAATCTTGCGATATCCAATCTTGACTTAACTGTGTCTTTTGATCTGTCTTTAACATTCATAACAATATACATGATGTTATCGAAAATATTTTTCTCGATATGCATCACATCAAGATTGTGTCTTAGATTGAGATCGATCCAGTACGGTAGTTCCCAAAATATGCTTTCTTTATGCCAATTATGCCAGTCCCCATAGTCGTCCGGTTTTTTTGTATGTCCATTTCCACCACAATCAGATGTTTTAGGTGGTTCGACATGACGTATACGCTCATATAACACTTGTTCACCAGTCAATGATTGAGGTGGGTAGTCGTTTTTTACGTCCTTTCCCTTCAGAAAATTTACTTTATTCTTCCGCAGCGGATGATTGATGGGCAAAAACCTTCTGTGACAGTCAAACCAACATGTCTTCCTACCAGCCGGCAATTGGAAAGCATTTGTCTCATCCATACAAATAGGACACGATAATCTTCCATGTGTCGTCCATCCCGACAACATACCATATGCCGGAAAATCGCTTATCGTCCACAGCAAAACAGCTTTAAGGTTGAAGGTTTGATCTAATGACACATCATACGCCTCAACTCCGTTATTCCATAAATCCTTTAACTCGTCGATCAGTGGTTGGAGGAAGACATCAAGACTGGCTCATGGATGATTTGGTCCCGAATTCAAAACCGTAAGAAACAAATACTCACTTTTCATGCACATATCCGGGGGTAAGTTGTAGGGTGTCATGATCACAGGCCACAAAGAATGGTTTTTTGACATACCAAAAAGATTAAAACCGTCTGTACATAATCCAAGATAAACATTTCGCGTTTCCGCTGCAAAACTCGGATGCATTTGATTGAAATTCTTCCACTCTACCGCATCAGATGGATGACACATTACTCCGTCTTCTGACACATGCTCAGCATGCCATCTCATCGATGATGCAGTCTTATCTGATTGGTACATCCTCTTCAATCTGTCAGTGATAGGTAAATATCACATACGACTGAACGGTATTTTTGTTCGTCCCTCACTAGCCTTATATCTTGGTTTTCCACAAAACCTACAATGCTCCAAATCCTCATCTTCTTTCCAGAAGAGCATACAATTATCTACACATACATCAAATGTATGGTACGGTAATCCTAGCTTTCGCATCAATGTTTCTGTCTCGTAGTATGAACCGGTTGCCTGATTACCCTCTGGTAAATACTCCATAAATAATTCAGCCCATGAATCCATGCATGTTTCAGCCAAATTATGGTCTGACTTAATGTTCATGGACCGAGAAGCTAATGATAACTTCGAATGACCATCATGACAACCATCATAAAGTGGCGTATTTGCAGCATCTAACATGGCGTAGAACCGTTTTGCCTCATGGGTAGGTTCTTCATGAACATGATCATTTCCACTTTGATAATGTTCATGATATTCATTAAATGGCGTAGCACCATGAAATGCATCATTTACCATCCCAGCATATACATTTCCCCCATCATATACATTTCCCCCATAATAATTTACTGGTTGATTACCACAACTAAAATCAGCATTAGCATAATGACTACTCGTGCCTTCCCCAACAACATCATAATCTTCACCATGTTCAGACCATACATAATATCCTGGCATAAATCCTCTACTATGCAAATGCTTCGAAACTGTCCTTGCTAGCATTAAAGTGGAATTTTGACATTTAACACAAGGGCAGTAAAACTTACCTCCACTGCTTAGAGCTATTGACTGGTTACTTGCAAATTTCATGAACTGCTCGACCCCTTCCAAAAATTCACTCGAGAGATTATTTGTACGTGGATCGATTCTATTATACATCCACTCTCTGGATGAATTCCACATTTTTTTTCTCTTTTCTCTGTGTTTTTTTTTTCCTTTTTTTGCTCCTATGGTGAATGATAATGGGGTTGCTCGGTCGTTGATTTTATAGGCAAAAAATTTGTCACTACCTTGCGACTACAAAAAAATAGTCACAAATTTGTTACTATTTTGCCACCCTTTTACGACCATTTTGTGACTATTATCGGTAGTCACACAAGTTAGGTAGCATACCTAACTTTCATATTTTCCACGTTTTCACCTACTTTTAGTGACTAAACTGCGACTCTTCTGGCACGATCTATACGAGTAGCAAATACGTCGCAATGTTGGGACTGATTTGCGACTACATTTACTGACTAATAATAGAGTCGCAAAACAGTCTCACTTTGCGACTCTTTTGCGACTACATTTAAACAGTCGAATAATAGTCTCCATTCAGTCGCTAATTTAAGACTACTTTACGTCTGAAAAATTCGGTCATAAATTTGCGACTGAATGGAGACTATATTTTAGTAGTCGTTCATTAGTCGCATTTTGGTCCCAAATCAGTCGCAAAATTTTGCGACTGAAAAAACAGTCACAAAAGTAGTCACTCATCAGCTGTTTTCTTGTAGTGGCAAGTACAATTGGGATACCGGAATCACGGAGCTTGTGAAGGAATCATTCCTGAAGATTGCCAAGAACAGGATGAAAGGCATAGTTAGTCAGGCTAAGAACAGTGGTGTAAGACCTGTATGGATTAACTCTATGCTTTGGGAACACATGTGGAGGCATTGGAATACTCCCGATGCTATGGAGAAGAGCTCTACTGCTTCAGCCTCGCGTAACTTAGATTGTGATGGTCTAGGAGCCCATAAGCATGTTTCCGGGCAAAAATCATACATGCGTGTTCAACAAGAAATGGTAATTCTTTTAACCCGTACTTTCTAATTACAAACTGCAACTAATTCATATGTGTTGTTGTATCATCACAGGAGGAGGAATTAGGGCGTCATGTTTTCTTTGGAGAAGTCTTTATGCGGACACATACAAGGGCAGATGGGAGTTTTGTGGATCACAAAACCAAACAAGTGGCGGAGGCCTATGAGAAGAACCTTGCAGATATCATGGATCAACACGCTGCTGATGGACCGGAAACCTCGGAGAATTCTTCTCAACATTCTACTCAGCGGAATCTCACCATTGAAGAAAAGAATGATATTTTCCTTCAGGTAATTTTCCTTGTCTTTTGATCTCTGTTTCTGTTTCTTATAAACTGGTACACTTAGGGTCTTCAATAATACTTCATGACTTTGTTTGCTAAGCACGAATTGTTAGCATAGGTTGAAATACTTTATCTGGATTGACGGATTCTTAGTGTATGTGAACTTTAAATGGATCAATTGTCTGTTCTGACTTTATTGTTCTTCTTTCTGACTTTTGTTGTGAATTAGTCTATTTTTGGTTAATAAGAATGGTGACTATCATTCATTCTGATAAATGTTTACTTGTGTTTTTGTTGTCATTCTGAATTTATATTGGTTGTTATTCCTTCGGTTGTATATACTCATTTTTAGCTTCTTCTAAAGCATTCTATCTGTTTTGTTCATGTCAATGCAACTTGTTTTGGTTGACAATCAATCTGTTGTTTTTGTTGTCGGCAGTGTACTCAGACAGATACCAAGGGGAACCCATTTGGACTTGGAAAAATGCGTGAGATGATCAGCCAAGGCAAAAGGAAAGAAAGCTATTCAAGCTCTTCTACAACATCCATTTTAGAGATCCAGGGACAACTGCAATTAGCTCGTCGTAAGATAGCTGAACAAGAAGAGGATAATGCTCGACATGATGAGGAGCAACGACAAGCTCAGTCTCGGATCTCCGAAATGGAGAAGCTGATCACGTACATGAAGAACACTGATCCCCGCCTCGCAGCTTTCATGAGTCAACCCCCAGTCTTGGATACTTCACCAGGGACCGCACCAATCACTGCAATAGGGACCGTACAACCTACTGCACCAGGGAGCAACCCTGCCACCGAAACCAACACTTAAACATTTTAATTTTTTGCCTTTAAAACTTTCTATCTTATGTGTTTGAATAAACATGTTTCTAATTTTTTGTTTATGTTTCACTACTTGTGTTTGCTTTATGGTTCAAGACTAAGTTTCTTAGTTTATTAGTATTTTTAACATACGGGTTCTTCTTATACTTTTAGCTTTTTAAACAAAAAAAAAAAATATATAAAATATATATATATATATATTTTGGGTAAATAAAGTAACAAAAATGTTGCAAATTTGTGGCTGATTAGCGACACTAACATTGAGAAAACCAACAAAAGGGTCGCATTTTAGTCTTTCATACGTGACGCTTTAAGGACTGATTTGCGACTATCGATGCTCATTAGCTTCTACCGTATTAGTCTCAAAAATATCGCAAATATACGATGTTGGGGTCAAAACCCACCCAGCTGTGATCAAAGGGAAAACGGCCAAGTATGGAAATACGAAGAATCGAACAAGGCCGAAATTGTGCCTAAGTCATTTTCGTACGAGTCCACTTAAACACAAGAGAGGCCGTTCTGGCCAAAGCAGCTCCATTTTCGGCCGAGGCAGCTTCACTTCGGCATGGAGACTCCGGCAAGGCTTGGTCTTCACTTAGGCAAGCCTTGTCCCCACTTAGGCAAACACGGAGGCTTCGGCAAGCTTGAAGATTTCGGCAAGCTTGGAGACTTAGGCAAGCACGGAGACTTCGGCAACGAATGGGGAGACTTCGGCAAGCTCCACTTCGGCAACGAAGGAGACATCGGCAAGCTTGGATCATTTCGGCATGGAGACTTCGGCAAAGAAAGAAGGAGACATCGGCAAGATTGGCTCACTTTGGCATGAAGACTTCGGCGAAGGAAGAAGGAGACTTAGGCAAGCCTTGTCTCTACTTAGGCAAGCCTTTGTCCCCACTTAGGCAAGCCTTGTCGTCACTTAGGCAAGCCTTGTCGTCACTTAGGCAAGCCTTGTCTCCACTTAGGCAAGCCTTGTCGTCACTTAGGCAAGCCTTTGTCCCTACTTAGGCAAGCCTTGTCGTCACTTATGCAAGCCTTGTCGTCACTTAGGCAAGCCTTGTCTCCACTTAGGCAAGCCTTGTCGTCACTTAGGCAAGCCTTGTCTCCACTTAGACAAGCCTTGTCTCCACTTAGGCAAGCCTTGTCTCCACTTAGGCAAGCCTTGTCGTCACTTAGGCAAGCCTTATCTCTACTTAGGCAAGCCTTGTTTCCACTTAGGCAAGCCTTGTCTTCACTTAGGCAAAACTTCAGCCAGACGTTGTGCCTAAGTCCTTTGTGTACGAGTCCACTTAGGCACGACTCACTTCGGCAAGAAGGGAGAGACATCGGCGAGAAGGGAGAGACTTCGGCGCTTCGGCCGAAGGCCACTTCGGCAAGCAACCCGCAGTCTTCGGCAAACAACTCGCGGTCATCGGCCATGACCCACGATCTTCGGCCATGCCCCGCGGTCTTCGGCCATGACCCACGGAGACTTCGGCCATGACCCACGGACTTCGGCCGAAGGCCACTTCGGCAAGCAACCCGCAGTCTTCGGCAAACAACTCGCGGTCATCGGCCATGACCCACGGTCTTCGGCCATGACCCGCGATCTTCGGCCATGACCCACGGAGACTTCGGCCATGACCCACGGTCTTTGGCCATGACCCGCGATCTTCGACCACGACCCACGGAGACTTCGGCAAGCAACCCGTGGTCTTCGGCAAACAACCTGCGGTCATTGGCCATGACCCACGGTCTTCTGCCATGACCCGCGGTCTTCGGCCATGACCCACGGAGACTTTGGCCATGACCCATGGTCTTCGGCCATGACCCGCGGTCTTCGGCCATGACCCACGGAGACTTCGGCAAGCAACCCGCGGTCTTCGGCCACTTCGGCCAACAAGCACTTCGGCCAGCAAGCACTTCGGCCAAGCTGTCCACTTCGGCCACGCAGTCAATTTCGGCCAAGCTGTCCACTTCGGCCAAGCTGTCCACTTCGGCCAAGCTGTCCACTTCGGCCTAGCAGTCCACTTCGGCCAAGCTGTCCACTTCTGCCAAGCTGTCCACTTCGGCCAAGCAGTCCACTTCGGCCAAGCAGTCCACTTCGGCCAAGCTGTCCACTTCGGCCAAGCAGTCCACTTCGGCCAAGCAGTCCACTTCGGCCAAGCAGTCCACTTCGGCCAAGCAGTCCACTTCGGCCAAGCAGTCCACTTCGGCCAAGCAGTCCACTTCGGCCAAAAATTCCACTTCGGCCAAGCACTCCACTTCGGCCAAGCTGTCCACTTCGGCCAAACTGCCTTGCCGAAGTGAAAACCATACGAAATTGTCTGGCCGAAGTGAAAACCATACGAAACTGTCTGGCCGACGTGAAAACCATACGAAACTATCTGGCCGAAGTGAAAACCATACGAAACTGTCTGGCCGAAGTCATTTCTATACGAAACTGTCTGGCCGAAGTCAATTTTACATGAAGTTGCCTGGCCGAAGTCATGTCTATACGAAGCTGTCTGGCCAAAGTCAAAGCCGCCGAAGACAATCCTGGCCGAAGCCAATTTCATACGAAACTGTCTGGCCGAAGTCAAGTCTATACGAAACCAGAAGACGACGCGGCCGAAGTCGTTTCTATGCAAAGACAACAAGCCCATCTTTGGCCTGCAACAATACAATGGCCCACGAAGCCATGCCGACTTAGCTGAAAAGGAAATCCCAAAGGATTAGGAAGTTTTTCCTGATCTCTTTAGGATTTACCTTGCCGACTCAAACTAGTATATATATCTATGTACATCCTTTGAAAAAGGGATCCGCAATTTACTTAGCAAAAAACCCTAGACTTTTTTGCTCTCAAACTCTTGTACGAAAGCTTTTTCGACACAGCTAATAAAAAACCATCTTTGGATCTCTCCGTTCGTGGTTCATCCGCAGAAATTTCATCCCCCTTAACAAACCTCCGACAAATTCTAATTGTGTTGATTTTGACTCCCACAATTTGGGGCTAGAAGGAGGGGGCTTTGAAACTTTCTTACTCCAAGGAACCACTGCACGAACGATTCGAAGAAGATGACTAGCGACGGACGAACCGACGACCCGCAGGACACATGGATTGATGGATCTGGAGCAACAGATACACCAACGCCTGCAGTCGTCGAGACGAGCCCAGAGGCCCTATCACAGATCAAGAAGATGCTGGAGACGCTGCTCAAGAAGGCGGAGGAGCAGGACAAGCTAAACACAACGATGACCGATAAGCTCGAAGTCCTTACAACGGCGAGCCGAGCCCGTGGTAGAGGCTCAGGAGTTGACCTAATGAGGCGCCCTCTTCGACGTCTCAACCCAACAGCCCTCAATTTCTCAACACCCCACCATACGACGAGAACCCAGGGCGGATTTCTCCCAACAAACCGACCAACCACGACCGCTGAACTGAACGCGACACCGCTGGAGGCGAACACGCAGACTATGGAGGTAATGAATCCAGTGATCAACCTGGAGGACAACCCAGAGGGTGAACACGACTCGGAACACCGCCGCGAATCTGAACTCACGGGTGCGACCCAAATTCAAAACGAACGAAGCAACACCAACCTTGGCCATGATCAGGACCTCACCGAAGAGGAGGAGAACATCCTCTGGGCCCAACGAGCCCAGATCGAGGAAGAGCGCAAAGCGATGATCCGAGCCCAAAAGGAGGAGATGGCCGAAATCCGGGCAGGCATGGAGCGAGCTACCGCCGAGATGAAATTCGTTCGATCTCAGATGCATAGGGCTACTAGCAAGGCTCCCGAACTCGACCGAGTGCTTGAAGAAGCACAGAACACCCCGTTCACGGCTCGAATCACTAAGGCGAGGGTTTCTGATCCGGGGAAGATGAAGATACCAGTCTACGAAGGTAAAACTGATCCAAAGGAGCACTTGACCGCCTTCGCAATAGCAATGGGACGAGCAAACTTCAGAGAGGGAGAAGAAGACGCTGGACAATGTCTCTTGTTCGTCGAGCACCTTAAAGGCCCAGCTCTCCAATGGTTCTCCAGACTGGGAAGAAATTCGATCGACAATTTCAATCAGCTGTCGTCAGCTTTCCTTAAACATTATGCTATATTCATCGAACGCCGGACATCCGATGCGGATCTGTGGACCATGGGGCAAGGACAAAACGAGACATTGCGAACCTTCATCGGACGGTTCAAGTCAGTGCTGTCAAAGGTAGAAGGAATAACTGACAAAGCCGCACTGCAAGCATTAAAGAAAGCCCTGTGGTTCGACTCCAATTTTCGGAAGGAGATTGCGCTGAACGCACCAACCACTATCCAGGATGCATTGCACCGAGCGACGGACTTTGCCTCCAACGAAGAAGAAGTGAAGATCCTAGCCCAGAAACACGAAAAGACGAAGTCCACGAACCACCCTCCCTCTGCTCCGAACCCACCGAATAACAGAAAGGGCAACCAAGGCCCTGGATACATCCAACACGAAAAGGATTCAAAGGAGCCCATAACTACCAAGTTGATTTGTCAAGCTATGGGCAAGGACGAGGTCAAGGCCGAGGAAGAGGTACATGGAGTAGCACGTGGACCAGAGGCGAAGGAACTTACGACGAAACGGCTTATTGCGAACATCACCATATCTTCGGACACTCAACTGCGAATTACCGCATCCTAGGTTTGAAACTCGCTGCTAAACTGGTGGCTGGCAAACTCAAAGGCGATATTAGCCTCAAGGATTTCGAAATGGATACCAACGCAAATCGCCCCGAACAGGCAAACGAAGATCTCCCTAAGCGAGGGAGGCAAGATGACGAAGCGCCACAATCTGGCCCAAGAAGACGGATCAACATGATAATGGGTGGATCTCACTATTGTTCGGATACCGTCTCATCGATTAAAGCTTTTCAACGACAAGCCGATGTCAGCATTAACTGGTCCGCACCCTCCAAGTTCCCTGATGACGTAATCTCATTCACAGAAAGGGAAACAACCGGAATCGACAAACCACACGATGACCCTCTCGTAATTGAGTTGATCATCAGTGGCTATGACGTAGCCCGGGTGCTGGTGGATACGGGAAGCACAGTGGATATAATCTTCAAAGAAACTCTCAAAAGAATGGATATCAATCCATCCGACATAGTGGCTTCCCCTAAACCATTGACTGGATTTTCCGGAGAAACGACGATGAAAATCGGGACGATCAATCTGCCTGTAGAAGCTGGGGGCGTCATCAAGCTCGTCGAGTTCTCGGTAGCCGATCACCCAGCAATCTATAACATCATCGTCGGCACACCTTGGTTAAATTCAATGCGCGCCGTAGCCTCGACCTACCACCTCTGCGTCAAATTCCCAACACCAAGCGGAGTCAAAACAATTTTGGGAAATCAGAAGGAGTCCCGCGTATGCTTCCTCGCTACACACAAGCTCAGGAATCCTGTCACCGATCCAATAACCAAGTCAGAACGCAAGAAGATGAAGACAGACAGGGAGCCAGTAAAAGAGCTCTCCAAGCTCTTATAGCAATTACAGATTGCGGAGGATCGCGAAGAAGAACCAGTTGAACAGCCCTGCGACCCCGTAATATCAGTTTGCATCAACGACGAACACCCGGAACGATGCGTAGAGATTGGATCCGCCCTCGACGAAAAAATCAAGGACGAACTGGTTTCATTCTTAAAAGAAAACGTGGACACTTTCGCGTGGGCAGCAGAGGATATGCCCGGAATTGATATCGGTGTAACCAGTCACGAATTGAACATCGACCCAACCTTCAAACCAATCAAGCAAAAATGGAGAAAGTTGGGTTCTGACAGGGCGAAAGCAGTGAACGACGAAGTCGAAAGACTCTTACGAGTCGGGTTGATAATGGAAGTCAAGTACCCGGATTGGCTGGCGAATCCTCTTGTAGTCAAAAAGAAGAACGGAAAATGGCGGGTGTGTGTCGATTTCACCGATTTAAACAAGGCGTGCCCGAAAGACAACTTCCCACTACCACACATTGACCGACTGGCCGAAGCAACGGCCGGTAACAAGCTCTTATCTTTCATGGACGCATTCTCTGGATACAATCAGATTCTAATGAATCCCGACGATCGTGAGAAGACAGCCTTCATTACGGATCGTGGAATCTATTGCTACAAGGTGATGCCTTTCGGCCTCAAGAACGCCGGAGCCACATATCAGCGCTTAGTAAACAAGATGTTTGCCAATCAACTCGGAAGAACGATGGAGGTGTACATAGACGACATGGTGGTGAAATTGCTAGAGGCAACGGATCACATGTTACATTTGGAGGAATGTTTCCGACAGCTCAACTCGCACAACATGAAGCTCAACCCGACAAAGTGTAGATTCGCAGTCACGTCCGGCAAATTTCTTGGTTACTTAGTTACTCATCGCGGAATCGAAGCGAATCCAAAGCAGATCGACGTCCTCATCCAGATGGCTTCCCCAAAATCAAAACGTGAAGTACAGAGACTGACTGGCAGGGTGGCTGCACTCAACAGATTTATTTCGCGGTCCACCGATAAGTGCTTACCGTTCTACGACACTTTACGAGGAAACAAGAAATTCGAATGGACAGAGAAGTGCGAAGAGGCTTAACAGCAGTTGAAGAAATATCTCGCCAGTCCCCTGGTGCTTGCAAAGCCAGTCGAGGGAGAGCCGCTCTTTCTGTACACCGTAATCTCCACCACGGCAGTAAGCGGAGTACTCATTCGCGATGAACGGGGCGAGCAGAAACCAATTTTTCACGTCAATAAGACCCTCACCGATGCAGAGACAAGATACCCGCAGATGGAGAAATTGGCCTTATCGGTGGTCATGTCTGCCAGGAAACTAAGGCCATACTTCCAATCACACTTCATTGTGGTCCTTAGTCCTTTACCCCTACGATCGATTTTGCACAGCCCAAGCCAATCCGGGCGATTGGCCAAGTGGGCTATCGAGCTCAGCGAATACGACATCGAGTATCGCAGACGAACCTGCGTAAAATTGCAAGTACTTGCCGATTTTTTAATCGAGCTTCCGGAGGAAAGCCTCGCCGAAGGAAACCCGAATTCGACTTGGCAACTTCACGTTGATGGCTCATCATCCAAAAACGGTACAGGCATCACATCGAGCGCCCAAGCATCACTCTCACGGAAACAGTGAGTGTAGTTACTCGATCCCAAGCCGCCAGGACTGCAAGGGAGAAAGCCTGTGCACCAGACAATGCTGGAGATGACGCTGACGAACGAGAAGCAGTAATCAACGGCTCGATGGTCCAGGACGAGACATACGCGGCAGACGAAAGACAGACCTCTCGAATGGAAATAGATGCAGTCATCGAAGACGAAGATCCTGCGAATGCTGCAGAAGAAGCAATGTCTATGGACGAGGACTTTACAACCCTCCCCTCCAACGTCGACCCCTGCCACAAAACTGGAGTCGTCAAGATGAATGGAGCGTGTACGGGCATACAGTATGGCTGTGACAAAGGGTGGCTCGACGACATCCGCGGATACATCTGCGATGGTATCTTACCTTCAGACAAATGGACAGCCCGAAAACTTCGGGCGCAAGCAGCGCGCTACATCTTGCTCGACGGTAATGTTTTGAAATGGCAATTCTCGGGGCCATTACTCGCCTGCGTCGAAGGAAAGGAGGCAAGGGCAATCATGGAGGAGGTCCACGGCGGCTCCTGTGGTAACCACTCGGGAGGACGAGCCTTGGCAATAAAAATCAAACGACATGGCTATTACTGGCCGACCATGATACAAGATTGCGAGAAATACTCGTCTAGGTGCGAGAAGTGTCAACGTCACGCACCAATGATTCATCAGCCTACCGAGATGCTTTCTTCGATATCATCACCCTATCCTTTCATGCGATGGTCCATGGACATCGTTGGACCTCTACATCCGTCAAAGCAGAAACGATTCTTATTGGTCTTGACAGACTATTTTTCAAAGTGGGTGGAGGCAGATTCGTATGCCAGCATCAAGGACGCACAAGTCGAAGGTTTCGTATGGAGGAACATCATATGACGACATGGAGTCCCATACGAGATCGTCACCGATAATGGATCCCAGTTCATTTCCACAAGGTTCGAAGCTTTCTGCGAGATGTGGAAGATCCGGCTGAGCAAATTCACCCCACGATATCCACAAGGCAACGGCCAGGCTGAAGCAATAAACAAAACAATTCTCGACGGTCTCAAGAAACGCCTCGACCAGAAGAAAGGCCGATGGGCCGACGAACTGGAAGGTGTATTGTGGTCTCATAGAACGACACCGCGACGAGCGACTAATGAAACTCCGTTCGCTCTCGTCTATGGGACAGAATGCGTCATTCCACCAGAGATAAATTTTCCCGGAGTCCGCCGAAGACTACTCGTAGAACAAGAAGGACTCAATCACTTGTTGATGCTGGATGAGTTAGACTTGATCGACGAAAGACGGGATCAAGCCTTGATCCGAATTCAGAATTACCAGAACGCAGCGGCAAAATACTACAACTCTCACGTATGAAATCGACCGTTCTACGAAGGAGACTTGGTCCTACGGAAAGTTTTCCAGAATACCGCAGAGCGGAACGCCGGCAAACTCAGAGCAAACTGGGAAGGACCTTACAAAATCACGAAAGTAGTCCGACCCGGAGTGCACGAACTCGCCAACATGTCTGACATTCCAATACCAAGATCGTGGAATGCAATGCACCTCAAGAAGTACTATACTTAGGATACTTCACATGAACTACGGGGCGGCTTGATCCCTGCAAAGGGTACGTAGGCAGCTCATCTTCGGATGGGTTCAGCTGCCCCCTCCTAAAAAAAGGGGGGGAGTGGGTACGTATACTCGTATACTCCCACCTTTGTAATAGACTCTGCGTCTACTTAATACAAGCTTCTCGAAACAATTTTCGTCATATCACACCCTCCACGGGTTACTAAAGCCTTAACGGAAACAGGCATTACATACGCACCTTTCACGAATCACTTAAAGTCCTAACTAAAACAGGCACCTCTCTTCACCCTCGTTGCTGCTGGCCACAGTAACGAACTACTACATCCTTTACGGATCTAACTACTACATCCTTTACGGATCTAACTACTACATCCTTTATGGATCTAACTACTACATCCTAGCGGATTAAAAGCGTGCGCTATATAAATAACATGTCCATTGTCGGAGCGGATATGCTTACGGTAGCGTATCCGTAAATCGAAATGTTCATCCTAAACCCAACAACCAAATCGTTGGTCCTAACAGTACTACATGTCCATTGTCGGAGCGGATATGCTTACGGTAGCGTATCCGTAAACCGAAATATTCATCCTAAACCCAACAACAAAGTGTTGGTCGCAACAGTACTACGTGTTCATTGTCGAAACGGATACGCTTACGGTAGCATATTCGCAAATCGAAATGTTCATCCGAAAACCCAACAAACAAATCATTGGTCAAAACGCCTGTGCTCATAATTGGAGCAAGTATGCTTACACTAACGTAATCATTCAAAACAAAACAAACGAATCGTCGGTATTAACACTAGCACAAACTGTAGCAAAACAGGTCAGTCCTCCTTGGATAAAAAAGCATTCAAGCAGAAAGTTCGTACAACAAAGAAACGACACGGCCAAAGCCAAAGCCACAAGGCAAACATAACAAGTCAATATGGATAAAGCCATCCAGGCACCATGTCCAAATAACGTCAAAGCATAATTAAAATGATGACTTGGGTAGTTCCCCATCATCATCATACCTTACCCCTGAAGACGCACCCTAATCATCATCGGAGGATTCGGCCGTCGTCTCGGATTCAGAGGCTTCGTTCGAACCAAGCTTACCCCTGTTGGATCCGGAGAATACGCGAACGCCGACATCCGCCGCGAACGCCTCAACAGACTCATTACCAAGCGCGACATCGGCCGAGTCTTCAGAGATCGGCGAGACCACTAGGTCGTTCCCCAATGAGGCGACCAACTTGTCAAACTCGTCATCGGCACCAGCGTACCTCGCTCTCCATCCCTCGAGTTTCTCAGTTTCGGCATCCAGCGAAGGTGGTTCGTTGCCGCGGAGCAGCGCAAGTTGTTCAAGGTTCCCGTCAACTTGGGCAAGATCGACGACGCTGTTCTTCGACGATTCGCCCAAGATCTTGATCTTCTCCTTGGCTCAGTCGACTTTAGATTGAAACTTCTCGGCCAGTCCGCGCATCGCCCCCTTCTTAGCCCGTTCAACCTTCTTGTCGGTCATGGCCCTCTCCGAGCTCAACATCCGCTAGAGCTCGGCCACTTGAGCCTCTTGCTGGACCCGATAGGATTCCAAGTCTTCCTTCCGTTTTGACGCTATCTCCGTCGCAGCATCGCGCTCACGCTCGGCTTTGGTAAGCTTAGATCGAAGCCCTTCGGCCACTTTCCATGCACGCTCGGCCCTCCTCGCATTCTTACGGACGTCCGCCTCGTAACCGGATGTCATCTTGTTAATAGAGGCCACGAACTGAACGGAGAGAAAAAGAGAGATCATGCATCGCATTTTCAACAAAGTACAAAAAAAAGAAGGAGGATGACGCAAACTACCTTAGCACCACGGCGAGACATTTCGGCGTACGGCTTGCTCCGGGATAGAGTATCGGGAGAGGAAAGCAATTCCCCTTGAAGAGAATCTTGGAGAATATAGTAGCCGAGGCCGACGCATCGTCACAAAACATGTAAGAAGCAAACGTCTGGGATACCGGTTGCGAAGGCAGCTCATGCTCAGCGGCACTACTAACCAATGCATTACACCTTTTTCGTCCGGGAGCGTCATCCTTCCGAGGGTCTTTCCCTCTGTCAGCCCTTGCCGGGACACGTCTCCGGACTGGCCTCACCCGATTGGCATCCTCACTTGTAGCCGCAGCCTTGCCCTTTCTGCGGTGAACCGGGGGCAAGCCCAACACGATCTCTCTCACAATGGGGATCGACAGAGCCAGCACGGACGGTTCAACAGACGAGTCGCCCGAGGGGAAAGCAAGGGCAGCACTCAGCTGCTCCGCAGAAATCTCAGTTCGGCCGACCTCTGCCTGCTCCATCGCGGCGCGGCTCTCGGCCTCCATCCTTTTGCGAATAGACGATCTTTTCCCCATGGTTCTCTTCGTACTGCTAGAAGAATACGAAGGAGTCGAACTCGGAGAATAATACCCAAAGTATCGTGCCCGCGCTCTCTCTACTCGTTGAAGAGTAAAATCTCCTTGCCAGTCGCACTCACCAGAAGCTAGAGTCTCACAAAGCGAAATTATGTCCGGGGGACACGTCGGAAGCGGATTAGGAACTGCAAAACCAACAAATAAGACGGAAGGTCATGACATGTTCAACAAGGCAGAAAAGCTCGTAAAGCTATGTATTGGCTACCGATTTTTCTCCATGTGGTCCTAATTTTGTTAACCCAATCTGCACCAACCGAAGCCTCTGAGATGGGCACAAAGAAGAAGTAATCCTCCCAATATCTGTCTTTACTTGGGAATCCTCCGATAATTTTGCGGTGAGACTTGTTCGAAAGGGAGTTAAGAAGCGAATCCTTGGAGCGAAACGTCCGGAAGGATAGCAGGTTCAACAGGTGGTCCACGGTGACTTCTTCGCCACACTCGAAGCTGCGGACCACGATCCCAACCAGGTGTCGAATTCCCCGCGGGGTTATTTGCGCCAGAGCCAGTCTATGCTTCCACAGATACCCAAGGATGACCCCTAGTATTGGAAACCATATGAAGCACATGTAGAAATAACTCTCATACAAGGTGAAAAACCCTTTCGGGGGCTCATTGGCCCGATCCGATGGCGACGGAAGGATGAGGTCAATTTCTTCAGAAATGTTGAAACGATGCCTGAGGGTCTCCAAAGATTCAGTAGTGGATATAGTAGATCCTGGTGGATCAGGCGCCTCATGCTTGTATCTGTCCTTAGAAACTCGCCGTTTTGTAGAACACGCCCGAAGACTCGCATCTTGCCTAATCCTAACACAATCAGAACTCCAATTCTCCATCTCGATTTTTACATTGAAAGGACTCTCCATCTCGCCCAGCAAAGAAAATCACTTCGGCAAAAAAAAAGTATTTCGGCCGAGCACCACTTCGGCAAAAGATTACTTCGGCAGAGAAGACTCCGGCCGAAAACAATTTCAGGGACAACAAAAAAAAAAAACAACTAAACAACCTAAAGAAAAAAAATATCTTCAAGAGGAGGAGAGAGAAGGGAGAGAGAAGTTACCTTGAGATTTTTGAGAAGTGAAGAAGTGAAGAGGAAATGAGGAGAATGGGGAGCATATATAGGCTCATAAAGCAAAAGAGGATGTCATCATGCATTGGGAATCGGGCCGAAACACAGTTGAATAAAGAAATTTCTACTGGAAAAAAGATTATCAGTCTGAAGACAGAGAACCTGGTAGACATCAAAAACAACGGACTCAGTGCCACATCGGCTCAGCTCGTACCAACCGACGCAACACATTGATCCTAGCTTGGAATTCCTCTACCTCGGTACTATCATCACTGAGACTACCGAGCTGAGGGGCTAACTGTTGGGGTCAAAACCCACCCAGCTGTGATCAATGGGAAAACGGCCAAGTATGGAAATACGAAGAATCGGAGAAGGCCGAAATTGTGCCTAAGTCATTTCCGTACGAGTCCACTTAAGCACAAGAGAGGCCGTTCTGGCCAAAACAGCTCCATTTTCGGCCGAGGAAGCGTCACTTCGGCATGGAGACTCCGGCAAGGCTTGGTCTTCACTTAGGCAAGCCTTGTCCCCACTTAGGCAAACACGGAGGCTTCGGCAAGCTTGAAGATTTTGGCAAGCTTGGAGACTTAGGCAAGCACGGCGACTTCGGCAACGAATGGGGAGACTTCGGCAAGCTCCACTTCGGCAACGAAGGAGACATCGACAAGCTTGGCTCATTTCGGCATGGAGACTTCGGCAAAGAAAGAAGGAGACATCGGCAAGATTGGCTCACTTCGGCATGAAGACTTCGGCGAAGAAAGAAGGAGACTTAGGCAAGCCTTGTCTCTACTTAGGCAAGCCTTTGTCCCCACTTAGGCAAGCCTTGTCGTCACTTAGGCAAGCCTTGTCGTCACTTAGGCAAGCCTTGTCGTCACTTAGGCAAGCCTTCTCGTCACTTAGGCAAGCCTTGTCGTCACTTAGGCAAGCCTTTGTCCCCACTTAGGCAAGCCTTGTCGTCACTTAGGCAAGCCTTGTCGTCACTTAGGCAAGCCTTGTCGTCACTTAGGCAAGCCTTGTCTCCACTTAGGCAAGCCTTGTCGTCACTTAGGCAAGCCTTGTCTCCACTTAGGCAAGCCTTGTCTCCACTTAGGCAAGCCTTGTCTCCACTTAGGCAAGCCTTGTCTCCACTTAGGCAAGCCTTGTCTCCACTTAGGCAAGCCTTGTCTCCACTTAGGCAAGCATTGTCGTCACTTAGGCAAGCCTTATCTCTACTTAGGCAAGCCTTGTTTCCACTTAGGCAAGCCTTGTCTTCACTTAGGCAAAACTTCAGCCAGACGTTGTGCCTAAGTCCTTTGTGTACGAGTCCACTTAGGCACGACTCACTTCGGCAAGAAGGGAGAGACATCGGTGAGAAGGGAGAGACATCGGCGAGAAGGGAGAGACTTCGGCGCTTCGGCCGAAGGCCACTTCGGCAAGCAACCCGCAGTCTTCGGCAAACAACTCGCGGTCATCGGCCATGACCCACGGTCTTCGGCCATGACCCGCGGTCTTCGGCCATGACCCACGGAGACTTCGGCCATGACCCACGGACTTCGGCCGAAGGCCACTTCGGCAAGCAACCCGCAGTCTTCGGCAAACAACTCGCGGTCATCGGCCATGACCCACGGTCTTCGGCCATGACCCACGGAGACTTCGGCAAGCAACCCGCGGTCTTCGGCCACTTCGGCCAACAACCACTTCGGCCAGCAAGCACTTCGGCCAAGCTGTCCACTTCGGCCACGCAGTCCACTTCGGCCAAGCTGTCCACTTCGGCCAAGCTGTCCACTTCGGCCTAGCAGTCCACTTCGGCCAAGCTATCCACTTCGGCCAAGCTGTCCACTTCGGCCAAGCAGTCCACTTCGGCCAAGCAGTCCACTTCAGCCAAGCTGTCCACTTCGGCCAACCTTTCCACTTCGGCCAAGCTGTCCGCTTCGGCCAAGCTGTCCACTTCGGCCAAGCTGTCCACTTCGGCCAAGCAGTCCACTTCGGCCAAGCAGTCCACTTCGGCCAAGCAGTCCACTTCGGCCAAGCAGTCCACTTCGGCCAAGCAGTCCACTTCGGCCAAACAGTCCACTTCGGCCAAGCACTCCACTTCGGCCAAGCTGTCCACTTCGGACAAACTGCCTTGCCGAAGTCAAAACCATACGAAACTGTCTGGCCGAAGTCATTTCTATACGAAACTGTCTGGCCGAAGTCAATTTTACACGAAGTTGCGTGGCCGAAGTCATGTCTATACGAAGCTGTCTGGCCGAAGTCAATTTTACACGAAGTTGCCTGGCCGAAGTCATGTCTATACGAAGCTGTCTGGCCAAAGTCAAAGCCGCCGAAGACAATCCTGGCCGAAGCCAATTTCATACGAAACTGTCTGGCCGAAGTCAAGTCTATACGAAACCAGAAGACGACGCGGCCGAAGTCATTTCTATGCAAAGACAACAAGCCCATCTTCGGCCTGCAACAATACAATGGCCCACGAAGCCATGCCGACTTAGCTGAAAAGGAAATCCCAAAGGATTAGGAAGTTTTTCCTGATCTCTTTAGGATTTACCTTGCCGACTCAAACTAGTATATATATCTATGTACATCCTTTGAAAAGGGATCCGCAATTTACTTAGCAAAAAACCCTAGACTTTTTTGCTCTCAAACTCTTGTACGAAAGCTTTTTCGACACAGCTTAATAAAAAAACCATCTTTGGATCTCTCCGTTCGTGGTTCATCCGCAGAAATTTCATCCCCTTAACAAACCTCCGACAAATTCTAATTGTGTTGATTTCGACTCCCACATACGACTACACATGTCGTCACAAATTAGTCTCCACCGAACGACCACAATACTCGTCATATAGTAGTTGCAAAGTTCAGGTTGTACCTAGTTAGTCGTAAATATACCACTATATTTCTTAGTCTCAAAGTAGTCGTATATATACGACCAATTAAAACGGTCACAATTTAGTCCCTCATATGCGACTTATTTGCGACTGTTTTAATTAGCGACCAAAATTTTGCGACTACTTATTTTAGTCTATAAGTAGTCGCAAATTACGACTTTGCGACCATTTTGTGACGTTTTAGACAGTCGATCATTCCCTGTTTTCTTGTAGTGATTAAACTCTTGTGAAGCTATCTTTACTCGTTTATCATGGTTTGACATCTTTCTTCAAGACTAAGTCGTGGTGGTGGAGGATGTGGATAGTAGTTTTCGTCTTCAAAAAAGTGATGAGGAAGACTAAGAGAACTACGAACGGGTCCAAAAACTAAATCAGCTGGTGGGACACTTGAATCAAAATCTGTTCTAATGATATAAGGTTGGAATTGCCTTTGTTGATCCTCAGGTGCTGGTATTTTCATACCACTGCGAGATTCCTGTGGAAATGGAGACTGATTTCTTGCCATGTCTATATCAGTGTAGTACTCAACGAGATGAATGTTGAATCTTTTTCCCATCAAGACAACATATTCTTTCTCATGTAAAATACCTGAAACACACAAAAATAGACAAATAAAATGAAAAATTAAAAAGCAAAATAAAAGAAAATTCTAGACTAAACTCTTGTCTTAATCTTATAGGCAGCGCTATCAGTTCCCGACAGCGGCGCCAAAAACTTTATGTGCTCACAGTTTTAATCCCTGAATATTTTTGCAAGTGCATATCAAACGCAATATTACAAAGGGGTCGAATCCATTGAAGACTGAATGTTACACTATAAATCTTTTTCGAGAAGAATTAAGCTAGGACCAAATAAAATGGGTTGTTTGCTGTCTCTGAATTTAAAAAGCAAATAAGTAAAAAGCCAATAACCAAAAGATAAGAAATCAGCTAAAACAAATGTTGAGCATCAGGAAATTTTCCAGGGTTCATGGATTGATTTGTTCAGGTGTTAAACATGTAAATTCAGCGGAGTATGATTCCAAACTCAAATTCACTTGATAATATAATCAACCTACTTTCGAATTGATGACTAACTATGTCTAGACAACTTAAATTACCCAACTCTCGCAGGCAAATAGGTAGTTAAACATGCAATATTTAGATCAAGATTCGATATGTTAAAATAAACTTCATAACTCAACTCTCGCATATTATGGCACTAAACTCATCTAATGCTATGTCAAATTGGTTAATCAAGTAGTGTGCAAACACTAACCAATCTAAAATCAGTCACAAGTTGGCCAAAAAAGCAACATGTAGAAGATAAAAGCATAGACAAAGAGCTCATCATGAACCTAATCAATTCCTATTCATCAAGCCATTAAATCTCCTTCAAAAACCCTTAAACCCAATAAATAAACTACTCAAGCATGATTAAAGAAACCATAACACCAGTAGAATAAGTAGATCTCATAAATAAATAGGGTTTAGAAAGATTTTCTCTGCTGGTACAAAGATTGGAAATCGTCTCCCTTGAAATGACACGTACAAACTGAACAAAAACCTTAAAACTATGATATTTGAGCGTGAGACTCTCTCTCAAGAAAAGTGTATCTATGGTGATGGTGGTTCTCTGATTACACAGCTACTCTCTATGTTTTGATAGTAGTAGAGGTCCTCTAGGATATATCCCTTGAAGATTTAGGAAGGTTTCCTCATAACGTCAAAATTTCCATAATTCTCGGAGAGGTGATCGATCGATCACCCTTGGTGGGATCGATCGATTGCCTCCTATTTTCAAGGGAGTGATTCTGGTGACTTGTTAATCTACCGATACCTTGCTGATTGATCAATCACTTGAGGTGGATCGGTTGATCGACCTCCTCTTCCTCTGCTTACTTCATATCGTAGCAAGAATGACCAATCTTCAGTAAATTGGGTATATCTTGAGATCCAACCATTGAATTTGCTTCAACCCACTTGGAAATGAAATTTAGCACTCCCATCAATTTATAATTAAAATTAATAATGATTCAACGGTGGGAAATCCTATAGGATGCAAAATTTCGGATGCTTGGAAGTCCAATCTCTAAAATGTCTGTTTTGCATCTTTTGTCCAAATTGCTCCAATATCCTCTAAGAACTACATAAACTACAAAACACTGAAAACTCAAATAAAATGCCAAAACCAATAGAAATAGTTGATAAAACCTATAAAAACCATACGTAAAACTAGTAAATTATGATGTATATCACTCGTTCCTAATTGAACCACCTCCAAGGTCTCCAAAGTTATACCAGGTTGTTCCGTCGATGGAACAATCTATGAATCAAGACTAGTGTATGCCGCTACCAGAGGCATACTTCCCCTAATTGCCAATGGTATGGAAGAGGAAGTATTGCTATCTTCCAAAAAAATCATCATCATATGCAGTAATCAGCAACATCGAAACTTGTGGTAAACCTGAAGATTCCACACCCATCGAAGTAAAAGGAAATTCGGATTCTTAGAAAACAACATCCCTGGAGATAATAATTTGTTTTTTCTCGATATCAAACACACGCCACCCTTTTGGCAAAATATATATCTAGCAAAAATGCAACGACGACTTCTTTCTCCGAACTTATCCTTATCCCGTGATATTTTAATGAGCAAAAATAAACACCCTTAAATGACTATAATCTCGGGCGACACTGTAGAGCATTTCATAAGGTGTTTTAACAATAAACATAGTACAATTAATGAGATGACACGCTGCTAAGACACATTCTCCCAAAAAAATGAATCGATAAACTTGCTTGAAACATTAAAGAATGAGCAATATTAGAATATGACTATGCTTCCTCTCTACGCGTCCATTTTGTTGACGCGTGTATACGCACAACTAGGCACGCGAGTTCGATTTCTTCGAGTTTTTCAAGTCGGGTAGTTTGGTTAATCGGGTAGTTCGGTTAAGGAGAATTTACCAAAAGTTATCGAATTAAACTATGGTGCGGTTGGAGTAGTTAGGGTTTTGAAAATTTTACCGAATTATACCAAAGTTTTTGGTGATTTTGTTCAAATTCGGTTAAATCGGTTAAATTCGGTTACAACAGTTAGTTCGGTTCTTCGGTTGGTAATTTTAAATATATTTTTTGAAATTATGTATAAATTGGGTATATTTCGGTTAGGAAAAATTAGAAAAAACTAAAAAATTGATCGGTTCGGCTGAATCGAACCGAACTGAGAACCGAATAAATTTTACTATTATACCGATCGGTTACACTCAAGTAATCGAACCAAAACTGAAAACCAAAAAGTTCAGTTCGAAAACTTCAGTCGATTAAAAATCTCAGCCCTACTCACGATGTTTTATGTAGAATCCATTCCTTAGCAAAAAACGAATTCATACACATAAATTCACCTCCATTATCACTTCTCACAACCCTAACCTTTTCTAAAATTGGCACTCAGCCATAGAAAAAAAATATTCAAAGTTTCAGCAACTTCACTT